>JBAMIE010000070.1:987910-1003675 GCA_037177295.1 Kaempferia parviflora
GTTGAGTCGCGTCGACTAAGAGAATAGAATTGGAGAAGGCCTCACTTCGAAAGAATAGTTGACTTATGTGCTTTGAGAGGGACTATTTGTGACTCCAGTCCAGTGCTTTTAAGTTGTCGCTTAAGACTTGCGAATTCCAAATCATTCCTTGGACTGCCAAAGTAGGTTCTTTTCGGGTCAGAGCTAATATCAGCGAGCGAAAAAACACACTACCTGATAAGGCGTTCCGTATTTAGTGTTTATTAGCCTACCCTAGCGCTTCATTCATAGGGGCCTAAGAGAGGAAGAGCCGAATGAGAAGGAGCGTGGGATAGGAGTCATTCAGGGTAGCTGGAAGAGCCATACCGTGAAGTCAGCTATCGGAGCGAGCTCTTGGTGGGAAGGTCAGGAGCGAGTGATATGAGAAGCAGCCGAGTGAGACAGTTCACCAACCATAGAAGACAGTGATAAGAGAGGGAGCCTAGGTCGACAGTTCCACAAGAAAGAGAGGAAGGTGCAGTTTCAGCCCATTACGCGGTGTTCTATTATTATAGCCGTATTTGCAATCCTTTCGCTTTCTTTGCAAACCACAGCCGACGAAGAAGAAAGATCAGAAAGAAGAGAGCTCGCAGTCCTAGGCCGAGCACCACACCAGTGACGAGGCTGAGTCGGATAAGGAAGACGACTCGGTGAGGAGGCTAAGTTGTGAAGGACGGGTTCGATTCAACCTTCTATAGATATTTCTACTCGCCCAGCCCAGGTCAGCGAACGAGAGAGGGAGTGCCTGCCAATCAGAGGTCGGGTGGAGTGAAAATGATCTTAGAATATCAGAGTTCGGGTTCTGAGTTGCCAATTAGAGGAGTTAGGTTCGGTCAGCTCACTCGAGTTCAAGGAAAGCGCAGTCGGTGACGGAGCTAAGGTTGTGACGCCACGAGGCTAGTCTTCTCAAGGGCAGAGTGAAAGTTGCGCGGCTGAGTCGCAAATGAGAGCTATGCTACAGCTTCGTCGCAGAGTAAGCTAAGAGTCAAGAGCTGATTCACCCATTCCGCGGTGCGAGCTAGAAGTAGGAGAACCACTAAGCAGAGGCATGAAGGCAGAGCAGTGATGCGGAGCCGACCTTCTCAATGTAGCTCCGGAGAGCTGACCTTCTTAATGGAAGTGATGCAGCGGAAGCTCAGTCTTTTTCTTATATAATTGAATAGAAAGGTGAAGCAAAGTTGCAAGCAAAGAAGCCGCTTCTCAAAGCAATCCGCTCTGCTCTGGCAAGCTTTCCCTTCGTTGCGATCAAATATCCGCTTAATCAAACCATTGTTGTGTCACTGTTGTCAATTAATTATAGTGAGGCGAAGGCAAGCGAAGGACCAATGCGAATGGAAGAGAGCTCTGAGGCTATATGCTTAACACATGCTTGTAGAACAGAGAAATGTTTTGACCTTCCCTCAGAGAACAGAGAAGAGAACCAGAAATAGGAGCTTGCAAGAAAGAAAGATTCAAAGAGCAGCCTTGCAAGAAGAGAACCGGTCGGAAGAGAACCTCCTAGTGGGTGAGATAGCTTGATCCAATAGTGGTTGATCCAATAGTGAGAAGGGAGGGAGTCAAACCATAGGAAGGGCTCAGATGAGGCGAGTGAGACAAGGAAAGACGAGCCGGTTAGAGGGGGAGACCAGATGAAGTGAGGCTGGGCCCAGGCAGGAACGGTTTAGGTAAGACTACTCTAATAGTGGGCTCAGAACGGTGCCAGAGAGAAAAGAGTAGAGGCGGAGAAAGATCAGCGTACATACAAGAGTTGCGTGAGACCGATGGTGGTGGTGAGCTCCTCCCTCAGAGCCAAATAGGGAGGGGAGGTTCGACGAGCTGACGAGGCTAAGCTCCAAACTCTGACGTCCGTCCCTGATCAGAGGATGGGATCAGAACTATAATTGAATAGTGAGGTTCGGTCAGGCAAACCCCACTCCACGGTGCGCTCAGTCTTTTGTTCGGTTTCGGGAACCATTCATTCGATCCTATCTATATGCAAAACCAGTCCCTATGAGCAGAGTTGGTTAAATTAGCAACTTCAGTAGTCCGGCATAGCAGCAAAAGGAGTTCAAAAGGGAGATTCAGTGAAAAAAGAGAAAAAAGCAGTCATTTTATATTTAGTAATTTAGGCCTCAAACCAGTTCAAATTCTCATTGTTCGGTGTTTCGGTTCGTCGAGGTCGGTCAAATGCACAGCACTGACTATCTCCAAGGATGGTTTGGGATCGGATCGACCAGCCCACGAAGCAAAGAGAAGGTGCGAACGGGCAGCGCACGCCTAGCTTCGGGAAGAGCACGCCATTCAAGTAATATAATATAATCAAGGAGGGGCAGCGGGCACAGTCAAGGTGGGGGGTAGAGTGGAATTCAGTAGTCACGGGCGGAGGAAGGCAGAGGCAAGTGCATGACTATCTCTATCATCCCAGGCTTCGGACGGGAACGAAGGATAGGAAGAGAGAGCGGGGCAAGCTTTCTGATCGACCAGACACACTCACTGATCGGATCTACTCTGAATGGGAAAGAATCCTACCATTCCCAAGTCCCGGCTATGCACACTGCTCCGGCTAAGAGAGAGGGAACGGGATACCTCAACCAGCCCATGAGGAACGAAATGGGCCCACCACTAGGAGCGGTACGGAAGGCACGGAACCAAGAAGGTGCTAAGAGGTGCTAATAGGAGGGGAGCCATTCATCCAATGGTAGGCCAGGAAAGACCAGACGAAGGGAAAGCCGAGAACTCTCTCGGAGAACTCTCGTTCGCAGCCTCTCTGCCACGTGTGGAGATAGTAGGCCGCTCCCCGAACCTTTAAATTGGATTAGGTCATAGTCCGCGTCACCTGAACAAGCCTCTGACTTGGCATTCCTGGCATGACTCTTCTAGCCCTGGCATGAGCTCCAGAGCTTCCCTGAACCAGACTGAGCGAGCGGAGTGTGAAGTGCTTCTTGAGTTTAGTGCAAAGGAGAGGTAGAGAGGGAAGAGGAATGGCTCCCGGTCCTTTACCCAAACTGAACCGTACTATCATTTAAGTGCCTAGCCTGATTCTAGCCTAGCCCTCTTTCTATTTCTATTAGAGCAGCTAGCTATCTTGGATCTGTCTCTGCCTCGGAGCGTCTCACCCTACCGTGCTAATCACATGGGACCTGGCCTAGGAATTTCGTACCCTTTTCCCCGGTCTCACTCGCTCAATAAAGCCCGGTCTTATTAACCAACCGCCCTGAATGAATCGACTGATTGGTCCTCTGCCTATTGCACTTGGCACTCTTGGTGGGCCTTAGCTGCATTTCTTTATTCTAAGCTAAGCTGGGCTCCTTCCTTATATTAGAATAGGCTTTGCCGGTCTCATCCCCATCCGAGCGAGCTTCCATTGCTTGGCTTTCCGATCCCACTGATGGCTCTCTTATGCGAAGCCATAATTGACTTTCTTTTTATTAATAGTAAATAGTAAGGGCTTCCTTTCCTATCTTATCTTGACTTGAATGCGTACGAAAGAGGTTCGTGGATTGCAAAGATTTCGCTGCGCTCAACTTTGCCGGTACCATAGGGAGGGCAGCCGCAGTCGGTGACGGAGGCGAAGTTTCTCGGTGAGGCTGGGATCAGTTGAGACTTATTTCATATTGAATAAGATCATAGTCATAGTTGGTTTCGTCTCTGATCATTTGAACAGAGTAGGTTTGGGAAGCGCTATCTTTGAATTTTCTTATCGAAATGTTGTAGTTTGCTAAGAAGGGGTGTCGAGAATTTGATTGCAAAAACGAATGGTCAGCTGCGGATTGCTTCGATTGCGCAACGAAGCTGCTCCTCCTCCACCATTAATTCCGCTCCGTTTCAGTCGCTCCTCTGGTTCGGTCTAGAACTAGGGACCTACTTGCCAGCGGTAGATCAGCCATGCTTCCGGCTAGAGTTTGCTTTGCTTCAGACGGATTGCCCGCTATCGCAAAGCTCAACTCTGTAGCTCGCCCGGATCACTGTCCGCTTGCTCCGATGCCTGCCTACTCTACTGCTTGCTCACTGCATTCGGTCCGAGCTTCCGAACAGCTACCATGAACTCACTTCAAGACTCCCTTGTAGGTGTAGGTGCCTCTCCTCTTTGATCTATCACTGCCTGGGGGATCTACTACTGTAGCCTATCTTAGGTCCCTGCACCTCCCTCTCATTCTAGCCCTCTCACCAACGTACCCCAGACCTTTTCCCCGGAGATTAGGAGTCGAGCCAGACGAAGTTCACTAGAAATGATGCTTATATACGAGTACTTGAACTAGAAATGCTTATCTTATATACGAGTACTTTAACTATCAAACTATAGGAGTGGTCCCAGACTATCTACTTTTGAACTACTGAATGAAACTGATCCTCGTCACTGACTGTTGTCACTCTGGTCGAACTCGCACCTTCTTTCTGTCGATCAGAGCTCCCCGAACGAAGATCAGAAGAACGGACGAAGAATTTTGCTTTTCACTCCTTCCTATCTTTAATTAGCTTAGCACTCCTGGAACAGTTATAAGAGACTCCAAATCTTTTGAACTGAATCGTAGCTCTTGAGATTCTGCTATATGAGTTTCGTTGCTAATTGAACCGACTCCTCATTCCTTAGCCTCGTCACCGATGAATCTTTCCTCACGGTACCCTTTCCTCTACCCGACCGGAAGACTTGAAAGAATGAGCCCATTTCTCGCTCCTTGCCAGAGCATTCGCATTCATGAATTATAGGGTGAGAAGCCCGGGCCCCTCTAATAATTTCACTCGAACTATTCTGGTCAACCGAACACTATCAAGGATCTCTTAACCGACCGAACCAAACTCCTTACGGACTCGTGACACGAAAATGAAACTTCTTGAATCGACCCGGTTTGGTTTGCAAAGATTTTTGCTTAGCTCAACTTTGCCGCTCCGCACCTCCCGACACTACGTACCTCTAGGTCCCCGACACTACGTACCTCTAGTACTGGTCCTGGTCCGTCTTCTTGACTCTTTGCTTTCTTTGCTTTTGAGAGAACCTAGACCCTCAAGAAGAAACTGAGCGACCCTCTTGCTTTCGTGTGATAGTCGTGCCCTGCCTTCGCATGAGCATGAAATTAGGGATCAGAGCCCGGGCACCTCTGGTCGCCTCTCTAACTGCTCTGCTTAGTTTGTTTGCTTGGCTTGCAAAGAAAAGAAGTAGCTACGCTCAACGAAGCCGCTTCAACTTTGCTGCTCAACTTTGCCCTTAGTGGATTGCAAAGAAAAGTGTAGCATAGCAGTCCCCAACGAAGCCCTTTCTCATTCTTATTAAAAGAAAACTGACCTACTAATCTTGAATCGCCCTCCCATCCGGAACCCGGGGAAATAAGAAAGAGAAGCCCGGAGATCCGAGACCCGGGGAACGAGCCCACTATAATAATGAGATTAGGCGAGCCCACCTATAATAATGAGATTAGGCTAGGCGGGAATCGAACCTTCGACGGAGGACCTATATATACCGTGGGATCAGTCGCCGCTCTACCGTATATTTCGATCTTCTCTTTCTGATTCGCTTTGATTGCTTTGATTGTAGCTGTCGCTCAACTTTGCCCTGCCTACGAAACTGCTTTGCTTGCTCACTGCATTGCTTCGCACCTTGCTTCCTAACTCAACTCCCACTGCCAAGAGAAGAGAGGATGCCCTCGCTTCCCAACATTAAATTCAGGCTTGCCTCGGTCTTCTCCCTGCTCCACTGGTCCGGTCCCATCACCTGAACCGTACTCTCCTTCTCCTTTCTGTGCTGCCCTTCCTTCGACTGAGCCCACCTATCTGGGACGAGCTTCTCTGCCGCACCCGGGGGTTACCTATTGACTAGGTCCTCTAGGACTGATAGGCATAGTTCGGATCTTTCCTGGCAGCTAACTGGAGAGACATACTAAGGCGCTTCCTGACCTTGTCCGTAATAGGTCTCTTGTCCTTCCTTATCCCCCGTAGAAACTGCCCTCTATGATTGAACCTTTGAGTCGACTCCCCTTTCCTTCTTTCATCGCCCGTACGACTGACACGAGTTCGCTCCCATGAATGGACTAAGCAGGCTCGAACTGAGCTTCTTTCAGGTTCTGGAATCCGATCCGATGAGCTTCCTTCGCTGCTTCGCACCTTTATATAAGATAAGTGTAGTGGGCTCGCTCCAGAGGCAGACTCGAGCTGGTGGGCTAACATAGGCTTAGGCTAGGCTCCCGCAGTGGGCTCTTTCTTTTCTTTGATTTGATACCGGGTCTCGGATCAGAGATTCAAGGGGCAGGACAAGTAAAGCACCTAGTTCATTTAGTTGTCGAACCGTAGCAATGAAAACCATTTATTCTGCTTCAAGTTCATTTCTTGCACTCGGCACTCGAGATCTATTATAGTATAGCTTCATTATAGTTCTCACTTTTCAAAGAAAGCTTTCCAACTTACGCACCTTTCTTCTTTTCCCATTTCCCATCTTGAATGGAATGGTTCTTTGCTGAGTTCGGGGATTCGGGAGAGAGAAAGGCTAGTCTGGAGTGGAGTCCTCCCCCTAGGAAGTGGTCATGCCTACGAAGCTGCTATGCCGGAGAAGCGCTATAACTAGTCCAGGTCTCTACTCAACGGGTGTGGGTACCGAGGTGCCCGGGAGAGAGAAGAGGGTTCCAAGGCAGCGGCAAATGGCAGAGTCAAGCGCGATCTCTGCAATCCAACAAAACCCAATCAAAGTCAAAGTTGCGCAGCCGAATCCAAAGCATATGGGTTGAGGGCTTGAATAAGGTGCGTAGCGAATCCGAATCAAAGGGCAGAGTCCACGTCCACGGCTGAGAAAGAAGAGTCCAATCCAATGGGATTCGAACCTTTGCACTGCACCTCGGATGACTGGGATGAGGGATGCCTCGTCTTCTGCGTCGTCCCTCGCTCCTGAATGAAATGAGCTTAGCTGGGCTAGGTAGAATCACTCCCGATACCGATGCCGTACAGGAACTATGCCTCTCAGCTGCACTTCTCAGCGACCTGGGTGTGTGGCTCTGATGAGTGAATTCAGTGCCAGCGGAGACCCAATCAAAGAGCAAAGGGACGAACGAGTTGATGAATCACGTATCTCAGTCTGGCTCGATGAATGAAGGGGCGAAGTGAGGCGAGGCAGAGTTCCCAGGCTCAACGGTAGTTCTAGGTAGTTCATTCGGGAGTAGGACGCGTCGCTTCTGCCGTTCGAGAGTTCAGCGGTTGTGGAAAAGGAAGTTCGCTATCGATGGTAGCTGGGCCCTACCCCGACCAAAGCGGGTCAAAAGAATGGTAGTCCGAATCCCGAGTTGGCTTTCTAGTTCTAGGAGGGGAAGAAAACCAGGAAAGCAATGCAGAAGCGAGCCAATGATGAGCGACCAGGGCGGGCTTCCTCGCTTCCAAACTATAATTCATGCTCATGCTCAGGCAAGAACTCAGAATCATCCGAGGAAAGAAAGAAGAGAGCTCGCAGTCCTAGGTCGAGCACCACACCAGTGGAGAGGCTGAGGAGGATTTCAATCAATTTCTTTTTGTCTCGCTTTCCATTTTCTTATTTCAGTGAAAACGCCAAGCAACAGGTCGTAAATGGCCTCAGGGCCATTTACTTTTTCTATAGGAGATAAACTTTTGTCGAACTTCTGGACCGAAGAGTAAATGGCCTCAAAGCCATGTTAGACTGTTGCTTTGGGAGAGTATGGAAATTCCGTTTAGGCTCAAAAGACGGGGAAAAAATAATGATTATAAATGAACTCTCAAGTGAGGAATTCTCGTATATAAAGAACAGACTCGCTTTATCAATGAAAAAAGAATGATTAGTGAAAAAATCATGATTAGAAATTCACTATCAAGTTAGGAATTATAGTATATAAAGAAC
Organism: Kaempferia parviflora; assembly: GCA_037177295.1. NCBI lineage: Eukaryota > Viridiplantae > Streptophyta > Magnoliopsida > Zingiberales > Zingiberaceae > Kaempferia > Kaempferia parviflora. The sequence continues at coordinate 995,736 of JBAMIE010000070.1, forward strand.
AGACTCGCTTTATCAATGAAAAAAGAATGAAATGACTATGTTCTAAGTTTGAACTCTTCGGTAGAAGTGAGGGTATAGGGATGATAGCCCTGAACTTCCTTGCAGGGGATTGCTAATGTTATTGAGAGAAAGAGTCCTACCCTGGTGCGATCTTGACCTCCGCCCTCGCACCGCTCGTCTTACCTCATAGTCGCTACCTCCAATCAAAATGAAAAAACGAAACTTGATTTCATTAAATATTGAATTTCTCTCTTTTTTCATTATTCTTTCACTCTCTCGCGTGAAATGAAGAAATTGTTTGCTACGTGAAATGAATATAATATAAGAAAGAGTAGTTGGTATCGCAAGATAGCTCAAAGAAACCTTGACTTGGGTAGATCAATCGTCTCTTATAGGGTAGTCGACCTACTGAGCTATCCTTCGCTTTTCCAACCTCTAGGTGCATTTTCTTTTGTTTTTCATTCGCTTCACACTTCTTCTATCATTTTAGCACACTGATGTGATGAAAGAAAGTATTAAAATATAGAAAGTTCAGTTTCTTTTATTAAATATAAAATGGAAGTTCAATTCAAGTATGAAATCTTTATTCAATTGTCGAGTCTAACTATATTATATTAAAATGAAATTATCTCGAAAGCCTAATCGAGCGGCGAGCTAAAGCAAGAATGTGCGGTCGTTGAGAAACGCTAGCGGATTCTCGTACGGGTGACGCTCTGCTCCTTGAGTTCTGGAGTAGCTATTTATTTGAGTACGGCCAATCCCGTTTTGGCTTTGACTTATAATGGAGTGGTGTCCTTACGACAGGAAAGAATTGACCCTGCCAGGACATGAGGATCAGATTGAAGAGGAAGGGATGGCAGTCAACTTTCTGAGTTCGATAACGCGTGAATAGGACTCGTTAGCGTATTACATCTCTTGTCTATATGGTTTGATGATCGAATGCATTTAGTTGGACTCGCTCTAGTGTGAGTGTTTAAAGGGCCGAGAAAGAAAATGGTTTTTTTCATTGACTCTTTCCTTCTCTAGCACCAGGTCTAATATGCTATGGCATTGACTCTTTTCTTTCCAAACTTGAAAGCGAGCCCTAACGGCCCTTTACTTTGACTTGTTAATTCCCTACTGCCTCCTCTATTCAGTAGCCTGAGGCGAGAGGAGAGAGGTCTGGGGATGGAGTGGATCGAGAGCAGAGTAGCAAAAGCAGTAGCGGAGGTTAGAAGCATGAACCTTTATCCGTGTGAGCGCTAAAGGAGAGTAGATGGAATGAGTTTTCCTATGGCACGAATGTTAACAAGACCTCCATAAAGAAGCTCTTTTCTCACATCAGCGAAGTCGAAGGAGAGCTTCCCGCAAAAGGAAGTAGCCGAGTGGAAGCGAAGTCGAAAGAACCACCCCGAAGATCGTCTAGAAGACCTTCCTGAATCTTCTAGGCTCTTTCACTGATCATTTTATGATCCTCCCCATCTCGTCTCACTCTTTCGGACGGCCTGGTGCCAGCCATCATTCCCTTCCCTTGGGCCAAGATAGAGCAGCAAGAAAGAAGAGTCAAATACCAAGGTTAGGAGACCATGCATCGGAGATGGAGAGTCTCTCTACCGATGTGCGAAGAGCAAATGTGGTTCCCTACTTCTAAATATAAGCGAAGTCGGAGACAGCGGGGTACTCTTCTAAGAAGTCTGTCTCCCCATTAGTAATCAAGAAGTCAAGGTTCAAGCTCTGGTGATAGAGAAGACCTCCTAGTAGAAGGAAACGACTGGCTAAGCAGTGCCCGGGATAAAGAGAGAAGCCTCGATTGAAGCGAAGAAAGCTCACGTGGAGGATCCTCCCAAGAAGAAGCCATGCCGTAGCGGGGCACAAACCATTGCACCTTAGAGTAGTGAAGCGGGCTAGTAAGAGGGAAGAGTCCGTGGTAGCTGGCAGAGGAAGACCTCCCTTGAATTATAGATCTGGTCCGGCGTCGTCTGCACTTCTTCGCTCCTCATCACTATCAGTCCCTACCAATTATTCTTTCATTAAGAGTCAAGCATCTACTATGTCGGATCAGATTAGGATAGGATCATTCACGGAGCTCCGACTGTCCGCTCTGCCATCGAGTGTCTGTCTACGTGGTGCTTCCTGTTGCTACTCTGAGCTTGGACTGTGCAGCTGGGCCCATCGACTTCCCTCGAGCTGCGGGCATTCCGGTCCTTCGGGAGGGCTGAGGGCACTGGATTGGGAATAGGCCTCCGCCTTGCCTTCATACCTGTGCTTGTCATGAGTTCAACTATTCGGCTACTTTGTTTGGATAGGAGTCTCTGTCCCGCATGGCACTCATCATCTCATGAGCTCCCGTGACTCCGAAGAAAGGGCTTAGCGAAAAGAATAAGGTATGAACGCGAAAAGCCTGGATAAAAGAACTCCTTCCGAGTCTGACTGGGCTCCTTGCCCTTTGAACAGATCTAAATCAAGTCCCTATCCGACGTTCTTTATGTCAGCCGATCTGATCTCTAGAGTGAGTGGCTGAAGACTCAATGGTCAAAGACAAGGTTCTTTATTAAGACCCAGTGACGCGGAATGCCTAGCACGAACTCATCTACTAGTTGATAGCTCAGTCTTGCACCGATGATATTTGATAGCATTGTGTTCGATCTACCTGGGAAGCAGTCCAAAGAGAGTGAAGGCGAGAGAGGCCCCGCCCATACGCTTTTGGAGCCGGATGGACATCTTCCCGCAAAACTCTAGTTCGAATGAGATGTTCGATCCGATGTCGAGAGCGACTTCAAGGAGCGCTTGGCCGACTCTGTTCTGTCTTTCTTGCTTGATTATTGTCACCGAAAAAGATGATTGATGAATAGTGACGCAGCCCGGCCGAGCCGAAGAGAATCTTTCGATCGATTGCTTCATTGGTGAATGAGTAGGACACGTGTGCGACCGAGACCGAATTGAGCATCTTATTGTGCCATTGTTGTCAAAGGTCTCCGGGAAGACTGGGGGCTAGGAGTGAAAGGCTCTTGGGATGCATTCCTCTCGTCGACTGAGTTGTTGTTATATAAGTGGAACCGTGGCTGCGATCACACTCATGCCTTGCTTGAGCGGAACGGACCGATGCAACTGTTGAACGTGAGCCCAACCGAAGCGAACCGGAGTGGACTAGCTTCATTAGAGGAGTGAAAGGCAATGTGGGCTAGAGGTCAAGTACCGGAGAGAGAGCCCACGTAGCGGTGTAGCAGACCCGTGACACGGAAATGACTTGATAATTTCACTCGACTGAGAGAGACTCGGATCCATCTATTTTTAATCAAGATCGGATCTCTCGGTTGAAGAGTCGCTTACGAAGATTAGCTGCCAATAGGGCCCGTAGGACAGAGGAATAGATTCCGGTTCACCCCCTTCCCAGCAGTAGAAATGGAATGAATTAGAACCAAGGGATGAGTCTGAAAAAGCCAGGGCAGTGAAGCCCATTAGACCACAGCCGAGAAGGGGAACTTGAGAAAAGCAAATGAGGAGTGAAAGGAGCAAACGACAGTGACGCATAACTTTATACCTAACAAGGGCATAGATCCGACCGAGCAAGTGGAGCGAATTGGCTTTGCTCTATGCAGGAGTCTCTCTTGCTCGACAGGGGGCCTAGGTCTCTTCGATCGGATTCTATATCAGCCACTTTCGACTTTCTCATTCTTAATTTATTGGAATTCATAATTTGACTGCTGCTCGTCTTCTAATTCTTTCTACTTATAAGCGTGCTTCGATCACTTGACTTGTCGAGGATAGCTCTCGATCCATCGCGTAACTGAGCTTTTCGAAGAGACTCCGGATTCGTTCGGAACGGTCTTCCTCCTACTTATTTACCCAAGACTCCGCTATATAATCCCGCTCGCTTGTCGGCTCTTCCGAACCCCCATAGCGATAGAGCAGTACGATCAGAGGCCCTATGGTCTGCGTCAGACTCCTCCGGTCCCATGGCCTCTAGATGAATGCAGTCGGAGATTAAGGATAGGCAGATCAGTGGAAGCAGAGCAGAGGATAGGCGGATCAGGAGGAAGGGGAGGGAGGTCCAATCTAGGGAAGACCAGTGGATAGGCCTGAGCGAGGGAAGAGTCAAGTTAATGGTGTAATGCTGAGGGAAGAGTAAATGGCGTAATGCCGAGGAGCTAAATAGCGTACTTTCCAGTACGCTATTTCCGACATTCGGCCTAAGCGATCGGGCCGATTCGGCTATAAGTAATTGCTACAATTGCGTACTCTTCAGCTACGCTATTTCACTCTCTGCATAGCAATTGAAGCTACGCTATTTCACTTCTGCTACTCCGGAGAATGAGATGCATAAATAAACAAAACGAAGAACTCTTCGGACGAAGGACGGGAAGAGTAGGTCTAAGACTCGTGGGTGAGTTGAGGACCGGAGGGGAGTGAGAGGAGGAGGAGCGAATGAGAGTGCTTTCACTCTACCGATAGAATAAAGAAAGAAAGGTATGTCACGCAAATAAACGAAGAACCAAGCCCTTGAGCAGAAATACATCTAATAGAGGGAGAGAGAGAGGGCCGACCTATAGGGATCATTTACGCCTAAAATCAAAGTAGAGAAGGAAGGGACTACGGTGCTACGCGAACGAAGGGCTCATCCCATCATCCGAACGGAGAGACCTGATCCAATGCCCCGGCGACTACGCAATTGAATGGCATTGCATACCTACGGAGTGAATGGCGAACAACATATAGTAACTAAGGGAGGGAGGAAAATATACCTGAGGTCTAACTGAGGATAGGGAGAGGAACGGTAGATCTAAATACGTTAAAAAAAAGCCATGAACGACGCCAGAAAGCATATAATGAATACTTTACACCCCCTTCCTCCCTTAGCGAAATGTAATTGCGGAGAAAGAAAAGAGTAGATCGGCATAGTCGCATAATGCTACTCCTCGGTCGTACAGTTGCTATTATATACGTACTCCCTTAAGGGAGAGAGAGGGAAGAACCTAAGGGAGAAAGAGAGCAGATATAGAGGGAGCAGAGCAGTGACAATAGCTATCGCATTTCGTATCAAGCGATGCGGGCTGAACTGCGCTATTGTAGACTATACCGATCGACTAATATCTACTATACCGCATGATTATCTTTATATAATTAATTTTCTATCTCTCGGAAGATCTGTCTACGTTTTGAATTGTAATTTCATACTGGCTGAACTCCTCAGCCCCGTCGGATTAGTCTACAACGCCATTTACCTCCTTCCATGAACTCTAACCATGAACTCTAAGCCTCGCACAATACATGGAAGTCAGTCTAGTCTATGTTAGTCTATGGATAAGTCCCTCTATTGGTACGATGTAGAAGCCCTTATCACTCCATTCCGTATAAGCCCTTATTAGGATTCTCCTTCCCTTATCACGATTCCGCTTCCCTTACCGGATCAATTTCACTTATATTACACCCGGATCAATCTCTTCTTTAGGTAGTGGCTGACCAGGAGTCTGAGTCCGTGTATGTAGTAGCAGTTATCTCTTGTATTGTAGTAGCACTCTTGTCTGGAAAGGGCCTAGCAGAGCCAGTAAATGGTACATCCATCCTAGCAGAGGCAGTGATCGCGGACCGGTGGGTGAATCCCATCCCCTCTCTCTCTCGTCTGGATGTCATTTCGCTTTTGTATGAAATGTAATTGCTCAACTTGTATGACTCGTCCCTCTCTTATGGTCGTGACTCCTACTTTCATAAGGAACGAGTGATAACGACGTCGTCAGAAAGAAGTTTCATACTCATTAAATGAAATGCATTGCAAAGTCTACCACACACACCGCTACGTGGGCTTGGATTGCAGAGATCGCGCTCCGAGGGACTTCCCAACTAGACTAGCCGAGCCAAGAGTTAGAGCAACTGAGCCCCGTGCACCTATTTATTTAGATTCTGGCATCTCGACCGACGGGAGATAGTTAGAGTGATAACGACGTTTTAAGACCCGCACATCACCGAACCAGGAGCTACCCAAGAGTGAATTCCTGTCCCTGAAAGATGTAGCTATCCGCCTTTCCGGAGTCTCTCTCTGAGGAGCTGGCTCGGAAGCTCGTGCCGTAAGCAACACATTCTGGTGATGGAGAGAGAAATACAGTAATATTAGGGAAATAGAGAGAGAGAGAGTTTTGATATTCTCAGGAATGAAACCTACTGAGCTATCCCCACCATTTTTGCCATGCAACATCGATGCGAAGAAAGAGTCCGAAGGTGTACCAACTGAGCTATCCAAACGTTTTTTGCCATGCAACATCGAAGTGAATAATGAGGACGAAGCTCTACCTATAGGGAGAGGAACGTTAGATCTAAAGTTGAGGATTCGGATAGGCGAGTCAAGGACGAAAAGTTGTATGCTTTTTTTCCCGTACAAGTGATACTATAATATATAATCTAATTGTTGCACCGACTACTATGTGGTTGATTATCGTCTTCCTTTGATCGCTTCCATGGTTCGGGACTCTTCCCAGGGTCCGGAGATAGCTCACTAAGGTCGCCATTAACAGTTTCAGTCGTCACAGAGGTCGCCATTCCTTAGCCCCTCATTGGTTGTTAGGCATTTGTCACTTCTTTTCTATTTCATTTAATTTCCTTAGAAGAAGTGCGATCGCCATTCTTCTTTTATTTAGATTCTTTTTTATTAGGGCGGATCTCAATTCCTTTCAGATGCCACTGGCTTATCTCTCGTAGGGACGAAAAGTTGTATGCTTTTTTTCCCTCTCGGATAGGGAGGAGCTCACAAAGGGAGGAGGTAGGGTTCGGATAACTTAACACTTAATAAGTGCATTGAGACTCTTAAAGCAGAATGACTTCTACATTTGATATTTGATCGAAACATTCGGCCTAAGCGATCGGATAGCCTACAATAGCTACGCTTCAATTGCTACGCTATTTCACTTCTGCTACTCCACCGCGCTATTGTAGTAGCTTTCAATAGCTATGCTATTTCCCTTCAACTGAATGAGTAGATCAGTATACGTTCTTAATAGCCAGGAAGAACCCTTAGCTCTCATGAGCCTGCATGAGAATGGCAACTGTAGGGGACTCGTACCGCTCTGTGGGCTGATCCGTGGGGTGAGAGGAATTCCTTTTGGAAAGCATGTCCTGTATGAAATTACATTGCGCCATTCACTCTTTTGGAATGAACTCCTATCCGCCGCGACTATGCCGATGGGAAATGACAATCCATCCTATCGGAAGAGATAGTAAACCGTCCCTAGTGAAGTACCTCTTACAGAGAAAGGAAAGGAATGACTGGGAGAACAGCCCTTGATAGCTTCCTTTCTGGGGCTCCGGCGCAGGACGAACGCACTTGCTATTTCTGTTTATGCCATATTCTCTCTATGAATATGAATGAATAGATACACGGACCACGAAGGCAATTGGAGAGCATGTAAATCAATGATCGAATAAAGTAGATCGAAAGGGTCGGCTTGGCCCCAGATAGATAGAGAGAGTACTGATCCGCGCACGAACGTTGCACGACCCACCATAATGGTAGGAGCACCAAGGGAATGGCTATGGAGCCGATGGGAACGACTATCAGCCGTATAACCAAATAGTGGAGAATCGGCCCGATGCCTACACCTATTGAAAGGGGCGACGGCTCAGATGAAGCGAGCCTATCTTGTTTAGTAAGGGAGGCAGTCTAAAGCGATCTGCTCTTCTTCTTCCTACCCCCCCAGAGGGAAATCCTTTCTAAGTCAAGTCAACAAAGCTACGTTTCGAGACCCAATCACTCACGAGGCACCCCGAAAGAGCCTTAAACCGATGAATTTTCTAATATCTCTTTAACCATAGCTATGGATCGTCACCCAGCCGGCCTGATCGAGAGCCAGTTAAATGTGAAAGTCAGGGGTCGTCTAGACAGTAGACAGGCTTATGAAGGGGCGGAGAGCTGCCTAATAAAAAACATCAGCAATATTGGGAAGGAAAGAGTCAATGCCTTAGCATTGACGACT
>JBAMIE010000070.1:1020873-1025873 GCA_037177295.1 Kaempferia parviflora
TTGCCCTTGCAGAAAAGATGGAAATGAGCTTGAGTAGGGTGGATGAGAGTTCAAGGGCTTGTCCACTATCCTTGCAATGACTCTTCCCCTCTCACTTTTCCTTGAGTGTTTGATTGCCCATGTGTTACTGGTCGCTGGAAGCGTATCACTATACTTGACATGCGGATCTCTTTCCTCGCATTCCTTTCCTTGATCTTCCCATGAGTGGGAAGGTGGGAAACCTTGCCTTATTCCTCTCTTCTCCCCTGAGGGGTTAGGAGGGAGGACGAACTCATCAAGAGGGCCGAGGTAACGACGGGCTAGGGTAGCTCAACTCAAGGGCTGCTCAAGGGCGTGAGTTCATGTCCGGTAGTTCAAGTCGAGGGCAGCTCAAGTCAAGGGCTGCTCAATTCAAGGGGACTGGGTTCGGGCAGAGGGGGAGCTTTCTCGGGTCCTGACTCTTAACATTCAAAAGCGGGGGACCGCACTCTGAATGTCGGCCTCAAGTTCCTCGGCTAGGCAACTACAAATCCTTCTTCTCTTCCTTCTCGCACTTATTCCATAAAAGAAAGTGTTTTTTGCCTTCGGCTATTACCGGCTGGCAACGGGCCCCATATTGGATTTGTTTGAAAACAACCAAGGGTGGCGTTCATTCAATCAAATCTTTTATGCCAGAAAGAAATGAATTACTATCTTTGGAAAGGAAGGAATGCAGGTACGAAGTGATTAAGAAAGAGACTGATTAAAGAGAGGATAGAGCAGAAGCGGCGAGAGAACGTCAAGGGCCCAAACTTACTAAATTAAGGGCACGACTGCTGCTATTGTTACCCAAGCGGGGGCGAGAGAGTGAACTCTTATTGAACTCTTTGAATGAACTCTTATCTTACCATGTTAGACTCTTGTTAGCGGGCGGGGTAGATCTTTCGTAGTGTTTTTTTGAAGCCATTCACGCAATACTGTAATCTGCTGGGATCGACCTAAAGGGAGCCCAGATAGTAGAACCGTCGCCTTAGTAAGTTTGTTGGGCATTCGTAATTTGAGTTTTGAAGCCATTCACGCTGTAATCTGCAGCAACAGGTCGACTATCAGCAACTCTCTCAGCAACATCTCTCAGCAACAGGTCGTGAATGGCCTCAGGGCCATTCACTTTTAGGCTGAGGCCATGAACTTTGAGGCTCGGGCCATGAACTTTTAGGTGTACCATTTACTCTTTTGGGCCGAGTGCAACAATATTTGACGGGATCGCACTTAATTATAGTATTTGGGCACTGAACTTACTTATTTGGATAGGCTCGCAATACCGTAATTTAGGGAGAGGGAGAGGAACGAACACTTCCTTATTATTGTAGAGCGACAGCGAGGAATGAACAAATCTGAAAGGATAATACGCGTCCGCGGGAGAGTTAATTGACTCTTCGGATAGGGATGATGATTTCTTTCTTTGTTTTTGTCCCGATCGAGTATTCCTTTCCTTAGTTTGAGGGAGCTCCACCATCCACTCCAGACCGGGCAAAAAGTACATTAACTGATAAATTGGCATATGCTCCGGCTGCAGCTCCAACTCCTTCAAAGAGTGATGTTCGCAGTCCTGTGAGTTTGCTTTCCTTTGAGTCTGCTTCCTCTTCTTGTGTGCTTTCCTTCTCCTGAAGTTCGCTATAGGGATATATAACTACAGGATACGCGTACGCGGGATAGGAAGAAGACTTTACTTCTCATTTGTAGCTCGTACGCTCGACTCTTTGGAGTGGCTCATAAGGGAAAGAGGGGAGCGGAAGGGACTTCTTCTATTAAAGTAGCTATCGGGACGTTTAAAGACCTTTCTTAAGCTGGCTCTACACCTTAAAGATTAAGAGAGTCTGTCATAGGGTCTTCATTATGAGTAGCACGGCTGCTGTCTGGAATGATAGGCGCAACGCCGGCTGCTGCGGATGTTTGAGTTCATTAACTGAGTTCGAGTGTTAAGTAGCCTGAATGTCTTAGGCTCCAGTTAGTCTTATGCAGCTGGCTCATAACCTTCTCCTTCTGTTAATTCCTCCTGAGGGGCATTTTATCCACTTATTGAACTAGAATTCATAATGATCTTATAATGAAGCTCAAAGCAAAGATTTGTTTGAAAATGCACCTACTAATACTGACAACCTTTAGGGGAAAGAAAGCAGACAGTACTTAAATACTAGACTGATCCACTTATTGAACTAGACTTCATAATGATCTTATAATTAAGTTAAAAATGCACCTACCAAGACTGCCACCCTTTAGTTTCTCTTATAGCTCCTGGTCCCCAATCTCTATTTAGTGAACTTATAAAGTGCACATATTCGTCCCTCCCCCGTTAGGGGGAGCTATCTGACGATACCCTTTCCCTTGAGCTTTTGCATATATTATAAGTAGGGGCTAGCTCAAAATATCAGACTTATATGAGAATTTATTGGTCGTGACCTCAAAGTAAGCAATTTATAACAATCCATGATGATTGAAGTCTGATTAAAAGAAGTAGAAGCTATTCGTCTCCTTGATTTATTGATGTGATCCTATTTTTTGACCCATAATAACAATCTCTATCGCAGCGGATATGAAAGAGAATCTTTGCTGATCTGATCACCGGCAATGATTTTTCCCTCTCTATGCATGCATTTATGAGAGACTGCTTCTTTCTGTGAATGTAAATGAAGAAAATAGGATTGATTCGAAGAGATATCTGCCAATCTCTCTTATTGTGGAACGAGATTAGAATGATTGTTCTAAGAGAGATGGTAATGAGACTCCAGTAAAGGAGGATGTATTGCATTGAGATCATCATGAGTGGATTGATTAAAAGAAGTTGAGAGAGCAGATGGAGCTGGATCATAAACGATCAAATCTGTGAAGGAAAGATAACTTTGATCTGCTGGGAGTGCTTATTGAACATAATTTATGGCTGTTGGGAGGGAATTTATTGTGGGTAGACGTATCCATTTTATGAGGGAAGAATAAGGATCTGGTTGTGCAGATGATTATCAATGGCTTTCGTGAGTATCTGAGGCCTTGATAAAGTATAGGGCTTACCTGTGGTCTTAGTGAAAGGGACGAGCGGCTGCGACGTGGAGGTTTTATATCACTTATCCATAGGTAGAAGAAGATGTATGCAACATTGATTGTAGTGGCCTCATGGCATGCTGTTGGAACAAAACTCTTGACCTCTCTCGTAGATGCGACTCCAGCTCCCATTCCTAACCTGATCAGATTTGGCCTAGGCGAGATCTATCTCCTCGCGGACGCTAAGTTATATATTAGGAACTGTGGTCTGGATAGGGATCTAGCTATTGAAAGTAAGCTTCAACAACCTCTGTCCTCAGAGTCAAATATAATCAAGGGTGAGCTCTTAATAAGAAAGTGCTTTTGCTCTGTGGAGTAACTAATGAAGGTGCGAAGTGAAAGCTGAGTGCATAGCACGACTCTAGTCAGTTTAGGGTAAATTAAATATGAATCTCCTTCCCCTCATTTCTATTTAGTGCAATATACTTGGCATATATGCTATTCTTCTATTTGATTAAGGGTAGTCCACTGTATTATTGAATTTCTATCACGGATAACAAACTCAACGAAACTCGCTTTCATAAAAACATCTAAATAGGAAAATATGGAGACTCATGTGCAAAACAAAATACACGAACTATCTACTTTATTATATATAATTTATATGTACTTACTAGAGAGTTTGATTGTAGGGAATTAAGATTCTGTTCTTTGTTCTTTCGGGAGTCTTTATTGTATTTATATAATGAAAGAGAGAAATGTGATAGAGAATAGATAGTGCTAGTATTGAAGTGGAGTGTGAGAGTTTAGGGTGTGAGTATAAGTATAGATTGATTGACTGTTGATGATCGAAAGATGAGATATATGAGAGTCTATGTGAAATAGATAGAATATGGATTAATTGTGGAGTTAATGCGTGAAAGTTCTTTTTAGATAGTTTCTATGACTTATTTATGGATAGGAGAGATTAAAGAATTGGATTTGATGGTTGTTACACACGAAACCCATTGGGATCTCCGAGTCCTTTGCACGATATGCATGGCTCTGATCCTTCTATCTGATCTCTCATCTCATGTCATCTATTCTGTCTCGTTATAATAGAGCTGACTATTGGGAAGAAATGAGTGATTGGAAGCACACGAAATTCTTTATTATATATGTGAGAAATCCATTTAACTAAGTTTAAGCATGAGATCTTACTGCGAGGAATAAAAGGTGTGCGTGTGCTCGCTCAATTCATTGGCTGAGCTATGGAGCTACGCGAAAGGCTATTGCCTGGTCTTATCTCAGTTCATGAGTTCAGTTCTAGTGAGGCGTCAGTTCTTCTCAGTACTGCTTTTGTCCTTCAGCTTTCAAATTATATATTGCCAAGGTAGGATCGTTCATTATAACTATATGATTTATCCATTCATCTCGCTGGCTGCTCCTATATTGAAAAAACTTATCAATTATGAAATGACGCGTTGCACCTTTAATCTGCATCTGCCTTTGATCTGCCTGCCCTTTCTCGAGTGGCAGCTTAATAAGAAGGGCTGGTGACAAATATCCCAGGTGTGATCTCTCCTGACTGATTGATTCCAATAAAGATAGCTGTTTAAGAACATAGGAAAGAAGGAGCGAAGTTTAAGTGATGCGATGGATCTGATCACATTTGAAAGTGAACCTTCTCTCAGCAATTATTTTGATGTTAGATAACTGAAACGGAAGATTATTGAGAAAGAATATTGAATGATTGAATTCGATCTGGAGTGAACGAGAGATCCTATAAAATGTATTCCTGGATTAGGAGAGAGAAGTCTTATCTATGTTTCCTGCATGAGAGAGGTTGTCTACTGAGTTAGATGGTTTGAGACAGCCCTTCAAGGATATGAAAGATTCAATGAATATATGACAAGTAGTTCTTTTTTCTATTGAATGTATTTTATTAAACCCCGAGCGGGGGCCCCCCATTGCCAAGGGGAGGGTCGCACGGGTCAAAATATTCTACTAAGTTCAGTTTTAGTTAA
>JBAMIE010000070.1:1030873-1036766 GCA_037177295.1 Kaempferia parviflora
GGCCTCCCACTTTCGACCTGAACCAGACTCGAGTGCCTACTTACCGCTTTAAAGGAAAAGAGTTTGTTTGACTACGGTTCCTTACCTTCGCCCTATACCGAAAGAGATTAGTTAATTTATCAACCACCACCGGATTTCCTAGGGTCTCTATAGTGCTGTCCCTGAACTAGACCTGCACTTAGCCCTCGTCGATTGGTTCATGTTCGACAGATAGGTACGAGCATCGCGACGTGGTAGCGCGGATGTCCCCTGTGACCTACCTCCTAAGGTTTCAAGCCTCGCCTGCGTATGAGGGACGAACTTTCACTTTAGTGACGTGTTGTTCGGTGTTTAATGGTTCTTTCTCTCAGGGTTGTCTTGCTTTGGCGCATTTCATGTAACAGCTTTCAATGGTCCGTTTCATTTCAAAAGCTGCTTGCCTTCTTTTCTTTCCCTGTCAGAAATGAACTCTCAGTCCTTCGGGCATCACTTCGACTTCGACTATACTATCTTGAATCCGGTATGGCCGCTCGCTGGGACGCCCGATCCGGATTGTGGGCTCCTGACCCCTTCTCGCTCTATCTAGTGTATAATAGTGAGAAACTCTTCACTCACGTAGCTCTATCTAGTACTAGTATGAGTATAGTGAGAGAGTATACGATAGTATGTGTGTGTGCGATTATGAGTATAGTGAGAGAGTATACGATAGTATGAAAGTCTCGTGTGTGCGATGGCCTAAGCACCACTTTCCTAACATTCCATTATGTCTAAGTGTGCTCTATCACCATTGGCCTTTGCTATCGCTTGAAAGGTCGAGCAATCAATCACATGCAACCATTCGCCTTGGCACCCAGAGCTTGAGTATCTCCAGGCACAATCACCGGTGCTTAGGGTACCATTGGCATAGGCGGGTAGAGTTCACTGCTGGTCTCTTTGTGGGCCTCCTCCAGAAGAATGAGATGGAATTTCGATTTGGACCGGAGATTCATTCCACTCTTTGGTTTAGGGAGGTTTTGGAAAGAGGAATTGCTTGCTTGGTCTTACATTCTATTCTTGCCCCACCGTCCGGGCGAAAGCCAAGGGCCGAGGAACGACGGCTTTGATGCGGAGAATAATGTGCTTTGAACTTCAGGATGTGAGGCGGATTTGAGGAAGGCCGCGAAAGGAGGGTGGTTCGAATGAGTTCTTGTTAGACTTTCATTTTAGTGGACATTGGATAGCCATGTGTCCAGAAAGAGAAATAGGTTCGAAAGCGATAGTACGAGCCTGGCCCGGCGGCTCTGCTCGCTTCAGCACTCAAGAGATTCATTCCTTTGTCGAAGGATGGCACAAGCGATCCCATAGCTCGGACTCCCCACGGTACAGAAAAGAAGGACAGGGAAGGGAAAGAAAGTGGATTCCAAAACCCTCCGAGTGCTAGAGTCATTATTACATACGCATAAGCCTAACTCAATTGTTAAAACAAAGCGCTTGAGCTCGAAAGAGAATGATGAGCCGCTGCTTGCTCTCTAACTACTCTTACTGGTACTGGTCTTCAATCCGTTCTGCTTTATTCGAACTATCCGTTATATATAGGATAGATTTCTTACATTCGAACTACCATAGGGTGAGATTTCTTACATTCGATCTTGGTCTTCAATCCGTTCTAGATACAATACTGGTCCTGGTCATATCTTCTTGATAATTAGAAGAAGCCCTTTTTATAGGCTAAGAATTAGAAGAAGCCCCCCGGGTGTCGAGCCTACTCATACGCTATAGAAGAAGCCGGTGTACTCATACGCTATCTAATTTCTTAGTCGATCTTTGTGCCTAGTGCCGGTCTGTCTTCACTTCTATGTGCCTAGTGCCGGTCTCTCTCTCTTCACTGGTATTCTAATGTGTGAATCAGATAATAAGTTCTCGTTGGGTCCATAATGCTACTTAGCAGAAGAAAACAGAGGGTATCGTCAGATAGCTCGACTGATTAAGGAGAGGGTATCGTCAGATAGCTCGACTGATTAAGGAGAGGGTATCGTCAGCCTAATATTATATTATAATATAAGTAATTGGTTGCTGTTGCTCGAGCGTATGCGAGAGGGCCGAGTGTAACAATAGTTGTAGAGTTCATGGCATTTCTTTGGGAAATACCATGCACGACTCTTGCCTGCTGGGGATCGACCTATCTTATTTGGGAGATAGTATCGTCAGATAGCTCGTTTTAAAGTTAGGGTATCGAAAGATAGCTCGTTTTAAAGTGAGGGTATAAAAGATAGGCTCGCCCTTAATTTAGTAAGTTTGTTGGGCAGGGATAGATCTTTCTACGTTTTTCATCTTATTGCCATTCACTCCAGCTAGCTGGCACCAAGTCGTGAATGGATTCAAAACGACTACTGATCTTTCCAAGTCGTTCATGTATCCATTCACTCTTTCCTTACGTCTGCAATCAGCAACAGGTCGTGAATGGAAAAAGTAAATGGCCCTGAGGCCATTTACGACCTGTTGTTCTGCGCCATTCACTCTTAGTCCCTTCAAAACTTTACTACTTTACTGATCTTGGTGCTGGGGAGAGAGAGTCTTTGTATTTGTATTGTATTCGTAATGGTTTCGGAATCTTAGGAACGATTTTTGCTTATGTGATAACGACGTGCTGTCGGGCTTCTATGAGTGGCGCTTTCGATTCCTCTAATAAGACGATCTTCAAGACAAGAGATCCTAGACCCAAGTAGACTATTCTAGGGACGAAAGAACAGGGCTTTTCTTTGGTTTCGTCAACAACAAGTTGTTTTGAGAGTTCAAACAGGCTATATAAAATAGTCTTCTTCACGGCGATTGGTTGTTTTGTTGTCCAAGTCGAGTAGAGTAGGTTGCTGCTTTCATGGTGGCGAGTCACTCTTACTTGTGGCTTGAGCCGGTTTAGGCTTTCCTGGTGATGCGTATGCGCCTGTTTCAAGGCTCGATCGACGGGAACGAAGCATACATACAAAGATAGCGCTAGTTGGAAGATAGGCAGGCTCCGCGCAATGAAATTGTTTTTGAATCACTTTGCGCTTGAAGAACATAAACTTTTCGTTTCATTGATACCGAATGAGGCGATGCTAATCGTTTCATGTGGTATGGTTATAGACGGAAGTAATGAAAATGCTTCGGCGGTCGGTCTCGGAAAGAGGAGCAGGTCTATTGTATAGAAGAAGCACAGCCGGTCCATGGCCGACCATTTCCCTGGACAGACTCGACAGAAAGCTAGCATTAGGTCTAAAGACGAGCGGAACCCGAATCCGCCTCTTGGAATATCTCTGACATCGTTATTATTGATTTGAAAGTGGCTTCTTCAACCGACCGGTGTACTAGCTTTACTCTTTAGGAGTCTAGGTATACTGGGGCCATAAGATTGGCGTTATAAGGATGCGTCTTAGTTAGAGTTAGAATAGGAAAAGAAAGTATTTGAGTCATGGGCTTATTGCCTCGTTCTAATAAGAACTTAGATAGCCGTTCAGGTAGCATCTCGAAAAAAACACTTTTTGGTTTCTGAGTCTTCGAGAAAGAATATCGTATTGAAAGCCCTTCTTGAACCAGGATTTAGATCGAAAGGAAAGCGAAAGTCAGACAACGTGCTGATTCTCCAAGATGGATGCTTCTTTTTCTTCTGCTGCTATGAAGAAAGAAAAAAATGAAAGAGTCTACATTTCACTTAGTAATAGTGTGCATGATGCATACACCGACATGGATCGGAGAGAGGGCTTGGGGCTAATACATATCAAATCAATATCCCTATCGGATAATACGGGAAAAGAAGACCACATAGAGAGTTAAATAGATAGTGAGTATAGAAGTCATAATTTCTACAGATCTTAACCTCTCAAAGATCTAAAGTTCTTTACTCTTTTCAATAAATTCCGTCTATCGTCTCAATAAATTGGTCATTGGTTTTAAAGATCGGAAGTAACCTTAGTGCATGCATGGGACAGCAGGGAAATGAAAGCAGCAAAAGATCTTCGAATCATGAAACATGCATCATTATCATTGTCGACGCGGGCGGGAGTCGCGTTCCATCTATGATCCGTTTGATAGTCCTAGATCTCTCTTCTTTCTTTTTTAAATGGAATTTATTTTTGGTCTTCGTACTTATTCGAAAGTAAATGAATGCGGAATTTTATTGTCTAATGTCTAAGGCACATTTTTCAACATAGCAACTGCACTTCTACTTCTAAGCAGGCATTCGGAAAAGGATTTCCCTTTGGAAAGTATGGAAAGTAGCTTCATACCTTAGAAGGGTTAGGCTTTCGGACAAATGACATATCATAAGATGGCATTTAAGAGAGAAAAACAGTTAATCCAATAGTACAGATAGGATCTTATTAGATAATAGAATAGATCATGCCTTGGCTTGGGAGTTATCTTTCCCTCTAACTCGAAATTGAATAAGAGAAGAAGAAGAAAGAACCGGTTGGCAAGTCAATTGGTAGATAGTACGCCTGGTTCATGCTCAAGTCAGCAATAAGTTGCAAAAAAGTGTTTTTTTCACGAGTTGGATTCGAACCAACTCTTTCCAGATAGATATATGGATTTCAACCGGTCTTAGAGAATCCGCTATGAATGCTTCCTTTACCGGAGCTGCTAAAGCAACTGCCAATTTCCTGTTGATTTCGCAGGACAGACAGATATTGAATTAACAGAGAAGTCAGGCGACGGAAGGATTGCATTAGTCTCAGGGACATAGCCATGTATTACGAGATGAGGCCGATCGGAGAATGCCATAGGTCATTAATAAAGAGTTGCACGTATCGAATCTTTGCTTTAAAATAAAAGTTGCACTAGCATTAGCTGGAGCAGGACCAGCAACTAGAGTTGTTCACAGAGCAGCCGTCTTTCCCTCTCAAGCTTCGAAGACTGGTTCCATGTCCGATCCGGGTTCTTCTCGACAGATTAAGCTACTTACTAGAGTTCGGGTATTGAACAAACAGGTGGCAACTTGCCAAATGAGCCCGAGTGAAAGAGTTCTTGTTTTAGTAGCTAAGGAGTTGGACGAGATCTGTCCCTTTGTGGGACCCCTAGTTGTAGTGGTCACGGCAGACAAACCTGAACCAACGAAAGTTGCCGGCAGAGACGCTACGGGAGAACCGCCTAGGATGGCAGACTCGATCATCTCTTTCTTCAATGCTTGTGCATTTCGAATCGGTCAAGGGTTCAGACAGGAGAGGTACTTTAGCCAATAAAGCTAAGAGGACTAGCTACAGTGTGGGCACCAGATCCACTCAGTGAGGACGGGCAAGACTTTTCCTCCGATATAGTAGTGTCAGAGTGGGATAGACTCTGGAAAGATAGGAGATGTTTAGCCAGTACAAGCTGTGGCACCCATCCCGACTTGGAGTGGAGTAGCCACCGAGGAGGGACAGAACTAGACGCGCTCCGGTCTAAGGCCTTGGCTGACGTACGATCCCCGCGAAGCTCCACCTTCAAAGGGAGCTATGTAGATTTTTTGGTCTATCGTGGTAAACTGTGAGGAAGAGCAAGGATATGGGTTTTTAGCCATTTCAGTGATTGGAGTCTAAAATCGGAAAGGTTTTCTAATTGAATGCATGGGTTGGTGTTCAGTCTAATTCAAAAGAGTACAAGCTTGACTCAATTGCTTTGTCTGATGTCCTAACCCCGGTGCCTGTTTTAGGGCTCAATCAAGGAAGGCAGACCTCGGAAGCAATACAAGAGTTGGTTCGTCCGACTTTATCATTCCTCCGGGTCTGAGGGAATTGCGAGACGTAGCTACCCCCTTCTTCCATGAGAGTCGAGTGACTAACTAAGGATCAATTTACCTTATGCTTGGTCTAGCAACTGAACCCTTTGACTTTACTTTTTACAAGGTGGAATCTCACTCTATAAATTGAATTTCTTTCTCATACAAACCTTCTTGCAAAGAGAAGAGCTAGCATCCGTCCAGCGC
>JBAMIE010000070.1:1055412-1077844 GCA_037177295.1 Kaempferia parviflora
TCTTATTCTTGCCTCCGCTCTCTCTCGCTATTCCTACTTTATCTTTCTGTGCGTACCGGACTTTCATCCCTTCCCTTTAGAACCCGGTGTCCTCACTGAGGCTCCCATTCTCTCTACTCAACTAAAGGGCGAAGTAGAACTATAGGGCTGCGACGGTTGAATAAGATTGCTTTGCTGAGAGTAGTCTTAATCGAACCAGTTCTAAATAGTCTCTCTTCTCTCTTCTCAGTTCATCATTCTGATCTCGCTCCACACCTATTGCTGAGTTTAGGAGCCCGACTCAAAGGGACGAGGGAAAGATAGAGTCATGTTCTCGGGAGTTCAATCTTTAACTTAGCTACAGTAGCAGAGAGACACAATGAGACTCCTTTTCGTGGTCATTCCGCTAAACAGGAATCTTTCTCCCTTATGAGTCGGCGCCCTCTACCCTTCTCCGGAGAGCAGTTCCCAAAGTTAGCAGCTCCCAGATCCAATTCCAACTACTGATTAGGAGAAAAGGAGGAGCCGCTCGATAGAGTCTTCGGACTACGGGTAGAGGATGTAGTTGGCCGATCGACTACCGCGATGGGGACGGGACTACTGAATGCTTCCTCGTAAGGGCACTACTGTACTGACTCCTTCTAAGGACACTACTGACTTCCTCGATCCATTCCCATTTCGGGCTCGTCTACTCGTCTAGCTAACAGAATGTCTCCCGTGCTCCCCCGCTTATAGAATAGACCCGGGATCCCAACATAGTTCGTCCCCTCCGAAGAAGTTCCCACGGTGCTAGGTCCTTTATTATGAACGAGCTTAGGCCTAGACTCTCGAATTGAAAATTATAATGATAGCCCACGTCGGATCGGCATGAAAGAAAGGCCGAGCCCCTTATTCAATAGGAGTCTTGTCGGCGATTAGATTTTACCAGGCCGCATCGACTTCGCAAGAGCTCCTTACACGTGAGCACATAGGGGCCCGTGTGCTTTCCGGTCCCCGACTCACTCCCGCCTTTCCGTCTCGCATACTGACTCATGCCCCGATGACACCTTTCCCTCTCACATGGGTAATTGGATCCGCTCGGCTAATGGACTAATGGCCTGACCGCTAAGAGGACAATGCTCTCTGGGCTTCTCGTCTCAGCAACTGGCTCAAGCTCACCGCTCGTCTCACCGGCTCGCTCAACTGGACCTGGATCCCGGCCTTGGTCTCAGCCCTCTGCACAGGAAGAAGACTAGGCTCGCCTCACCGGCTCGTTCGACTACTGGGAATAGTTGCTTCGGCTATCACCTCAGGCCTCTCCCTTTCCTCGCTCGCCTCTATTCAAGGGCTCGGTATGATAGGTATACTGGCCCTTGTCGTTGGCTCTGGAAAGTGTCCTCTGCCTCCTTATCGTCGGGGAATAGAACTAGACCGCATAGTTAGATTAGTGGAAATGGCTAGACCTTCTTCCGGTCGGCAAGAATTGTCGAAGTTGCACTCGCTCGGGCCAAGCAATCCATCCTTCTATCCCACTTCCCTCTGCCCCCTTCCGCTCTTCTATTTCACGAGCTCCGGGCTCCCGAGCCATTATCGAGATCAATCTCTTGAACAAGGGCATTCTCGCAACAGATTCCAATTCACGACTTTTTGATTTGGGAAGCTAACCCCGGGTCAATCCTACCTCTACTCATATGAAATGGTGAACGGGTCCGGTCCCATTCTTAGATAGATCTCTTTCCGGGGCTCAAGTCAATTCCGCTCGCTCGGGTCGGCGTCCCTCTTCTTTCATTCTCTTCGGCGGCGGGACAGTGAGAAATCCATCTGAGGCATAGGAGCTCGCTGAACCATTGAAGCACAACCGTCAGACTGAGTAGGGCCAGTAGTCCCATGGTCTATAATGGTAGCTCTCGCTCTAAACACACCCGTGGCAATGGCCTGGCAAAAGAAGAAGAGCCCACTCCTATTATATATAGTATAGGCCTATCGACTCCTTTCACTACCTATCATTCGCAGTCGTTCATGAAGGAGTATAAATGGTATTGGATTTGGGGCCAGAGCAGCAGTCGTGAATGGCTGAGGATAGTCGTAAATTGCTACGCAATTGTTACTCCTTGATTCGTAAGAACACTACGAAAGATCTCATCCCCACCTTCCATGTTAGACTAGACTATATTATACGACGTGGGACGAAAATTCTAAAAGTGACGGACGAGCGATAGCGACGTGAAGACGCAATGAACGATTTAGCAGCGGAAAGAGTGAATTGCGTTAGCAAAAGAGTGAATGGAAAGATCTTTCGTAGTTTCGTAGGCGCAGCTAAGATTTTGCAGCGTCTATTTGGATTTAGCAGCTAAAGATCTTTTTCAGCTAGGATGTTCCGTAAAAGCAAGAGGACGAATTGTTCAGATACCCGTCAGTGAGTATGACTTGGGTCTGGCCGGAGAGGGCGGTTCATTGCCCCTTCGAGACGTTCTCTATATGATCCTCTTCAAACGGGGCTTCTTGCTATTGATTCTATGATCCCTATAGTACGCGGTCAGCGATAATGGGACAGAGAGAGCGGGAAAAGAGCAGTCGCCACAGATACAATCAATAAGGCTAAAATCGAATATGTGGATTGGTCAAAAAGCATCTTCAGTGGCTCAGGTAGTGACTACTTTCCAGGAAAGGGGGGCGCTGGAATACACTCAATTTGGTAGCCAAAAGGGCGGCAGAGTATCTCGCTCCTTATACTGGAGCTGCTTTGGCTGAATATTTTATGTATCGTGAACGACATACTTTCATAATTGATGATGATCTGGCACAAGCTTATCGCCAAATGTCTCTTCTATTACCCGCTTATCCTGTAGATGTGTTTTATTTGCAATCACTACTTTTGGAAAGAGCCGCCGCTTTACCAGACTCAATCTGGAGACTCCAGTCATTTCCGGACTCATCTTCTTTTCCGCCGATCTATATTTGCGGTATTGGATCAATGAAAGGCTCATTCCAATTTACACTAGCGCAATTAGTGGAGTGAGAAGCGCTTCGGATCTCGATCAAACTACTCAGAATGGCAAGAGGTCAACGAGCGATTAAACAATCCCAATCAGACCCAGATAGCGTATATTGATACCGGAGCGAATGGATATCTAGATTCGATAGAAGGTAAACAACTGTTGTTACGCAACGAGCGAGAGAAGAGGAGGGCTCGAGCGTAAGCGATAGAATATGACGGAAGCGGAATAAGAGATCGAAGAGTTTTGACAACAGATTCTATTATTAGGACATGAATCATCGTTGAGACAGAGTTCTCATTCGAATGATTCAAAGGGAGATGTGGATTGGAACCGGTTTAGAAGACCTATGCCCTATCCATTCGACAATGGACGCTTTTCATTCCTATATTATGATTGTGTATTCTGAGTGAGGTCAAATCTTTCATACTCATAAGGATGAATTGATGGTTATCATACATAAGGTATCGGGAATCGAACCCGCATCGTGAGCGGGGTGATAGTCGACTGATCGAACGGGAACAGTCAATTCAGGCTCGGGTATTCCTATAGATAGAATCACATCCAGAAGATCCATGTCAGCCTTTCTTTGTGAATGTATCGAAAACGATTTGATTACTAGATGATCCCTCATTACTAGAGGGATTGAATATCATCCGTCTAGTCTAGTTACTTCGTTCTCCATTTTTATCCTGAGGACCACGCGATGCGGATTAAACGAAAACCACTCTTGAAATGCTTCAGAGGCCCCTTTAACAAGACCTACATAGAATCTCGAGTGAGGATTGGAACGTAAGATAATACAGTGTTGAAATCACTTGATAAGATTCATGGTCTAGACGGGACATGAAGAAATCAAGAAAGCATTGCAATTGCCCTGGCCGACTAAAGGTACTAGGACCCAAAGACTCAGATCGTTGTGAACCCTCGTGTCGTAGTCACTCTTTTACCCGTTCAGCAATCATTATCTCTCCTAAAATAGTGCTCAGACTCGGATCTCTAAGAATTGCTACATAGAATAATGGATTCTCTAATTGAGAATTGGCATCACCTTCTTGCATGCGTGCTCCTCCAGAAGCACACACAATAATGACAGGTAGAGATCGATTAGTAGCATATTCGATCAAACGAGTTCTTTTCTCGCCTACTACCGATCCCATACGACCCGCCAAAAGCTACGGGAATACCATTTCGTTGACCTATGCCTCTTTGAAGAGCTTCAGTGAAACCTCTCAGTCTTTGATAAGAATCAATACGATCTATATAAGAATGATAATCCAGAATTCCGTAATAGAAGAAATGATGCGGACTGAGCTTTTACTTATACTTAGCTAGCGGTTATCATTCGAATTGGATCTATTTCCATACTTCACAAGCAGCGGCTAGTTCAGGGCTCCTAGCTTCACGGATCATTTCATTACCTTCACGAGCAAGATCACGTCCCTCGTTACGAGCTTGTACACACGCTTCTAAAGCCACCCACAGCAACTGGTGCATTTGCCCAAGGGTGTCCTAAAGTTCCTCCTAAAAACTGGAGTACGGAATCATACCCAAATCTTTCTGTCAGCGCTGGCATATGCCAAAGAAGAAGACCCCAGGAAGCCACGGGTATCACACCTGGCATCGAAAGCCATGAAGAAAATACCACGACTTAGATCTTTTTCAATCGTAATAAATCCTCGACTTCCCATTCCTATTTACCGTATACTGTACCAGCCGGTCTCCACCAGACATACGTCATGCTTTAGCGGAAATGAATACCATTCTTTATCTGTCTTTCAATAAGAGCATGCATTGCGCGATGGATGGGAAGAAGTAGGCCGGGCAGAGCCAAGCTAGTGTATTATTTGCAGTGAATCCACCAGTGAAGTAGTCATGCGGAACTCCTCATTCTCAGGCAAGGCCCTTGACAAAGCCACTCATGAATACCAATTGGTATGTAGCGAGTCCACTCATGAATTGCAATTGGAATGTAGCGAGTGAGAAGTGGTAGATAATACAGAATCCATTGTATAAAGAAGAAAGTCTCATCTACAAGTTGACAAAGCCACTCATGAAACCAATTGGAAAGTTGCGAGATGGGCGAGTGAAGATCTTCTATCTTTCAATAAGAAGAGATATAAAGAGAGACCGCAACGGAGTGTGATAGTCTCTCTCCCTTAAAGTGAATGAAAAGATCTTTCGTAGAGTCATGTAGACGTCCGCACGGCTGCTGAAAGAGTTAATGATAAGAGTGGAAAGGCTATAGAATTGTTCAACATTAATGAGCTGGATCCCGTGCAAGATAACCATAGGACAGAGAGGAAACCCGACGGGAATAACAATAAGTTGCTCGCGGGCAGAGGAGTAAGAAAGCAAGTCACGTAAGTGGCATCAATTTCCATATTCAAGAGTACGAAAAAAACAAAAGAAAGAAGAAATGGAGGAAAGGCTAATTAGATGCCTTGGGCTTTAAGAAAAGAGTAAATTTGACCACTTTAAAGCATCAATCTGAGGCGTAGCACCAGAGTCTCTGCTTTATCCATCCTGAAGTTCGGTAGCTATATGGACAGCAGGGATCCCTTGCCCTTCCTGTCCGCTTTCAGAGAGTGAAGTATTCCTCTTTCTCTCGCTCACGAGTACTCAGCATAATGGTGCGAAGCCTTCCTCGTACGCTTAGGTTAGCTGTCTGATTCTTTGCACTCGGGCACTTGCTTTCGAGTATCTCATCCCGTACTTTCACCTATCACAGAAGGAATGAAAATCACTCTTTTGCGCATGAGTTGAGAATAAGGAAAGAGATCCTATCCCTATTGGGAACGAGAAGGAAAGGTCCAAACCATCGCGAAAGTTAATCTCCTTCCTTTCCAGTCGAGTCAGAGCCTCCAGCAAGAGTCTCACATGGTTAGAGAGAACATATGGAAAGGGCGTCGGAATATCGACTAGCATACCGTAGTCGAGGCATTGCGCAGCTGCAGTCTCACACTTCCGCATCATAATTTTGCTTGGAAGGCTGAAATAGCTTTCTCGGGAGCCTCTGGGGGGTCGGGGTATTCCATCCCATGAGACTCAAGGAGCAAGGCGTCGTATCCCTAGGGTTCGACTAATACATCGTAAAGCGGATCCAGGTTTTGGGCCCCAAAAGGGAAACATCTCCCTATTTGCTGCTAAAAAGAGACTCTGGAAGCGGCTAGGATGAATGCAACTTCTATGTATTTCCCATCGCATTTTCACGCGTCATTTCATTCGCAGCAACTTATAAGAAGGGTCGACTCCATTTTCTTTTCCCGGGTCTTGGTATTATTCATTTTTCTCCCTCCCTTATTTTGACGGGAATGACATTCGATCTGGACTTCCGGGAATGGGTTCGCCCTTGTGGGATGTCTGGGAAAGACGGCTCCCCTCGTGCGGAATGCAGCTAAGACTAATGGCGCACAGAAGAATAAACCAGAGAGAATGCAGAAGACGATTTCATGCATTTTCGAGCAAATAAAGAAAGCGAGAGCTGCGGAATCTCCCTACCGAAGCTTCTGAATCGGCTCCTTCTTTATTCTATCTATTGAGTTGAGTCGATCTTTCGACTTCGCTTCTTTCTATATTATATTGAGTCTTTATAAAGAGTATTGAGTCGTGAGTCGATCCTTGAGTCGATCCGCCCTATTGCATGAATAGATCCGCCCAATTCCAGCAGCATCATCGAAGCAGCAATGAGATAGTCACACGAAGCAGCAGTAGCGGTAATCAATGATAAAGTTCTTCGTTGTTGCACTCATGATCCAAGTCAGACCACGGGTTCAACTGTAAATCGAAGAAGTGCAGTCGAAGCTCACACTCTTTGACCAGTTCTCGCAATCCATCTAATAGAATTTCTAAGCAAGAAAATTTTAGTTTTATATTGTAAGTGAGAACGCGGCTCAAACTGAGATTCGATAGCAACTACGCTAGCGAATGGAATCTTAAGCGAATGCAATGGATTGTGAAGCGAATGCTATTCCATGTTCAATAGAGAACTTAGAAGGTTCGAAGAATTGGCCTGGTGCTTCCTTCCTCAATAGCTTGCGAGAGTCTCCTCTCAACACCTTAGCTATTGTGTATAGCTCAGAAGCAGTGGTCGATGGGGGAAGTAGACTACCATCCCATCCCTATAAAGTTTCCGGGCCTCTAACCTCTTCGCTCTAGGGAACTCCTCCTTCCATGGCATGCTGCTAAGTGGTCCGCTTTTACAGTCGTCGAGGAGACCGCAGCTCTTGTTTTCCTAACGCATGTAGCTTCGCTTAACGCAGCAAGCTCAGCAAAATCTCTGCTCTTTATAACGCAGCTTTGCTTCTTATAACGCAGCTATGAAAGCTCTTATAACGCTTTATTCTACCGCTACTGACTTTATTTTACCCAAGATGTAGCTTCAATTGTCGGCTCTATTGTATTGACCTCATTTGGCTCTATCGACTATATAGATAGGTTAGGCGGACGGGACCTGGTGCCAACTAAACTGAGAAGAGCGAGAGCCCCAAGTACCCTACCACGTAATGTATAATGACTTGATTGAGCCTCTTAGTCGTTTCACTCGTTCCTTAATTATTCGTTCGGTAAGCAGTTCTGTCAGGAGCGAACGACAGTGACGAACGAGATACCTTTGTTTGCCATGTGGCACTGGGCAAAGGCTTTTCAATGAACCATCATGGGTAGTGTGAGCTGGAGATCCTATCGTCTATCTCCGGTCCGGGTCCTATCTGATTGAGCGCTGTCAATGAAATTCAATCGTTCTCCTCGGAAAGGAAAGGCCGCCCTCTGACTGCTGCTTTCGGCGTCCTTACAGTATTTGATATCTGATCTGCTTCGAGCGGCACATTATAAGAGTTCTTAGCCGAGCTCAACAGTCCGGGCTTTGAAGCAGTGCGGTAGAGAAGACTAGCATCAGATCTGATTCACAATCTTCTTCCCCACTCGGAAGAGGGAGTTCTAACTCAGCAATAAGTGCAAGTATCCAAGCAGCGGAAGCAGATTCAAGCTGCTTGAGGTCGGCGCCTCTCACTCTTTTTTGGTTGAGGGGTTGAGTGAGGAAGGGATGTCTCTTCAATCAACTATATTCTTCCACTTCTACTCGGATCCGCTGCCCCTCTGGGAAGAGTTTTGATCCGATAGTCCGCTCAGGCTCGTTTACATGTTATGCTTATGTTATTGTATCCTTCCTGACGCTTACTCCTTTCAATACGTAGTTCACTCATTTGAGCCAGACCTCATCTTTTTGACTTCTGCTTGTCTAATAAGAGGATAGTCTCATACTTGAATGGAGAGGAAAAGATAAGAGTGAGGGCTTCTTTAGATGGCTCGACCGCTAGGGCCGACTACAAGGGTAGAGTGAATGGCCTAAAGAAAGACCATGTACGTAGGGGGCTCGACCGATGATATTAGGGAGATATAGGGTATTTCCTATTATTCTATTTAGAAGGAATGGTATGTACGAGTAGAAGGAATGGTAGTGAAAGTAGTCCTTCAAGTATGAGCCGAAGTCGAATCATGAAGGGTAGAGAATTCTTTCTATGTACTGAATTAGTAGATTCTAAGTCTCTTTCCTACAAAGGCGTGTACCAATCAGTATCCAAGGTCAGAGGTCGTGGATAGCTAGTGTAGCTGTAGTACCTATTATTCCTTAGTTGCTTCAATTGTTCTTTCTCCTCTGTATCGGTTGTTGCGGAGTGCATTTAGTTTTCTATGAATTTGAATTATCTTTTTTCAGCTAGGCGGCTAGTAGATGCTTGGCTTTCATTCACACTCTCTTAATTTTTCTTGTCCCATTTGGTCTGGGTACCAGTACTAAATAACCATTCCGGCTCAGTAGAGCTCCCCATTCTCAAGTTCTTCCTAAGTCAGCCAATAATGGCTAGTGACTAGGTCCCTACTAGCAGGACTCCTAATTTTATGTTCTGATGCCGCCTGTAGGTCTTTGTCAGCAGAATGGATTCGCTGTGTCCTCTAGCTCAGTGAAATTATTATTCAAATATAAGAGGAGCGCGCATCCCTCTTCTGATGGAATTTGGGACCGGAGTGGGACTGCTTTTAGGCCTTAGTGAGCTCAACTGTTGCATTGCCATTGGGATTGGACTACTAGTATGGATATGCCGGACAACTAAAAAAAGCACTATCTAAACTTAAGATCTAGTGCAAACAATTTTCTTTCTCTCTTTCGTAAAGTTGAAGTGAATGAGAAGAGGGTTGAAGATTGGGTCTTGAATTGGATCGAACTAAGTATATAAAGATAAAGATCTATCCGCAAAGATTTTCTTGCCCTCGTTCCTCTAACGCAGTGAGTGAATGAATCCGATGATAAGGTTCGCCAGCCAGCTTTCGCTGCTTTGGACCTTTGAAAAGACCTTCGTAAGAGGTTAGGTTAGGATTGAGACTACGATCTCCAGTCTCTCGTTCGCGGAGTAAACTCCCTTCTCCTTCTCAATCCCATTCGTACCATGTCTACTTCTTTACTATTCTGAATGCGATTAGGGTAGCCACCAGGAATGGTGACGCCTTAATCAGGAATCAATAAAATCTCTATGACGACTTACCGCTCCCCCCATCGTTAAACATGGGGGTGTAGTCCCTACTGTCCAGCTCTCACAAAAGTGCCAAATACGCCAAAGAAAGCCATACTGAATTCTTAAATGTTTTTAAATCAGTATTACGCTTACTGTATTGACACGGAACCAGAGGAGGTGCAAAGACCTGTTCAAGACTAGGATCATACTCAGACCATATCGTAGACCACCATCGCACCCACTCCAATCATTCGTGTAACCACTCATGATAAAGAATGCACTCAAGTAAATCTTGCCCATCTGAATGCCATAGCAGCTTGTCCGGTAATAGTTCTAATTGCTTAGGACTATACTTTTCAAGTGCTCGATCCGCTAGGATGCCCTTCAAATATGGATTTAACGGCTTTTAAAACCAAAAAAAACCATTCCAAAGGTAGCTTATCGTCATACAGGAGCCTATCCGCTATTATTTGAAGTCTCCTCCCTCTCCTGGACAGTAATGAAGAAGAGAGGAGGTTAGAGCGAACTCGGTAACCAGCACCCGCCAGCCGTATTAAGGTTAGCTTGTTAAGCTCATCTTTCTGAGCTAGCGAGCACATACCGATCAGTGACCGGGATTGTAGGACTGCCTTCGCAAAGACTTACGTCAAGTTAACTTGAACTCGATCTGTCCAGAATTGCTTAGCAAATTCTAAAGAGCCATTTTCCGATTTTAAACTTTTTTTGAAGCAGAAATAATGACTCCCAGATGTCCTAACAACACCTGATACTGTTCAGCTACCGCCTCATCGGAGATTACAATGTCATCTCCGAGTAAGGCATACTGTACAAATGGTGTATGCCTCCTGGGATAAGCCAATAACGCAACCATCCACACCACAAGGGTGTATGTAAGACGACCTAGGTACAGCCCCAAGGATAACAGTTCCTTATATCTATCATCCACCAAAGGTTGAGTCCAATAATGGAATCAACTGAGGCTCTCCAACATACCCAAGTAATATAACGGTTATCGAGTGGGAACAACACCCTGCTCGACCATAATATACTGGGATGCATTCTATCCATACGATAAGATTCACAAATAGTGACACACATGGCACGAAAAGCCACCAACTTATATTTCAATGAAGAAAATATATTTGAACTAAGCTTAGATATACCATGCAATGCCAAAAACCTGCGATCATCATTTGGAATCGACAAGGTCGGTATCCAACATATCCCTTTAAACATAGGGATGTTGGAAATCCAAGGAAGATACATGGTGTGAAGGTGTAACCATACAAATTGTAGGGACCCTCAACAACCCTTGTACCCCGTTTCTAAATCCACCGTCTCCATAAATGCTATCGAACTCTGCCTTGCAAATACGCTTGGCCAAAAGAACAATGCGATTAATGGAAAACTATGAGAAATATAAACGGACCAAGTGATGACCTCTAACACCTCGCTTCATAATGAAACGATGATGCTTTGGAATAATCTTTGGTATCCCTGCCCTACTTAGACTCACTTGTACTGCAGCTGCATTATACTCCCAATACTGAACAAGCATAGTACCTCTGTAAACAGACGGTACATTGCTTGAGGTAAAGGGCTGTAAACAACAGACCTGACTTCTGCACAAGTGACATCATTCTTTGCGCTATGTACAAAGAGATTATAGCTCATTCCAGATTTACACATTCAGCAACGACCACGAAGATTTTTCATCAAGAACCCTCGTAATCGTTCCGTGTGTTCAAACACACTTAGCCACGAAACCAAAGGAATATTTTCCACCGCACTAAACAATTCAATAACCGCTTTCATGTATTTGTAGTTTAATTTTAGAGCTTTTAGCACTAAGTTAAAAGACAGACACATGGAGCAGAATCCTTGCCAGTGGGCTATAACCCCTCCGAATTCCGACTCTCCTTGATGACAGAGAACTTGTTCTGTCAAAGGGGGGCGTCCAGGAAGAAACTGGATCAGCTATCTCATCTGCCGCAGTTGAGAGCGCTTTAAGGTTATCCTATCATTATTGTGATACTCCTTGCGAAGCATCATCAACCTGATAGGGTGCCTAAGCAAAACACGTAGCTTCAGATTGCTCTGTGCTCACCGTGCTCGGGGGTTATTATTACCCCCCAGCCGAGGAATGAAACACTCGGACTGGTGCCTTTTTTGATAGGGAACCTGCGATCTTGACCCCACACCGTTGATCTTAAAGAAATATAAAAAAGTCCGATGAAAGGAGCCATCCATCTAAAGATCTCCGATCCTTCAAATAGTGAAAATCAGCTAGCAAACCTCCTTCCATGGAGACCTAAGGTTGGAAGCTATGTTGACCCAGATTCATTCACGAAGTCCGCAGATGCACTTGCAGATCTTTATTGCTTGGTTGGACCGGTTAGGAAGGAATGATTGGGCATCTTCAGTTCCGAGGAAGTGCTTTCCATAGGTCAACGGTCTCGCCCTGGTCTCCAATAGCCTACCTCTCTTGGTCGCGTAGGTCCCTCTTCCTACCTCTTTCTTGGTCGCATACGTCCGTCTTTTTCTACTTCTTTACTATTGATCATGTCTTCGGAGGGTCGGTGAATCAGTTAATATGAAATAGATCGGAGAATCGTCAAATTCATTTAATAATAATAAAAACCAACCGTTTCAACTTTCGACTAGGGCCTCCCTCTTGCACAACTCTCCCGAACAGCCCAGATCTGATTCACGGGCCTATGAGTCGTAAGCCTTTTTAATGTGCTAAAATGTAAAACCTTAAACTTGCTAACAGCTGGAGATTATCCAACAGTGGGGCTGGGTATGATAAAGAAAAAAGTGTCTCTCTTTAACAAGAAGCGGTCGGGACTTAACTACTTATATGATTATATGAGGCCGGCGTCGAGCCAACTCTAGGAAGAGAATCAAGAGTCTTCGAGCGGAGCAGAGGATAAGCCGAAATGCCTCAACGAAGACCAGGGAGAGGGACTAATATTTAAGGGGCTCAAAAATGGGTATAAATTCCTAGCAAATTCCGTTGAGTCTCATCTTTCAATCAATCAAGCGTGCCAAGCGAATCGGCTTTAAGCATAGTGCGAGAGCACATGAATCAACTAGTTTCGGATAAATATCGTATTAAAATATAAATGAAAGAATACTCTTGGCTATGAAAGATAGTTGTTCATGGTGAACTCATCTCCTATAATAAGTCGAATCATGAAGGGTAGAGTCTCAGGTGACGACTAAAGAAAGATTACTTATAATTTAGCGTAAGCGCATCCTATTACTTACTAAAGTACAAAGTTAAGTTCAAATCATTAAAGTATTAAAAGGAAGTTCAAGAACAAAGGACTCTGACTTCATAATTCAGTATAGCTTGCGTGTTGAGGTTAGGCACAAGATACATGAAAAAGTGGGTGACCTATAAAGAATAATTTGATAAATGAAATTGGAGTAGCGCGTTGAGCTTTGCCGTTAGCACTTTTAGAATAAGCTCTTTGCTTTAATAATAATATAAGAAGTATGTCCACGTCTTCCCGTCGTTATCACAAAAAGAAGTGCGTTGAGTGCGTTAAGTGTATCTCGTCCCTCTCCTTAATAGCTCAGTGAAATTCTTATTCTCATTCACTTGAACCTGGAACTCATGAGGAAGCGCGGTCCTTCTTTAGTGCATTGACTCTTTCCATTGACTCTTTTGGCATTGACTCTTTGGTCGTAAATGGTACTTCTTTTTAGCCTATCGGTCGTACTTATCCTCAAGTAAAGAGAGAAGGGCAGACATAAGGAGGGATAGAACTAAAGGGAGAGAAGACGGAGAGAGAACCATACCAGAGGAGCGAATGACGACAGGAGCGGGAGCGAGCGAAGTGCTCATTCCGGACACCACGACTTGACCAATATCTATTGGACCTTGACTGCCGCTCGACTGAAACGGATAGTTGCGATTAGCAGATAAAGATATGCGCGAACTTGACTGTGGACGCATGCATATTATTGATTGTGGAGGGCTCTTCCCAGGCAGCATTAGGGTAGCGCATCTACAGTAGTTGGATCAGCCCTCACTCGCTTCACTGTAGGGTAGGATAGGGAGCCCCGGAATCTTCCTTCTTCCCGAACTCTAGCCTAAACAGTTGGACTCAAGAGAGTTCATGCGTGAAATCAAAGAAATAAGGATAGAAGCCGGAACTCGGACCTCCCCCTGCTGCTGAGCGTCAAAGGGCTTTCAACCATGAACTATTAATCTTAAGGACAGGACAACAACAGCTGCGGAGGACTCGTACGCTTATACGGACTCGGATTCAGCTGCTATTTATCATACGCTATTCTTTATCTTTCTCAGTTGGGTTGGATCCCGACCAGTTGTTTGAGTGTTGGAGTTCTTCCTTTCATTGGAGTGGAGTAGCTGATCTTTCCTTCTTTTTAATGAGTGAGGAACGAGCGATAGCGACGTAGAGTGAATTTCATTGGCTTTCTTTCCCGTCCTTATAGCATACAATAATTAGTGTGCAAAAAGCGAACAAACTAATAACAACTCACTTAAGGAATGCCCAAAAGAAACCTATCACCACTCTTCGCTAGCTATAGCTTTCCCGTACTCAAACAGACTCTCTCTTTCAACTGGATAGGAGCCGACCAGAAGATCTGTCGTAGTGTTTTACTGTAGAACAGTCGTGAATGGACTCTAACCAAAGAGCTGCAGTCGTGAATGGTCGAGGGACCGTCTATAGCTTACCATGTTAGACTGTTGCTGCGGTGCGACCAAGCGATTGAAAGGCTCCTACCTTTATTTAAGGATGGACTACCGAGATCCCTATCCCTGCTTTGCTTTGCCAATCTTCTCATTTTTCGGCCGATGATATCCGACCTGCTCGTGAGGAGGCTCGTTAATAACGAGCCCTACCTTAGTAGCTCAGCCGACAAGTGAAATTGAGAAACGCAGCTCTACGCGGCGGAAGAGAAAGAAGCGAAAACACTTAAATGGAAGAAAGAAGCCCCTATATTTCGAGAAACGAAGCGTGGCAGAGGGAGGAGGCCCTCTATTTCAAAAGAAGTGCGAGTGACAACGGATAAATGGAATGAGCCTTCCAAAGACGAGACCCGCATGAGAAGGGTATCCATATGAGCTCGCGCTGACCGGGTGTCTTTCTCCGACCTTAGATCAGAGAGGTTCAGTTCAAGTGGCCTGGTCCTTACAAAGAGATAAGAAAAACATAAAATACAAAGATAGGTCTTTCTTATTGAGGGTTGCTCGTGAAGCCCCTACCCTTTTTTAGGTATCGGACAGGAAGTGGGACAGGAGGTGATGGTATTGTTATTAATTTCTCCGACCGGAATAGTGAATTTCGATTCGTTCAGTGTTGGTTCTCTTTAGCGTTCTGCTCTGCTTCACTTGTTGGGAAAGATTATTTTTTTGCTCTCCTTCGCAGCTAACTTAGCCGTCCTCGTAGTTACTCCCTTTCACTGCGTAGTGGGTGTGGGTGGATTCAAGCCTACTACTGTCTACCACTGATGGACAGGTCTTCCCACATCCAAGAATCAAAATGAACCAGGGGAAATGAACGACGACAGGCCCTCGAGAAAGAAGTCCAGCTATGATGTAACCGATGAGACAGAAGCCAGGGACCATTCGAACAGATAACTAGTCTACTAAGATAGGCCCTATAGCTAATTAGACCAGTATAAAGCTAGTCCACTAAGATAGGCCCCATAGCTAATTAGACCAGTAGAAATGAGCGATTGGGAAGAGGCAAAAGAATGACCAGTAGAAATATGAGCGATCGAGAAGAGGCGAAGGGAGAGAGTTCTCCCACCGGGGACCAGACACAAAGAAAACCTCTACGTCGCGGGCAAACTCCACTCAACTAGGATGCTCTGCTCAGCTTTGGAAGTAGGCCCAGGGCGGAAGAAAGATAAGATCCCCTGCTGCAGAAGAGAAAGGCCCGGCCTAACAAGGACAAAGAAACTGCTTTAGAGGCACGACTTAGACCACTAGAGGCACGACTTAGAGAGGCACGACTTAGACCACTACTGGAGGGCACCTGCACTTATCTGAGATAGCTAGATCTTCCTATACTCATAGTCCTCTCCTCTTTCTCGAACGAAGGGCTCTGCGTCCTTATCACTCGAACTTGAACAAGCAGGCCAGCTACGGCTCTGAGTCCCCTATCCTCATAGCTCTTTTCCCCTCGTCCTACAGCTCTTAGTCCCATATTAGCTCTCCTCGTCCTCCAGCATCGTTAGGTATCACTACAGGTCCCCAGCATCGGCACTACAGGAAAAAGCATAGTTAGGTATCACTACAGGTCTTAGAGATAAGGTATCACCACAGGAAAAGCAAGAGAATAAAATATGAACTTCTCCCTACTTCTCTAGCTGGGATCCCGAAGATCAGAAAAGATGCTTAGCCGCCTCATCCAGCGCACCTTCCATAGAAAGAGAAAGAAGTAGTCCCTTCCCTATTCGCATCACTAGGCACTAGACTCCTGACTACACTCCACAATGGCATGGGAAAAGACCAAGAGGCAAACCAACAAGAGAAGACTACGACAAGGCACACCAACATCACAAAGGAGAAGGGAAGATCCCGCAAAGGATAAGATTTGGGAGCCTCCAAAAGAAGAATGAGTCCCAGAAGAGGGGGGTTAACTTCTTACTACACATAACGCCAGAGACGACAGCAAAGCAAGGAGTCATATGAGAGAGGACTACTTGACCCAGGAGTCATGCGCAGGACACTGGCTTCTTGCCCACCGCGTGCTAGGATTTACATGCTGCTCCCCTCCTTCCGCCTTGTCCGCTCTGCATAGTCTCCAGTCTAGCCAGAAGAGAAGAACAGAGAAAGCAATGAGGCCAGGACACAGAGAAAGCACTAGCACTCCGCCCTATGGTCCCATCCAGATAAATAACCTGCTCCTTCTGATATTAGACCCGAAGTCTTGGCCTGAAGCCTCGACAGATGAAAACCCACTCCTTCAAATACTAGACCCGAAGTTTACTGATAAAAAATTCCATGCCCGCTTACCACAACCATAGAAAACTACTGGGATTGATTGTGCCCGGGTCGTGCTTTAAGTTTTTCGACGATCCCCATCATTACCGATCCCATCATTACCTAAAAGAGAGTAGGCAGCCATTGATTCATTCAAGCCTATGCCCTATGTTAGCTTAAAATGCCTGAACCGCGCTACGAACTCACAATCCATTGCCACTAGAGAACCTGCTGAGACTGAGGTCTTGCTCGGGGATTCCCTCCTCCACTTTCATACGAACCGAACTCAGAATATAGATAAAGTAGTCGCCCCATAGAACACGAATGAGAATTGAATACGACGATCTTATCATATAGAAAAAAAAAAAAATAGTTGTAGTCGCCCAATAGAGCTAGAGCACGAAAGAGAAAGAGATCAGACCACATATAATATAGTACGCCAAGAATAGTAAGATCTAAGGACAGACATGAAGACTAAGTGAAGTAGGTAAGAGATAGGGAGGGCACATTAGCTGGAAGTGGGCCTCGGGATCCCTTCTGACATTCCTAGATAGAAGGTGGGTGCTGTGCGGAGCGAAGGAAGGTGAAGCCTGAGCCCCGATCTCTTCCGATCCACCAATGAAGCAAGAATCCGATCTACCAATGAAGCAAGAAAGAGCAGAGTCCTGACTACGAGTAAGGGACCCACCTAGACGGAGGTGATCTTATGTGCCTGTGTCCACTTAGACGGAGGTGATCTTATGTGCCCACCTGGACTGAGGTGATCTTATGCGCTGCCTACCAGGACGGAGGTTATCTGATGTGCCTACCAAGGGGCCTTCCTCTGACGGATGCCCAAGAGTGCTGCCCCAGACTGATGAGACTCTGATTCTGCTCCTTCCTCTGACTCTTTTTGGACAAGTAGCTACAAAGCAAGCATCTTCCTTCTCAGCTCGGTATTGGGAAAGGAGTCCGACCTCGGTCCCTTATCCTAACCTCAGTCCGTCTAAGTCTCATTTTCCTATCCTAACTCACCCATAGGCAAGACTCCCGCTCCTAGTTCATTCTCAGAGTTATGAAATGGAAGGTTATCCTCTGACTCCGATAGGCTTGGCAACTCACTTCTTCTATTTGGCTGATAAACCTTGAATGAATTATTTAATATCCCGATCAAGTATAAGCTTTTTGATCCCGTGCCTCACTCTGACTTTAAATAATTCCCGGCTGCTTAATGGTCTTTGTCTTTGATTTTCCCGTGCCAGTTGTTACTTGAAACTCTATCTCTTTCCTATCACTCTAATGCAAATATAATATTAATAAGTAGCTCGAGCGTATGCGAGAGAGAAGTGCTCGACCAAAGAGTAAATGGTACACCTAAAAGTGAATGGCCCGAGCCATTCACGATGTTGCTGATAGTCGACCTGTTGCTGGAGTGTTTTATACTTTTGTTTTTTGAATGGATGGTTAGTGTAGATTAGAAGAGAATGTGATCTTTATCTTTGAAGTTCGTATCATTCTGTAAGGATCTAGTATGAGCGGGACCCAATAAGGCTGGGCTGAATAGGTCACGATGCACTGCATGACCTGCCCGAGTCGGCAATCCGGCTGCTTTGAAGAATCCATACAAGAATTAATGGTCGCTACGGAGCCTCAATTCTCTCTCTTTCTTTTTCACAAGGGATGCTCTAGTTAAGTTTATGAACTCGAGTTCAAGCAGCAGCTTCTTCTACTTTTGCGTGACAGACCTTTCGATGAGAAGAAGATGCTATTTGCGTGACAGAGAGCAAGAGTAGCTGCTCTAATAGTGGAGTGGGTGAGATAACTTGAAGCAGCTAGTGAGTGGAAGCGTGTTCAGATGAAAGGATTGAAGGTTGAGTAGAGAGAGCTGAAAGAATGAACTTTCATCACAGAAGTAGAAATGAATGAAAAAACAAAAACAAATAGATTAAGTCCGCTTTCTGAATGAAACGCTCGGTTCGCACTCCACCAGAGCAAGCAATCGAGTGAAACCAACCAAGAGCAAAGATCAACAAGCTTTGTCGAATCAAGCGCAGAAGAAGCGAAGAGAAAGATCATTCAAGTGCTCCCTTAGCCCCAATCCACTCCCATGCATGACAAGAGATGCCAAGTCGAATAGAAAGCAAGAAATGAAGCGAATGCGAAGTCGAATGAATCAGAATCTCCACTGTGTGTGAGGGCAAGCGAGATAAAGAATGAATCCTGGACAGGCAGAGCCAGCTAGGAAGAAATGAAGCGGAGCTACATGCGGTAGAGAGCATTGCTGAGCTTGCAGCGTTTAGGAGTGGAGCTGAGCTTGCAGCTTTATGCAGTGCCTTTCTTGCGAAGCTACATGCGGTAGAAAGCAGAATGGACATTAAGATTAAGTAGTCGTGAATGGAGAAAGAAATGAGTCGAATATTATATAATATATAGTAGTGCGCAATGTCGAATATTATATAATATATAGTAGTGCGCAATGCCATGAACTCTTAGAATGAACTCTTTCCATATGAAAGGATTGAAGGTTGAGTAGAGAGAGCTGAAAGACTGAATGGAGCTTAAAAGGGTTGGAGTTGAGCTTGATCTCGGATTGGCAGTTCTCGATTGGAGTTTCGTACCCTCTATTGTGCAGTAACTTAGATTGAATACGGGTTTGGGGATTCCTGTAAGAGGGGTTGGGGCACCTCTTGAGTTAAGCTTCAAAGCGTTGTAGATTGCAGGACGTCCTCAATTTAGCTTGAGTAACCTCGTGAGTATGGGTGTCGATCAGTGTTTGTCGATTGGGGGATAACGGGTATTACAGGATTTACGTATTTGAGTTGATGACCGAAGATCGGGGGATGTAGATTTAGAGATTGAATTCAGTATAGAGAGCAGAATGAAGCTTAAAAGCGTTGTAGATTGCAGGTCAAAAGGGTTATCGAGAGAAGGTCAAAGGGTTGTCGAGAGAAGGATTTATGGGTATTACAGGATTCCAGGATTTATCTTTGGAGTTGATGGTATTCCAGGATTTGTCTTTGGAGTTGAGTAACCTCGTGAGTATGGTGACCCTTCAATTGAGTTGAGTATTGACCTTGGGTATTAAAGTATTTCACTGGTTCTAGATTCATAGATTGAATGGAGTATAGAGAAGAGAGCTGACCCGTCGAAGAGAGTATAGAGAATAGGCTTCGTTTCCTTACCTTTTGGCAATTGAGTATAGAGAATGGGCTTCGAGTGTCGATTGGGGTATTCCTGGATTTCACTAGTAATAGTGCTTTCGTTCCTCGATTGCTGGATTGCCAGACGTGGGCTTCGAGTGTCGATTGATCTGGATTGGGGTTGGGGCATCGCCTAGGGTTTTGACTGGGGTTGGGGCGGGTGCAGTTTTATCAATTACGAGATTCAATCATTTGAGCCATCTCTTCCGGGAGCTCATGAATTCAATTCTCTCCCCGCACAGAAGTTTACTATATAAAGTCTTCTTGGCCTTCTTGGCTTTCTCTTCGACCCACTTTCTTTCGGTCTGGTCTGTGCCGGGCTTATCCTTGGAAGTTCAGTCCCCTTTGCTCTAGCTAGAACTAGACAGGCATACCACTGCTCCGAAGAAAGAAGAGAAGGTCTTAGTCGAAATGCCTGAATGTGCTCTGCCAGACGCAGCTGGTTACCCTTTACTAATACTAATAGGGGCTACGGATTTAGAGTTAGAGTTGGATGTGGTAATTGCATGAAAGAAGTTGCGGGCGTATAGTCTGATCTTGCGGGCGTTATATCTGCTTCGGAGAATTCATACTTTGGGTGCGGAACATCCGTACTTGAAATCAAATTCTTCATCCGCTTCCAGCTAACCGGCCAAGCCAAGCTAAGAGACCTCCTATACAGGGAGTCCAATTCTTTTGAGTCTCCCGTACTACTAGAGCCAGTAGCCGTAGTGCTTGTTCTATTCATAGCTCCGTAGCCCGTAGTACTGCTTCTTAGCTACTGATCAGTCCCATGAGACTGAGATGATCCCTCATCAGAAATTCCATCAAGAGTCTCTTTGCTTGGGTCGCATGTGAGAATTGCTTTCATAGGGATCACTCACGAGTTAGCTGAACTCGGAAGTGAGCTATATGACTTGGAATCCGCTTCTCCCGCATGCGAGATCCCTGACCAAGGGAAGGGAGTGTTTAATTGGTTGTTCACAAGGGATAGCATACAGCTGGAGATTCGGTCACTCTCAGATGTCTGATCCGTCCCATGGGCTCCGGCAAGAAGCTCTATTGAGTACTCAGTGAGCTCCTTTCCAGTCCAGTTTGTCCCTATCTTTCCTGTTTTAGAAAGGGCCGCATCAGAAGTTGATTGATTATATCTATCATCCGATGAGTGAGATTTTCACATTCCTATGAGCATTCTGATAGCTTCTATCGATCTTTGATCTTGTGGATAGGGTACGGGTACTACTTGTTTCAAGCCTGAGAGACTCTTTCTACGCGCTAGAAGAAAGGGTCAGCCAGATTCATTAGCAGCCAATCCCAGGCAGGGAAGGCAGCTATTTATCAAACTACGGGATACCGAACAAAAGAAGTGTTTTTTTCGCTCTCCTTCTCGCTAAGAATCCGCTAGTCTGCTATCTGGGATTTCTGAGAATTAGATGTCCGAAAACGCTCATCAAAGACAAATCCCACTACTGACGTCGATGAGTTCATTGTGGTGATCTCGATTTCACTACCATTTCTGAAGAGGCGGGCTAGGACTCTCTTCCGGCTGCTAGCTAGTGACCACTCCCAACCTGCGCCCAGAAGCGCTCTTTCTCTCAGAATCCGGGTCAGGGGTTGTTCTATCTGTGGAAAAGGGGCCAACTCATTCAAGGCTTCTGCCCTTTCCCTCTTTCCAGTT
This sequence comes from Kaempferia parviflora, assembly GCA_037177295.1. Classification (NCBI taxonomy): domain Eukaryota; kingdom Viridiplantae; phylum Streptophyta; class Magnoliopsida; order Zingiberales; family Zingiberaceae; genus Kaempferia; species Kaempferia parviflora. Next base: position 1,076,679 of record JBAMIE010000070.1, read on the forward strand.
TAGGAAGATAGCTGCCATTTCCATAGTTGCGAGAATGAGAGTTTCCGCTTAGCTCCTAATTCATTCTTTTGCCTAGGTAGGAGTTGTGGAAAAGTATATAAATAGATTATCGAACAAGTATCTAAATTGAATTGGGAGGGGATTTGATTTCTCCTCTTTTCTTTCTGTCTGGGATCCAGGTTACTCTCTTGGGCCATAGTTGCGGAGTGGGAATTTGCCTCTGGCTCTGTGTCCTTGGATTGCTCTTGCATATGATGCTCCTCTCCTCTCTTTTTGCAGCTCCTACTGCTCTTGATCTGGTCAAGGAAGCTTTGATGATGGTATGCCTCTAGGAAGATCTGGTACTTTCAGGGATTTCGCACTTCAATTATGACTGTCACTTCTATCTTTGATCTCCGGGAAAGCACAGAAAATGAATCTGCTAATGAAGGTTAGAGATTCGGTCTTAAGGAAGAAAGTGAGAATATTGTAGCCGCTCATGCTTATTTTGGCCGATTGATCTGAACATATGCTAGTTGAAAGAACTCTCCTTCTTGACTTGACATTTCTTCCTAGCAGCTTGGCCTAGGTATCTGGTTTACTGCTGAACCGCACTATGGCTTTCAACCTCAATCTAAATGCTTGAAATTTCAACCAATCTCTAGTTTCAAGGTCGTCTAATTATGGGCCCTCTATTTTCTCTTCTAGGGATGAGGAAGGAAGAAGGTGATGTCCGCTCCAACTGGATAAATTGGAACTGGAAGAAGCTATGCTACCTTTGGCTTTCCTTCCGCTTTCCGGTTCAGGGTCAACTGGAGCTTGGTCAGGTACTAGAATGAGGGGGTCTTAGCCGACATGCGCCTACTCAACTCTCCACGAAAGTTGGCTACACGTAACTATGTCAAACTCAAAAGAGAAGACGCTTCCGCACTACCCCATTAGTCCCATTCTTGAGTGAGCCACCCCTCAAATCAAAAGAAGAAGAGGCTTGACCTGCTACGTACGGCTCTTCCTACTCTTCAACTTATTTCTACCGGGATTGCTATTCAAAGACACTGTAGAAAGGGGACAACAATAGGCATAGTCCTCTTTCTTAAGGAAGAAAGTTCGGCTGACCAAAGCCATCTTCAGGCCCACGTCTAGGATAAGATGCCCTCTATCGGCGATAGTTTTCATGTCTTTAATGT
>JBAMIE010000070.1:1095156-1113490 GCA_037177295.1 Kaempferia parviflora
CAAGAATCCGGACCACTAAGGGCCGTAGGATAGTGAGCTCCTCTGCGCCAGGAGGGAAGAGATTGAACTCTTTCAGCAAGCCACCTATGGCGTAGAGTAAATGGCTATCTATATGCACGGCTGCTCTTTAGTGATTTCTTTTCTTCACATGATAGAGACCTTCGCGGATCAGACATCCGGTCTAAATAGTCATTTCATTCTTTCGCCCCTAAAGTGATGGGAGCACATCCGTAACTCAACGAAAGGACTTACGGGCACTCATCTCATGGATACCCCTTCTTTTCTTAAGCCAGAGTTGGGGCATCTAGTTCAGTATCAGATAGAGCAGATAGTTCAGTCCCTTGGCAAAGAAGGTTTACTTCTCTGTCACTTCCGTACTTCTGTAACTTCTCTTTAGCTTCTTAATTGAATTGGTTAGAAATTGCCTGGCTAGAAGAGAGGGATTACCTCCAACACTGACTTCTTAGTCGAGTAGTTCTCTTTCTCCTTAGTTTCGGTTTTATCGAAACTGGCTACTCCTTATGATATGCCACCTCAACCCCCGATCGTTGAGCATCTGAGAACATCTCCGGCATTGTCGAGGGAAAGTCAGATAACCGGAATGATTGGCCTTCATGCCTATCCCCATCGATCAGAACTGGCAACAAATCTTTCAGCGGATGTAGCAGCGGATCAATATCCGCTGTGTTCAACTCCTGCTACTGGGTCAACTCCAAACCAACATTCGGGAAGGGAAGCCAAACGACTTCTTGAACTAAACTACTTCTTCCTTTTCATTGATTGACTAATGCCCCTCGGTTGAAAGAGAATCTTTGACCGCTGGATCATCCGCAGAAGGTGGAGCATGGTTTCCTTAATCTCCAAAGCGTAAGAGTGGTAAGGAATCGCTCAAGCGGGCTAGCCCATAGAGTGATGACAGCTAATGAAGAAGTCAGTCCCTAAAGGCGGTATCGATGCCAGCAGGTTCTCGTCCTTTCACCCCGCACACAAGCTGCCTACCAGTCTGGAACAAAGTCCAAGAGCAAGTCCAGTCGCATTTCCAAAAGAAATTGCAGCACAAGCTTACCAGACTAAGCAGTCGCTACTCCCTGCTATGAGAAGAACACTAGGTTTATTCTGACCCTACTGTCGAAGATTCCAGGGACTTTGCCTTCGACAGGACAGGAATCTTCGACTCCTTTCTGGGACCATTCCGAAGTGCCTGATAAGGTCGAGTCATTCTAATTGCGAAGTTCGTTCTCGATTAGTGTGTTTTTTCGTGTGCGGAGGGAGAGAACGGTGCAATTGCCCCAGACCAAGTCTCATCCCCCTACCCCTACTCCAAGGGGCTTCACACTCTGGGAGTTCCTTCTACTTGTTGACACCAGCTTATTCGGATTTCAATTACCAGCCCCCTATAGGTATTGTCTTCCAATAATACACCAGTCAGTGGGTTCATGCCGCAGCGAGACCTGAGAAGGAGGCTGTAGGAGAGAGTCCAGCATAACTGAAATCATCTAAGCTGACAAGGACCCGGAGGATGCTGAGGAAGAAGGCTTCAGTGAAGAGGAAAATACAGACTGAAGCAGAGAAGGCAACCATTAGGTTGGTCTGATGGTTAAGTACCCAGAGCCGAAGGTCAGGCTGGGAAAGACCACAAGAAGCTGGAGAAGGGACAGACCTCGTCAACGGAGTTTTCTTATGAGCTTTCTTTCTGCTCCGGAAGATGACCTGATGGAGGAAGACTTTCTTGTTGATGAGTCAAACAGTCAGACCCAGGTTAAACAAAATGAGCCAAAAACTGGCATTAGTGTCCGAGGGCGGAAACCGGTCTCTACAGACTATAATATTCTAACATAGCATTGTTACAGTTTTGGTTACTTTCTTTAATTAAAGTGAAGTCCCAGAGTGAAAGTGAACTAAAATCAAAAGTGAATCCCGGAGAGGGGAAAGCAGGAACGGTTAAGTAGATTGTCATTCCGTTGAGGACTTACCCGAAACAGTCTAATCTTTTGATTGGGACTCATCTTTCATATTTTGTAAACTCCGCTCCAATCATAAAAGACACAGATTAAACTGCCTTAGCCCATAGGAAAATCAATACAAGGAATGAAATCCCACTTCCTATAGATCCCAGGTTCTAGCTTCATACTATACTGGAGATAAGAATACAAACTTAAAAATTGAACTCATTATGGAGTTCTCCTTCTGGTCCCTCAATGTCCAGTCTTGACAATGGTCAGACCTTAACACACTTTAGCTATACAGCTTAACTCCTATTACAAGACAAGAAGTAACGAAGGCAAGGGAGAGGGAATAAAAGAAGACCGGTAGAGGAATTATACTCTCTGAGCTTCTTATAAAATCTACGAATGCGTAAGAAGGAGGAAACTTTACATGACCGAGAGTCAATCCAAGGCAATCTTCCTCAAGCGGAAGTACTCTTAGAAAGGTTTAGGAACTTAAAGAGAGGAGTGAAGCTGCTTGACCGAACTCAAATGACTGGTGCAAAACAAAAGAAGTAAGCACCTCTCTTCCTACCCATGGCTCTCTTGTTTTCTTCATGATGGGTCTCCACCGGCTAATGGCACTAAATTTCGTAGCACCATTTGATCTGTGTGCCAATCCAGTTTTCCATTCTCGCATGAAGCACATTGCCATTGATTATCATTTTGTGCGTGATAAAGTATCACAATGCTTGCTTCAAGTGTCTCGTGTCTCAACCAAACCAAGGAGAAACTCGCTGATGCTCTCACGAAATCATTATCCCAGCAACGGTTCTCAATCTTACGGTCCAAGATATTGGTGTCTCCAATGATAGCACCATCTTGCGGGGGCGTATAAGTGATAAGGGTCAAAGGTTTTCATCACCAGCAAAATCCTCTATCAATATAAAGTTTTTCTCTCCACCTCCACAAATCTTGGCTAGATAACCAACTAACAGAGAGAAAGACTCTCTAGGACTCTAGAGATATGGTTGTAATCTTTTGTTTTTTGTTTAAAATTGCCTATGATGTTGTATCATATACAATATATACTGTTTATACACAGTTGAGATCAATGTATAATTTTGCTTGAATCTCAACCATTCTGTTCTATTCTTATATACTAAGATGATCCAGGGTGCTTTAGTAGGCGCAGGAATTACATGATCTACAGATACAGAGTTTCCTTCATCTGACCATAGACTAGAGCCACTTTTTATTCTGCAATGTTTTTACTCCAGATTCTTTCATTTCCTTGTAAAGATCATTTCCTTCACGAGTACGCTCCCCCACTCCGCCGAATAGTCCGATTTTTCCTCCACGGCGATAGGGGGCTAAAAGATCTAGAACTTTTTTTATTCCTGTTTAAAAAATAGAGAATTTTATATCTAACTGTATAAAGGCGGGCGCAGATCTATGAATGGGGGATGTTGTGCGAGTATCTACAGGGCCTAAATCATCAACAGGTTCGCCAAGCACGTTGAAAATGAGTCCTAGAGTAGCCCTGCCGACTGGAACACTTAGAGGAGCTCCCGTGTCAACCACTTCCATTCCTCTCATAAGACCATCTGTAGCACTCATAGCTACAGCTCTAACTCTATTATTTCCTAATAATTGCTGTACTTCAGAAGTCACATTAATTTCTTGACCGGTAGTCTCTACCTTTAACTACCAGAGCGTTGTAAATATTAGGCATCTTGCCCGGTCTTAGGTGTAGCCTTTCCCCCCATTTGAGCGATACGTGTCCCCGGTTCTTTTTTTGCAAGTTCTACTTTAAAAATGGCTAGTCAAGCATAAGAGTAGGGATAAGCCATGTAAGCCAATATGGATTTCTTTATCCTATATAAGATGCTTTCCCATATATTTTATATTTTATATCTAGTAGCCGGCCTAGTGGCTATCCTCTTTCCTGCAGTCCTAAGCTAAGTCCCTGTCCTTATCTATGGGCTGGAGATATGATAGTTTTGGATTATGAAACAAGAGCATTCTAGACTTCTCTGTCTATAGCTCTCCCCTTTGTCTATTATATTAATGTCTAGGAGCAGGAATTTCATTGTGCTTTCAATAGGCTAGCTGTCTCTTGCTTTAGTTAGTTGAAGGCTTCTGTAGGCTGGGCTGGACCAAAGGATCGTTCTCCTTTTCTTGAGCGTGAACGTGGACAAGTTTGCTTAGCAGGTTCGGAAGTAGGAAGTCAAGACCTCTCGGTGCCATATTCATATTAAGTAAGGAGAAAGAGATGAGGCGAAAAGCATATGATCAAAGCTCTAGTGGCGCACATAGCAATATAAGAATCGAATTCTCGTCGGCCTGACCGGCAGTAATAGCGAACTAACACTGTTCTAATAGAAAGGGGGAGTCCCTATTTGCGGTAGATAACGCAACCGAACACAAAATGAAGCTTTCGGTCTCGCAAAGCATCTGGGCCCTACTAAGCATACGTTTATTACCAGATCCGATAACAGCGATTCTCCGTCTCTGACCAGGAGGTATCACATCTACAGACATTAGCCCCAAATGCTAGCTCGCATTATTAATTAATAGTAAGTCGCTACATCATGCTTTTGAGGAAGCTATTCGGGCTTACCCGCCTCCTATTTCTCAATTCTTTCCGTTTGATGGGCGTGCTCTTGTTTCTAGGTTTGGATGTTCTTTCAGGGTCTACTAGATTACGTCAATACATGAATCTCATCTTTCCAATCTCTTTCTTCTTTACCCGCTCATTCCTCTGACTTTATGCCTTCTATTCGGCTCCTACCCTACCAAGTCCGACCGGGGGTGAACTTTTCGTTATCAACTGCTTTCTTACTTTAAAATGTTGTATCATGGGCTTGAGGTATCACCGCCTACGAGTATAGATTTCCCGTTCGGTACACATACCCGAAGGATAGAACCTCTCGCCTCTTCTGTGGAAGCATCCTTAGGGGGTCAAGTCCATATAAGAGGACTAGCCACAAATACTGAGACAATATCTAAAATCTTTGAAATTCTTCACTTTTTGGATTTTGGGAATCAGGCAAGTAAGATATTTAACACAGGCACCTAGGAATAGGCGTTTTATGGATGATTCAAGCCCTGCACACTCAAAGGCGAGAACGAAGTAGCGATTGCTCGTCCAAATGGGTTACCACCAAATCAAGAAAAACTCAAATTATATGTATTGAATTTTGACCTCAATCAGCCCTTGAACACCTTAGAAAGAAAAATGAAGGAAATCACCCATCTAAAGTGCCTTGCTTCCTCTCCTTAAACTTACTAAATTAAGGGCGATCCCTTTCATTCCTTCTTTTTTCCAAAGCAGGGTTAGCGTGAAAGGGTGAGTTGACTCGGGAAAGAGTTATGAGTGAGCTTCGGGATATGGCCTTTGCCTCGGATTATCAAACAAATTGGAACTGTTGATGCATGGGAGGGAATAAGAAGAAGAGGAACGTAGTAACTCGACTGTAAGGAGAGGAACGAAGAGAGAAGAAAGATCCTGATTTTATCAATGAATAAATGGCGTTCGTAAGATAAAAAGATAGCAAAGTGCATTAACCCAGGATTTATCAAAGCAATACCGGTAGCTAAGGGCTTTGAAGTTCTTGCTTAACACATCCTATTCGAACAATAAAGATAGATAAAGGGGCTTTTCAGTAAGGATTAGAGAGGGTTTCTCAGAGAAATTCCGATAGACTATTAAGGAAAAAATGCCGGAAGATTTCCGGATTGATTTATAATTTAGTAAGGAAAGCCAGGGGATTTCTATCAAGGGCAGCTATGTCAGGGATGCTCGTCCGAAGAAAGTGAAGATATCCAGGGAGATTCATAGGGGCGTATCCGGAATTGGCCTCTAATTAGGACTATACAACTCCTATGGAAAGGTATTCCAAGGAAGCATCAATCAATATGCGGGAACCCGAATATTCAAAAGAATAAAGCCTTCATGCATCCTGGGGAGCTACACCCATCTCACTAACAGGATAAACCGGATAGACAAGTGCTTATTTGATAGATTCAGTCCCAGGTTTTCTGAGAGCAGCGGAGCAAGAAGAAGATACGGCTACTTCCCAAGCATCCTAGTAATCTAGTCTGCAAAAAAGCAGCTAAAAGCGACGTCCCAGTCTTGAGACCTGATCAATCCCATTAATTCTCAATCCTTATGCTTATCAGTCTTCGTTACTCGGATTACAGTCGAGCTATTTTTGAGCTTTTTTGTGTGTGATTGTCTATTTAAAGATCATATTGGAAACCAGGGATATGCCCATAGGGAAACCTAGATTATTAACATGTTTGGCAGGAACGTACCTATCGTCATATCTGAGGGGACCCTATCCCCGGTCTCAGCAAGCTATGGGATATAACAAGGAATGCACCTTCCTCTTTGGAGGGAGGGTCAGTCATTCTGCTTTGGTTCTGCTGTTAACCACAACTAACATGACTTAACCAAGTCAGATGGCCTCTATTCTTTTTGTTTTTTGAACTCCTTTCCTTGTTTGGGAAATCTCACTCACTACACACAATCTATATGATATGTGTGATGCCGACACCTAAGATAGAGAGAGTTACGACGACTAGAATCAGAAGAAGAGGTTATGAATCGACTGATAAGGAGAGGAACTCGGGCATTGAATCTCTGGCCTTAGCCTGCCTACCAGTCTTGATCTCTTGCAAGAACAAAGGGAAGCACTAAGAAACTATTTCAGCATGCCATTGGAATAAATTCTTCACTCGGATGCTCTCACAGCGATGCTGAAAAGGTCATCTCTACTCTGGCTCAACACTCCCCTGACTTACGCGAAAGAATCATCCTCAGAAAAAACACTAGCATCCCGGATGGTTGAGCTCAAGCGAAGCACCCTGAGAGCAAGAAGTTCGATCAATTCTGCCAAAGCCTCTCAGTCTACTGCTTCTGAAAACACTTCTTATCTAGTTTGAAAGTCTAGTTTAAATATGGGCTTCTATCTTATTTGTTCTCCTCTGCTTACAAACAGGGTAAGAAGAAGTATAAATCTGCAGTTAAGATGAATGCAAGAATCGGATCTTAGCTCCCGTTGACCGGCTCTACGACCCCGCAAGGCACTACTGTAGAGCTCTTTGGGCGAGACTTTATCGATCACAGCTTCTCACTTATCTCACTGACAGACTAGCAATTCAAGAACAGCTTCTTTCTCTTACGCAATTTATACTCTCCACAACAATCTTTATTTCGAAACAAGGAAAAGGATTATGCTATGCAAGGCGGCAATACTTCCTGTTAGACATTGGACGAAGCTTCATGTGTTTTCTTTGGTTGAGTTGAAGAAGAAAAGAGAGTGAGTTTGATTCCTTTCTCACGGAGGAAACTTGGCAAAGGTTTCCAAGCCGTAGTCCAAGAGGCAAAGGTTCTTTGCCTTGCTTTCAAACTGACTTGCCTTATCCTATTGGGTTAAAGTGCTATTACTGCTATACCCGTCTACCCGGTCTTACTGTGAGCCCTCCCACTCTTGGAAGAAGTCACACCTTAGACACGGTAGGTAAGATTAGAACTTAAAGGCCTTTAGACCATTACACAATGGAGCACTTGCTTACACCACTAGTTAGAGAACTGGGGAAGGGGGAAGAAAGGAGCAACTTAGATCTCCTGAAGACCGTCCTCCTTATGTGATGCTTACTAAGGAAGCTGATCCCTCACCAGATGCTTAGTGAGAGCCATTCTCCTTGTGCTTTGATAGACTACTATAAGAGAGTCTTTAGGAGAAAGATTATCCGCTTCGGCTTGCCTCTGGAAGCTCTATTGTTAGACAGACCTTAGCGGACTACTTATTTGAAGCTTGACTTGTTCTCAGGATCTAAACTGACTGGAAAGAAGAAGCATTAACGAAAGTCAGGATGGAAAAAAAAGGAGGCTGTTAGCTCTTGCTTTGCCCCGGATGCGGCACCCTCTATTCCTAAACTAGAGAGCGTCAGGGATGCTTTGGAATAAGCTAAGCTCTTCCAGTGAGAGTGGCGTATCCACTGCGCCGATCCCTTTAATATTCTTATCAGAGCGGGATAGGGAACTAGTCCTCTGCGATTGCACGACCTTTCCTCACCAGCAGAAAAGAAAAACAATCCAACGCCGTTGAGTTTCTTTTAAGGCAGCCTCATTCTTTCTCCCGAAACATATATAGAAAGAGGAGTAACGACGGGACAGGTCACGACTACGTGTTTGACTCCGGCCAGAGAGTTCTTTTGTCCAACTACTACACTACTCCAACTCTATAGAAAAACACAGCCTCTCCCTTGAGCCCCGGGAGGACAGGTTCTATTAAGAATAATAAAAAGATTCCAGCAAGAGGATGGCAATCAACGGCTTTCTAAAGCTCAAGGAGTTGCTTGTTGGCTGGGAAGCGAAGAAAGAACGTAAGCACGCCTGTGGGTGTCTTTCGCATGTTGCCATTCCAGAGGTGAAAGTACACTTTCTTTATTCTTTATTCAATTTCTGGCATAAGAGGGCTTTTCTCTTTGCTCTTTTAGCGGAATAAGAGCAGTTGGTAAGATTAACATAAATATAGGTCAGAAAGAATCCAATGTCCCTAGTATCATGAAAGAGGGTGCACATTGATAGGCCAATCTCTTTTCTTGCCCGTTCCCAGGAAAGGTATGAAATAAGCCTATTCTTCAGGCAAGGAGCGCTTCCTATATAGAATATGTCCGAACTTCTTTCCCCGTACCGGACCGCTGCAGCTAAAGGACGTGCCACTGGACGAGGATTTCTTTCTTTTTTAATATTCTATGAGCGCGTTCTCCTCTTTTGAAAGAAAGATTTTAAGTGTGGTCTTCTCGTCACTCTTCGGGATGCTAAATAAATAGTCGGTATTGATTCGATTCTTCCATGGGATATGGGTTTACATGGCGGGGACTCCCAACTTATTGAATAGGTGACTTCCGATCAAAAATGGTCGAGGAATAGGCCTTGGCAACAGCAAGCCTTTCTCCTTTCTTTTCGTTTGTTTCTTCCACATGATGACACTACTCGAGGGTTCCAAAAAGGGTAGTGTGAGGCTAGCAAATGTCGTCTTACGATCATGATACTCGGAGCCTTAATTCAGTGAGCTCCCGCTAGGCTAGGTTAGGTGTAGCAACCTGACGACACGAAAGGTTTCGAATCTTCAATGCTACTCCTAAACAGTAAAGAGGAAGGCTTGGACCAGCTCCTGAATTTGTAGGCGAGAAGCTCTTTGTTCGAGTTGACTGTGTGATTGTGGTTTTCTTTATGGCAACCGGAAACTTTTTCCTGAATTGAGAATGAGTAGAAGCGCCTTTGACAGGGGTTTACGGGATGGATGCGGGAAAGAACTCCCCTTTTGCAAAGCAAGGTTTCACCCTCTGATTACACTTTTTTAGGGATGGGATCTTCTGCCTAGATTAGATCTCTCACGGGATTCATCTGGCATTTCTGGATGGACTGGCATTGAGCATGTCATTCCGGACTTCGCTATTCTCACAGTCAGATCGGACATTGAAATCTGAAGTCAACTATCAAGACAGGACTGTCTTATCTATTGGATTTGCTGACAGTTGTATTCTTTCTCCTATTAGCTGTCAGTTGCAATATTGACTTTATTGTCTTATCTTCTTTCATCTGACCTTCCTTGTCTTAGCTTTGCAGATATTCTTTCTGCTTAAAGTGGATCTTCCATGTGCCAATCAAAGAGAACGAAGTGCACTACACTTAGCTCTCTAGGTTAACGTCAAATCCTGTCCACCTAGCATCCCACCTTCCCAAATGTTGTTTTAGTATTGGGCACCAGGTCTTTCGATGAGCTTACTAGAGGGAGAGAGATCGATTAGCCTGGCCCCTTGCCCACTCCCCTTCCCCCCATTTCAGGGGGCCTCGTCCTCTTCCTCAGGTAGGAGAGACTACACCTTTCAAAAGGATAAACAACGAAAAAAACACTAAGAGAATAAAAAACGCCATCATTAATGCGAACAAGGCACTCGGTTAGAGCAAAGCCCAAAATGGCATAACCAAATAAGAGTTTTGCCAGGCCTTTATGATCTTATCCGTATTCCGATCGAAGAAAGAAAGTTTCAGTCTCATAAAATAAAGCAAGCACCTCTTTCACATAATAAAGTGGAGGCGGGCTTGGGTACGATTCCACATGAAAGAGGACAATTTCCCCTCTTGAGTAATGGGAAGCGGGCTAGTCCCAGAAAATGCTCGTTCCTTTGTCGTTGGGGCTTACAATTCAGCTTTCCTATCTCCTCCAAAACCATAAGCCAAAAGCTACTCGATGGATCATTGAGCTGGTCAGGCTGATTCCATCTGCGAATTCTACGCAAATGGGAATCAACCCCATACCCCTCCAAATGATTTTCAATTATGACATCTACATCCTTCCGTTGTTCCTCTTTGGACCCCGGCAGTCCCAGCTGCAAGGCCGAGGCCTTTTCCACTGCCTCCTCAGCTAGGCACTTTCTCTTTCGAATTCAAAATCAAGTCCCCCACTCATTCTGCTTCCCTTCAGAGAAAAGAAGACATGAAGTGGGCATTTTAGTGGGACGGGGATAGGAGGATTGGTTGCTTGATAGATATTGGCCCGTGATCCCTTCTTTCGATTCGAAATAGGGGTGTTGGCCCAGCGAGTGTGGTGTATTTTTGCCGTAGCTAGACTGCCAGCCCTTGCGTGCGGTGTACTTTCTACGATCCCGTCTCCCTTCTCTTACTTTACGAAATTGAATAATCGAATGAAGATCTAGAAATATCATAATTAAAGAAAGATCTACGCGTAGAACAAGGGGATAAGAAAATACAAGCGTCTGTCCCTTGTCACTGAAAGAATTACTGAACAGTGTTCACACTAAAACTCACCGGCCAGATAGTGTCCAATGAAGACCACTTGTGCGAAGGCGGTCAGAAAGCTCTCAGACAGGAAGAAGCCATCCCTTTGGATTGTGCAATGCTCCAGCCACGTTTCAGAGGTTAATGATGGCCCATCATGTGCTAAATGCTGCGGAATAAGAGCTCTTAGTCCTTTCGGCGTAAAGGTAGAGAATGAATCCTCTTGTTGCATCGAATACCATGGTTGACTCTTGGGGAGAGAATGAAAGGCTTATAGCCTGAATATAAATAAAGAAAGCATATGACATATAGAAAGAAGAGAATGCAAGCTCTTTGAAAAGAAACTCCTATTTATTGAAGGAATTCCCGGGACGAAGTCCATCACACATTTATACTTGCAACCAGGTAAACCACATCTGAGGAAGAGCAGGGATAATCGTAGACTAAGAAGAGAGGACGTAAACACATTCATTGAATTGGGCAGCTTTGTTAGGAAGAAGCGGTTAGCAGAACTCAGTTCCACGAGCAACTTCTTTGAAGTGTTTTTCCTGACCCAATCTCGGATCAGTTGGTAAGTCCACGGGTACTTTACTAAAAAAAGCATCTCGAATATCATACTATATAAGGCTAGCTCCTCGAACCGGACCAGATTCTTTTAATCTTGTACTAAGCTATGGGTAGACTGACTCTAGACTTTTGGGTTATAGGGTTTGAGCGTGGGATTACTTAAGAACTACGCCTACAAGGCGGTTAGCTGTCTTCCCTTCCTTCAACGTGCTTATTCCTTGTCCTCTAAAGTGAGGGAATTCGCTTCATTCCTATTTATTCTATTCCCAAAGTCAGTGCCACATCTCTCGAAAGAAAGCACAGCCTTGATTCCGACAACAATGCTTATTCCCACAGCTGATTCAATAGCTACGGATAAGTAAAAGCTTGCTACAGAAAGGTTCCGAAGGAAAAGAAGAAAAAAAGAAAGCAAATCAAGGAAAAAGTCCAATAGCGAATAAACTTCCCGAAGTCAAAGAGAGATAAAGAATAGACCATTCTCTAGCACTTGCTACAAACAATTCGTGAACATCCGATTTGTGAACAGAAGAAGGAAGGCATGGAGCTAGAACTAGTGATTCCCTTGCGATCGTGTCTTCCTACTAAACGAAGGATCAGCGCACGGATCGGGGTTTATGACTCGCGGAAATAGGCTAATGCTATGCCTAAAAGTAAGCATTGGATGAATGCCCCTGGGTTACGAGCTCTTGCCACTCTACTGAAATGAAAACAAGAAGAAAGCTTCATCAAGTGTTTTTGTGATAGCGATGGCGGATAAACCAGATCCTTCATCCCCGTGGAAGAGCCATCTGTCCCGGCCTCTTCGAAAAGCAAGTTCCGGGGTCATTTTGAAAGCCGGTGAGCGAAAGCGAGAAAGCAAAATGTTTTTCTAGGCCTCTTCACCTTCCCGGTGAGCTAAGGCACTGCCCCGCTGTCTCCGACATGGACCCTCGCCTTCCTTGCCCGTAGGCTATGGAAAAGGAAGAAAGAAAAAGAAAGAAAAAAGGTGCGTGCTTAGCGGATGAAAGAGCGGAAGGAAGTGATCGAGCGATGAAGGCTTCGGCTAGCGAAGTGAGTGAGCGCAGGTAGAACCTTTTGGAAATTGATATTTAGTGTGTTGTTTCCATCCGGGTCTTGGCCGAATAATCAGTTGACAGGCTCGGATTGCAAGCAGGTGGGGTATTAGTAGAATGGTGAGAATGGTCCTCCATGCCTTTCGCGCAAGAGAAGAGGAGAGGAGTGGTACCCCCAACGGCTGACAAGAAAGAAAGCACACCAAGATGCCTTAAGTGTTCCAAACGTATGAGAGAATGATGACACGGGAGCTTAGCGAGGAGTTGCGTGGACGTCGCTGCACATAATATCTGCCCAAATGAAGGTTAGGCTCGCCTGTCGAGGAGAAGCGAACAGTACTGTTCATTGATTGAATGGATTTCCCTGATATCGCGAATGGAGCTTAGCGCGTAGTCGAGCATCGGATATCAGATCAGACTAGCCTGCGTTAGCGCTTTCTCGGTCTCCTTCCAGTGATCCGCTTCGCTTAGAGGAGCTGTTAGAGGAGCAGTGATCCTCACTCATTCCTCACGACCTCACTCATTCCTCATGACATGGGGATCAACCCACTCATCAAGCAAGTCAAAGCTAGAGAACCTGTCATCGAGGAAGAAACTAATACAATATGACGAGGAACTAGCTAATAGCTAATAGCTAATACAACAAGCCCCAAAGTACCCCAGCATCACAACAAGTACAACAACGGGGAAGCGGCTGACTGCAGTCCCTTCGCTTTATGCGCAACGACCAAAAAAAGAGGTTTTGCCTTGGGACGGCCATAAGAACAGGCTTTCATCGATAATATATATCGTAGATAGATGACCACAGAAACTCCTGCGGTCAGTAGTCGGATTATGTCATGTTTAAGCGGTTGGACTGGGGGCAACGGAAGGACAAGGGCTAAGCCAAAGAAAGCCTTTCAAGGGCAGTGGGATCGAACTCTGGCTGATTGAATTCAATGGGGTTTTAAACTCTTGCCATCTTTGACCGTAAAAACGTTTATTTAATGTTATTGAGAGGCTCGGGCAGGTTCAGAATGAAAGAAGACTCGCAAGGTTCTGACAGCAGAAAGGGAAAGAAAGAAACTTCCCTCATGAATAAATGGTGATCTAACTTTAAAAGCTCTGAGAGACAATAAAAGAGACAAAACCACTAATTGAGGTTATGAAAGAAATACCTACCATACAAATGCTAGATAAGTCCTCCCTTTGAGAGGATTTAGCCGCTTTTTAATTGAATAAGAGAGATTGATAGATTGACTTCCGATGCCTAAAATAGGGCCGGAACCGACCCGCACGCACACGTCGCGATGCTCAAATGAGATAGAATGTCTCATATCTTCTGAATAATCTAATATCAATGTATTTATCATATATGAATCTTCTTCTCATATTAGAATCTTAATCTTTTTTTTTGAATTTGAGTTTTCGGACTCTTGGGAATCTCATATGAATGAACTTGATTTTCGGACTATACATCGGGAGATTATTACCGAACGAGGTCCTCTTCGCTTCCCAGTAAATCGAACAAACTCTACTACGCTCAAGAGTTCCCAGTAAAGACAAAAATTCAGATTCGAAATGAAAAAAAAACATAAATTCAAAAACAAAATAGAATTTCGTCGCCGACCTATTCCTCTTTTCAGTCTGAGTCCCTGACTTCTAAGTAAATTTAAGATCTGATATCAGTGATATCCCGAACCAAACCATGAACAAAAACAATAGCTGCTGCCGTTAAAACAAGCCTTTCATAGTTGTGAGTGCCATTAACTCTACAAGAGTAGCCCTCGATTTGAATGAAGAAAGAAAGACCCGTTCGGGATTCAAAACAAAGAATCCACTCAATGCCCTAGAGCGCTCCTAATCTTCCTTTCGTTTTGAAAATCATTATTCAGTTCGAGTTGCATTTGCATGTGTTAAGCATATAGTAGATACTTATCTTTTATCAAATATTGATCTCCCTGAGTTAACGAATGATCTTGAATTCAATGAAACCAAACTGACACACTTGACTCCTCAAGTTCATAGTACTTATACCCTTTCATAGTACAAAGACCCTTCCTCCTCCTACACTGAAAACACTCTAACCGGAACTGCAAACCTCCTACACTGATTCTCCCTTATCCCTTACCTCCTACACTGATTCTCCCTTATCCCGTACTTTCGTTCACTTTGTTCTTGGATTCCGGATCTTAGGCTTCCGTTGCACTTACTTAAGTACTTCACGGGACCGCAGCCCACTATTGTGAAGCCGCTTAAATTAAAGTAAGTAGCGGAGCTTTCTGGATCACTTGGAATTCAATAAAATAAGTTATATCTGTAGAGTTCATGGTAATTCCTGAGGATAATCGTAAATTGCTACGCAATTTCACTCTAAATTGCTTATGTTTTTTTGAGGGCACGACTGGTGCTGAAAGGGAATAGAATGGAATTCGATCGAAAGAGAAGTTCAAGGGTGAAAGGATTCGATTCAGTCGACCCCAAACACTGTGGAACAACCTTACCTAACTATACTACTTAATTGAATTCGAGCGACAGAAAGAGTTGTGTTTTTGTTTGTTGCGGTTGGGAAATAATGACGGGCCTATAGCCATTCACTCTACCCATGGGGGAATCGCCCCTAGCAAAACAAAGCACTCTCTCTCCCGTCAAAGAGTTCATGGATAGTCGTTCATGTATCCATGAACTCTTTCTCGGACCCAAAGCAACAGTCGTAAATGGCTTTGAGGCCATTTACTCTTCGGTCGAGCTATTCAACGAGACGTCAGCAACAAGATCTTTCTCCGTTTTGAATAGCCATGAACGACTTGCTGGGGCTCGACCGATGATATTAGGGAGAGAGTCTCATCCCTGATTTCCGATAGGCTCGCCCTTAATTTAGTAAGTTCTAAGGAGAGGGAGAGAAGAGGGGCGTTCCATAAGGAGTGATAACGACGCGACAATGAATTCAGACTACTATTTGATCGCGGAACCTGTAGTGTAATCAGAGCGAACTGCCACAAGTTGTGACCCCGTCGTTACCTCGGGCCTCACACGAGTCCGGTGCCCGGGCACTTGCCACTTCTATCGCATGAAAGGCAGTTCGGAGTTCCATAGAGTGATTAGTGGTAGACGCTTGAAAGAAGGCGATTGAAGGCTTTTCTCTGTCAGTGATCTATGCGGTGCGCTTATTATCTCTCTTCTTTCTACCTTGATTAGTGTTGGATTGTTTTAGTGTTTAGTGCGTTCTATTAGATGATTAGGGTCTGTGTTAGGGTCTTCGCCAAGAGAGGAAGAAAGAAGAGGTGCGACTGAGAAGGACGCCAGCCCGCAACGTTCAGTCAAGTGTAACAACGAGGAAAAGCTTCTAGGAATGAATGTCAGAAGCGACTGATGAGTGAGAGCGCTACGAAGAGCAAATGCTTTCTCAACAGAAAGAACAGTAGATGAGCATCTATTGGACATTTCGACGATCTAATTCCAGTTTCTTATTATGTAGTGGAAACGCCTCAAAATCTTCTGTTTTACGCTTACGCTTAAGGGAAGAAATGTTCTTGGTGGATGCAGGACCTGGTACCCAAAACATTTGTATGCAAGATGAGCTTACAGGAGTGCCAATCAACCGAGCTACCTGGTTTGAGAATAAGGTGGGATCCCTGAATGTAGTGGCTGGTGAATCACTGATCAAAAAGCGGATTTTTGAGAGATTCTTCATCGATCTAGTGGCCGGTCAATCACTGATCAAAGAGCGAGCAGCCGCCAGGTTTAATGATTTTGTGGGATCCCTGGATGTAGCGGCTGGTGAACCGCTTCTTCTTCCACGAAGATTCAGACAAAACCGAGCTTGGATGGAACTGAAGAAGATTTGGCGAACGAAGAAAAAGGTCAAAGGGTTTCTTATTAACAAAGTCAAAGGAGGTTATTCAGTAGCCATCGCTGGTTTCATTACTTTTCTTCCATTCTGTCCTCTCATAACTCAAAGGATAGCGAATGATCGATTCACCATTGAGAGCATTAACCCCAAAAGGAAGAATATTGTGGTGTTCTAACAGCGGCAGAGAAAAGAAGAACTTGATGAGAAAAAAAGAAAGATCCAAATCCGAAGCCCACCTTAATCCATTCTTTTGTTGAGGGTCTGGCTCTTTCATCAGGTCAGCAGAGGAGCATTGCATGCTTGCCGTTGTCCCATCCTTTCTTCTTCTTCGTCATAGAACGGAAATTCGTCCAGTGCTCAGGCTTCTTCTTCTGGTCCTACTTCTTGTTACGAAAAAGGGAGTCACGCCAAGACCCGAATTCTAAACAGGCGTGGCACTGCCTTCTGATCAATAGAACAGGCAGAGGATCAAATCAAGACCACCAAAAGTAACGACCACCAACATAGTGATTCGATCTTTTGAGAACTCTGTATTGAAAAACTACCATTTTAGGGGGCTTACGCCTTACACACGGAAGATTGGATTGCCCTCTTCACGACTCTTATATACTGTGTTACGATCACCTCATATTGATAAAAAGTCCAGAGAACAATTTGAAATGAAAATAAAGAAAGAATTTCTGGTCATAAAAACGGAAACGCATGAATTGCGCAAGAAGTTCTTTCGGTTAAAACGCCGTGCGACTCGGAGGACATAAGACTTTTTTGTCAGGCCTTCCGACTGGATGCTCCTACCCCACCATGCCTAGCCCTTGACCTTAAGAAGAGGAGAGGAGGTATGAAGCGTGGGAGACTATGCAATAAGTGTATGATACAACATGTAACCTTAAGGAGTGGCGGCAAAACTCTTAATTGATCAACGCGAGTGAACTGTGTTTAGACGCTTCGTCAAACCGAACCGCATCTACGAGAGGATGGATGAGTGGGCTTTACCCTTTCGAAGAGCGGAATGTGATCTGAGACACGATGGGAGTTAGCGTGCCTCGGTAGGCAAGAGATCACCGGAGTATAGCACAAGATCGCCTTTTCTTGCTGCCATGGGGTCAACCTGTGAACAAGGTAAACCCAATGGGATGGGAACCAAAAAACGGGAGGGTACCGCATTGGGCAGAAGACGATCCAAAAAGCGAAGGCTCACCCTTAAAAGTGCCGGGTGAGATAGGCGACAGGTAGCTTGCTGTAAAGCCGGCCCGGCCGCAAGGCAAGGAAGAAAGAGATGCCGGTGCTGACTTGGATAAAGGGTGACGGAATAAGGCGGCCAGAAGCGACGAGCAATCGCGGTCGAAGCTTGGCTCTAGCCGATAGGCTAGGCTAGCAGTAAGCTTGGCTACAGCGAAGCGCTTACCAAGCGCGAAGGAAAGGGCCTTCGCCACTGGAGCCGTATGCGGGGGAACTCGCACGTGCGGTTCTTAGGGGGGAGGAGAACGTCGGTTGAGCCATTCCATCCCAATAGCGTATATTTGGAGCTCAATATGAAATCCGTCTTTCTTGCAAGACCCGTTTGGATAAGGGCACAAAAAAGAGATTGCTTCGAAGTCAAATCCTTGCGTTGACCCTTTACTCAACCAGAACCACATTATATATTGTCACATTATTAATAAAAAGAGATAAATGTGTTTTCTTACGCCCTGCTGTTGTGGCTTTCTCATTCTTGTACTACACCAACCTCTCGAGTTGATTCATTCTGGCATCTGTGGACCACTAAATGTGAAGGCCAGGCCAGTCACGGAGCCAGTGAATTCATCACATTCATAGATGACTTGACGCCAATTTAAGAGCGCATTGATCGCAGATGACAGACAGGGGGAGAAGCCAGAAAGCAGGCTCAGTCTCGTAGAGAAAAGAAGTAAGGAGTAGAGTAGTAGGACGTGTCTCAATGAGTGAAGCAAGCTCGGGCCCATGAGTCAAGGTCCCTGAGTCCCTGATCGACAGGAGAGGGAGGAACGAGGGACGAGAGAAGCGACGTGCTCGTGTGCTCGGGCAGATCTTTCTCCGTTTTGAATGTCTAGTCGTAAATGGCCCCGTCGGATAGTCTACAATTGCCCCAAAGGAAATACCATTTAGACTCCTGTAATTTATA
>JBAMIE010000070.1:1113590-1125478 GCA_037177295.1 Kaempferia parviflora
TTCCTTCGCATTTGCTTGTTAACAACGAGCCAACCTTCTGAGGGTTAGGTGAAGGTCTCGTTCCTGGACTGTCCATACATAATAAGAGTCTTATTAACCGTAAAAGAACAGCTATCACTTCATAAACTCAGGTTTACCAATGCCCTCCCCCCCCCCATAGTGATAGGGACTTCGGCAACCCTTTCATCAAGAGCTGGAAGGTCCGTACCCATTAATTGGTGTTTGGAGACATAGATCCTTGTTCCCCCTATCGACTGATTCTAAGATTCGGAAAAGGACGCTTTTGACATCCACTTTTGGAGTTCCGAGCAGGGATTGCGTAAATCAATGAAGTCAAGAAGTCACAGTCCGGGTCCAGGTGGAAAACTCATACCAGTACTTGGAAAACTCTAACGCCTCAAGAGAAGCTCTTTCTTCTACTTAGGAGCACCCTTTTGCTAAGCTGGGAAAACCATGTTGATACTGGCCACACCAGAAAAAGAGTCACTCCTCGAGGTAGGTAAGCGACTGGAAGAGTCTTTTTAAGGCTTTCACCAATAGAATAGAACAGCAATAGGCAAGAAGAAGAGAAGGTTTCCGCACAGGGTTACTTAATCTCTTTTGCTTCTTAATTGAATTGGTTAGAAAGAATTTCCGCTATAAGGAGATAGTGAAAGAAAGTTAAACCAAAGCTGTCACTTCGAAGTCTTATGAATCAGAATCAAGATCCGTTTTCAATCGATTCCCCCGGTGCCCCAGACGTGATTGCATCGACAGGAAATCCTACTCCCTTACCTAGGACAGAGAGTGATTGCCGACTTTAGGGAGAAGAGAGGAGCAGCACCCTAATTCCTATGTTATACCCTTCGTGCCCCTCACCCTAGCAGCGGAATTGCCGCTATTCCTTTAAGAGGAGGAAAGAAGCTGAAAAGCCTCTTTTTTGACCGAACCTGATTTTCTTTTTCAGGCTGCCTACGTACTCCTTTTTTGGATGGGGATCAGGTTAAACGTAGTTCTTTCTTTTACCAAAAGCCCAAAAATGGCTTAGAGCCCTTTTTCTAAAAAGGGCAGTACTGCTTCCTCATACATGAGTTGACTTTTACATAAAGTATCTATAGAATGAGCACTGTTAACTATCTGCTTCAAAAAGATAGTTGGTTGAATGAAACACTTGGAAATCGCCCTTTATTAAAACTTTTTTAACTTAAAAATGAGTTGCTTCTCGACTCGACTAACTCACACTCCTCTCCTATCTTTTTAAGAGCTGCCATGGGCATTTTTCTTTCCTTGGATGCTATAAGAATGGGCTGGCTCTTGCCCCATTCAAAAGGATGAAAATGGACAAATCCATTAAGAGTCTCATTTGTCACTTCTCTTGATTTCCCACCCACCTACCTATCATCTATCAGTCTCCTGAAGCTCCCCCGCTTGGTAGCTAATCCCGCTCGTTGGTATCTGTGAGTCTAGATATTAGCTTATACTCTCTATACTGAGCATTTCCTTGAGCCTTTCTACTTATAGACCTGGACTGCTATTTGTTTCATACCTGAAATAAAAGGCAAGCAAGTCAGGGATTCCTCGAGCTGCTATCTCGATACCGATCCTTGAAACCCTGAATGAAGGGCACTGCTTAGGTCAGAAAGAAGCGCTGATCCACTTATACTCGCTAGGGGTTACTCTATCACACGCATCCTAGCTTATCTCACTTCTTCCTTGAAGGTCCCACGGACTGTTCGAATCCTTAGCCTGTCCTTGATTAGCTTCCTATCACCTACGCCTCCTCCCAAGAAGTCACTATTCTTTCCTTTCTCCTGGCTCCTGAAGCTTTTGCATTTTTAAAAGGCCTTCACTCGATCTTCATTCTACTATAAGAACTCAAACCTGAGTCCATTACTATCCTGGTCGAGTTCGTTTATTCGTTTTTTCAGAACTCACACTTCGTACCTGAACATGAATAGGCAGCGCTCTTTTTCCCGACGTAAGCCCAGGCTTGCTATCGTTGTGGCTTTTTCCCCTCTTCATTCTCAGGAGAGTGCTATAGCTTGTTCGCTAAATTCCTTCCCGATACCCCTTCATCACGTCTTGGGCAACCAAAACCCTAGCCTTGGAAAATTCTCTCACTTCCCCGGACGAATGGATTTAATATCTTTTCAGGTTCAGTGAGGACAGTCCTTACTATCCTAGCAGCGGTTCCTTTTCATATCCCGCTTTGAAGCAACTACACTCGCTCGTTAGCCTGTCTGGCTCTCGACCTGCTTCAGTCTCTAAAAAACTCTGGCAGCTGGGACTATTGCATTCGCTATACTTCGTTCTGCTACCTTCCTTGCTTACTACCAAACCGACAACTAACCTTGCTTTTCTACCTTATCAGTAACAGCTATATTCGGAGACTTTACCTGAAGAAAACGGAGACCTAGCTTTTCTACCTTTAGGATTCCTAGCTTCCAGCTTTCTAAAATCCCTTTTAGTTAGCCTAAAGTTGTATTTTTGAAAAAACCTTGGCAGGATCATAGCTATCCTCCCTCCTATCTTCTTGACTCCAAAAGTCTACATCGGTGTAAAAGAGCGAGTTCGGATTGAATAATGTTTTTGGGATAACTGAAAAGTCCATTGAAAGTTGTTCAGCTTAAAGACAAATCCCTTTATAGAATTGCATTGTTAATTGGTACGATCACTCTAGCTGTTCTTTTCACAAGTGCAATGGCTAAGCATATAGAATAAGCGCTTCGAAGATTGGCTTAGTTTAAGGAATGAGAGAGCAAGTTTATCCCCAAAAATCGAAGAACCTAATGGATCATCCATTTGAAATGGTTGAAAAAGACTGAAGGGGCAAAGCAAAGGAACTCCGATCGGTCAATGAGCTACCTCTATTCAGAGAGAATCCACCATTCCATGCTCTAAGCTGATAGTCGAATGGCTTTACGCTCCTGCACCTCTTGAAATTCCTGTGTTGGTGGGTCCCTTAGCAGCTTTTCCAACTCCCTATCTTCTGTTATCGTATCTCAGAGAAAGAGACATGGCATGGAAGGGAAGATCAGTTTCGGGTGAAGACTCATCTGAGTATGCCTCATATGTCTTTGGCAAAGTCGAGTTCTTTTCTTCTTCATCAGGGAAACTGCTCAACCTCAAGGTTGGGAAAAATCCCTCTACCCCAACTGAATGAATGGCGGGATTGAATCTCTAAAGAGAAGGTCTTCTTCCACGCTTATACCCTTTCTGGGCTTCCATTTCACCGGCGAGGAACTGAGACTTCTAATGGTAGGTAGTAATGAACTCAACTCATGGCCTCTGGTTTAGTGGTTTCACTCGTTGCATCAGACCGTACTTCCCTCGCTTGGTACTCGCTAGCATAGCACTCCGCTCCAAAATATCCATGTGATCCCTTTCTGTCTCCTTCTCAGTTAGGTCAATAAGCCCCTTCCTTTTTGTTCATGGAAGAAAGGCGAAGGTGAATCCCTTTCTCCCCTCTTCTCTTGGTACAGCAGCTGAACCCATTCATTGCTGCTTCCTTGGTTGCTGCACCTGCTTCTGCTCTTGGGTTGGTAACGAAAGCAGCTTACCCCCGGCCGGACCTTTCAATCGAATGTTCTGGCTCACCCGAATCCATTCCCGTATTGGTTGATGTAAGAAGAAAGGTGTCCGTGGAAGAAGTGGAGACAGACTCTCACGCTTCTCCTTCTTTTTTATAGAGGCTTGAAGATGCCCCCATTTCCTTGGCGTCAATCGGACTTCAAAGAAAGATCGGAAAAAAGGTAAGAGGATAGTGTGTCAACTGGTGGGTGTCTATCCAACTCATCGTGGTACAGCAGCTTCCTTTCTTCCCTCCCGGGTTGGTGACTCTGTAATTTCATATATAAAGATAAGGTTTCGCCCTCATGTCACGGCTTTCGCTTGTCGATGAACCCGCCGACATGGCTACCTCAGCCTAAGCTGGCACGAGTGCTTGGCCAATGGTTTAGCTGGGGAGCTTCTCTGCTGACGTACCTTCTTCTGACTAGTTCGCCTTTGCCTTCCTTCCCGCGTACTCAATTCCCTTCAGCTTCAGGAATTGCGGTATGGCTGACTGCTTCTGAGTCAAGGATATTCTTATTATCCCTTCTCCAACTCCAAGAAGCTCTAGTTCAAATAGATAAGCTTCCCTGTGCCAATCCGCTTTCAGGGTTCAGTGTGCCTTCATTCCTGTCATTCATCCTGTCTCTTGCTAGTGCTATCGGATTCTCTGTGAGCTTGTTAACACAATCCTTATTTTCCTTATTATATATCGTTCTTAGGATAGCCTATGGCTAGTTAAGGGAGAGTTTCCTATATTATTTTCATACTATCGGTCAGTGCGATTGTGAGTACGAGACGAGCCAAAGGTGCCAGGTTGAAAGTCTTGAATCCGCTCTTACAGGTCTCATATTCGCTGGTTGAGTGAAAGTGGGAATTTGGTAGGATTATAGAATTATTAATGTTTATTGAATAGCCTTTCCTCTCTTGTCCTTCAGGACAGACACTTTTGATGACTGGTAGGCTTAGGCTCTACTATAGGTAGACGGGTTCAATAAGAAAAGAAAGAACCAGCCCTATGTCTTGAAGAAAGAGGATAGACAGAGCCTGGCAAGGCATGGGTTTGCAAGACAGTCAGAAATAGCAGCAAGTCCGATCTCCTCATCACTTCCTATGTTGGGCCTGTGATCATGTAGCATCGGTATTCCCTTTTTTGATCTATGGGTCCTCAACCTCATAGGACAACCCATACCATGGGACAAGATGAGTCCCAAAAGCTTGACTCCAGCAGACAAAAGGATCGATCCACAGTACGGTTACTAGGAGGGTTTATTAACCCATACTATAGAATAGAAGGACACTTTCTAACTCATAAGAAAGAGCGGTTATGTAGCAGCAACAGGAAAGTTATTTGGCAGTTGCTTTATTTAGCAGCTCCTTATCTAAGACCGTCTTCAATAGCAGCGCTTATTCCAACCAGCAAGAGCGGATACTCACCTAAGAGCAGCGACATCTTTCCACGTGAAAGCAGCTAATCAGTAAACGACTTCTATCTAATTTTCTTCTATTATACCCTTAGTGCCCCATATCTGTCCTTTGAGGAAGGTTCTTATCTGATAGCGTAAGACATTATTAGGAGTTTCCTTTTTCAGATAGGAGTCTGTAGAAGCCAGTGGTAGAAAGCGAAATCGAGTTTGAGTTCCCCTTGCTATCGGTACAGGTGAGCAACCTTCAAACCAGCAGCAAAGGCAGATGTAGGCAGGCGTGAAGGAGGTCCATGGCTCAACAAAGGGATTATTAAATACTTCCCAGAATCCAACATCCACTAATCTGTATGAATCAAGGGATCAATTCACGAAGAAAGGAAAATCCATTACTCTAGCTTAGGGTAGGGCATCATCCTTATGCTTGGGTCGATAATCTTTCTATTCTTTAGAATCTCTACGGAGTTGGGTTAAGGCAAAGGTTTGAATTGGGCTAGAGAGGCGGCTAACACTAACATTTGAGATAGTGGTATCAGTCTTCGTGCCAGCAGCAGGCCATAAGAAGGGCAGGCTCTTATAAAGTATGGGAGATTCTATATTATATTGACTATCAGGATCCCGCTTGAGAAGTCACTGAGCTAACTAGAAAGACATCTCCTACAGGCTTGGGAGGAACTCTGGGAACTTCCAAGGGCTCAAAGGATAAGAAAGCAATTACTATTCTATAATTAAACTTCTCCTCCTAACTAACTTGGATTACTCGCACTGTGGTTAGTAGCTCCATCGACGCATCGGATGATAGATGACCTCTTGTACATACTTATTTGAGATTCTCACTATACTATATATAAGGTCAAAAGGTCAAGATCAAAGGGGATACAACTCTCATCACACTAATTCCCCATGGCTCTTCCTCTGAAGGGTATTCCTGCTGCATCTGCTTCTGCGGATGAAGGGGGTTACCTCTGGTACCAACAGAGAAGAGATCCTAACTCGGGTACATACTTAATTAAAGAATATTATCCCGTAGAAGGTCCAGGTGTTGCCGTTGGGTATTCTCCCTATCATAAGGGACCAGGCTTACCTTGGTGGTTGAAATATTTTGATCTTTCTCCTTTTCTTTTCATATGAGTAGAGAATGCTCCACGCCGCTCTCCTTTATTGGAGGGTATGCCTTTACTTGTCGTTAAGAGAAAAGGTATCATCTTGTAGTTCTGTCTTGCCTAGTAAGGATCGTCTACTTCTTCGAGATTTTATTATGAAGAGGTATTTGTTCTTGGACTATGAACAAAACTTTTATAGACCTGAGCATCCTTCGTTATGGGTGGTTACTTCGCTCCAGGAACCTATTAAGAGCAATGGGACTAGAAATCCTAACATAATAGGAGTAAGCAGTAGGATGAGCTCACCCCAGGCAATCTACTTATTAATTAGAACCCGGAAAGGCCTAGACTCAATACAAGTGATAAAAAAGCTCTTAGAAGGTAAATCCTTTTGTTTTTATAGAAGCACCCATTGGCCGGTGAGGAGGCAGGCCGCCCCTTAGTCAACCCCACTGAATAGCTGCCAAGGCCTGGAACGAGTACGACTAAGAAGATCAATAGAACCTAAACTTTGGTATGCACGAGCTGGTGCCATTGAATGGCTTGTGATAGAAAGGAGTGCCCTAAGGCTTTTGAAGGAAGGGAAAACGAAATGTAGTCAGTCAAACAACCCGGGTTCCATGAACAACTACCAAATCCAGATTCAAAATTGAGTCGAAGAACTCCAGTGGAATAGCGAATAAATGAACCTCTTCAAAGCCCCCGATTTCAGACCAAAACCAATCAAGAATTGCATCAAGACTTTCCAGCAAGCACCTTAGGAAGGGTGGACCTTTCTCCTGATCAATCTTGTTCCAGTCTCCTCTGATCAGCTAGCCCGCCTGTCAGATCTGGTCTGATGATAACGAAAGGCCTCAAATGCGAACCCCTTACAGCACGAGATTGGACATCCTACCTTCTCCGCATTAAGACCGCTTTCACCCCCTTGAAAACACCGGCAATGCCGCATCTTAGATGAGGCTAGAGGTCAGAAACCGATTGCTTCTGTCTTCTAGTGAAGAAAAGATGGAAAGTTGATTGCAACTTGTCTGGTCAAACCTGGCCTACCAGCATCACGACTTCTCCAGTCATATGGGCTAAACAATTATTCTATTCTTCGACCCTCTTCTTTTCCTTCTTTCATCGAACCCGCAGCCGCATGACTTGAATTGAATCTCGAACCCTTTCCTTCTTGAAGAGACTGAGCCTTCCGTGAATCGCTTAACTGGGCCCGTTCCTCGCTTTCCTTTCGTGCTTTGGATTGGAGAGGAGGCGTGCTGCACCGATGAGAACCAGAGTGCAGGTCCTGACTCACTAGCTGGGGTTGAGTGCTCTCCGACATCAGTCTCTGCCGAAGACTCTGCCTGGTGCCCCTGCTCGCTACGCACCTTGCTTTCCTTTCCTTGAGTGTTCTTGGCCGGGTCGCATAGCTCCGCTACCTCCACACCTTCCTTCAGTATCTCACCGATCAGTCCGGGTGCTTTTTTTATGCTTCTCCTACGAGCTAGCAAGAGATCAAGGTCGGCTCACCAGTAATCTAATCTATTCTAAGCTCACGTGTCAAGCAATGGTGTTGTGTTCCTCGTAGATCGCATGCTGTCCCGACTTACGCTCTAGCAAACCACACGATAGCAACCGTCCCGACTTCAACCGCTACGTGGGTGACTTGCCTGCCTATAAGGGCATTCTTCTATCTTTGATCTTAGGCTTGCTTATCTCTTTTCTATCTTTAGTATGGGACCGGTGGAACCAATGAGGGACTAGCTCTTGGTTGAAAAGATCGCCTCTTCGCGTTCTTTAGCCCCGCCACCGACGGGTCTTTCCTTCTCACCGATCCGGCTTTCCTCGGATCATGAATCTCATAGTCACTCTTGTTCGCTCCCCGCGCAAGCACCTGGAGACCAGGACTAGTTAGAGTGCTCTCCGACATGAGTCTCCGCCGAAGACGAAGGAAGCTCTGCCTAGTGTGCCTACCCGATCTGTCTGCGTAGCCTGGTGCCCCTGCTCTGATCTTCGTTATTGGTCTGGTCGATCTCATGAACCTACAATAGTAGATCTCGCTGATAGTCCTTCTCCGGCAACAGCATGCTTGCTCTCGATGCTCTGCCGTCTGCCTTTGATTCTAAAGCCGGTCCTACACACGCATTGATTGTGTGATGGGAACTCTGCCTCTGCCGCTGTAGCGCTCAACGAAGCGGATCAAGCTCTTCTTCCAAGGTCTTCTCATCTTGCAAGATCAAATCAGTTCTCTCCGGTTCTCTGTTCGAACTGACCGGTTTGTTTTTCTCTTTTCATCTCAGTTCTTTTCTCTCTGAGACGTCCTTTCTGAGACTCTTCTACAAGCATGTGTTAAGCATAGAGCTAAAGAGCACTTTCTTTCTGATGAAGCAATCTCGCCTACTGGTTCGCTGCCTATTTTTGCAATCTCATCCATGCAATCTCATCCACTGTTGGATCAAGCTATCTCACTCAGCCATTATCAAGAGAGCAAGAGCAAGAAGACTGTCCCACCGAGAGAGCAGCTATTGAAGCAAGCAATCTCACCCAACATGCAATCGACCTAGCAATCTCAGTCACTAGAAAAGAAAGAAAGGGCCGTAGGGCTCGCTTTAAAGTTAGGGCCGACTATAATATAAGTAAGGATAGGCTCGAGCGGCGCCCTAAAATATAAGTAAGTTGTATGGCTCGACTGAGAAGGGCTTCTTTAGATGGCTCGACCGCTAATATTAGGGCCGAGGCCCCCTAAAATATAAGTCAGTTTCGTGAATGGCTTTGGGGCCATTCACGCAATACTGTAATTTGCTGGGCCATTAATCTAATTTGCATAAGGGAGATTGCAGAAAAGAGTAAATGGTACACCATTGTAGACGTCTGTCTGTTGCTGGAAAGAGTCAATGGTACACCATTGACGACCTGTTGCTGGAGGTACCGAGTGAATAAAGCCATTCACGCAATAATCTGCTTGGCTCGTTTGGGAGATAGCTCGACCGCCGACTAGTACTATAAGGGCAGGGATAGATCTTTCGTCAAATTTAAAAAGATTTTTGAATGTAATTACTATAAGAGGGGGGGTGTGAGACTCAATATTCAGTTCGGGCCATTCACGCTGTAATCTGCTGGGCTCGACCTAAAGGGTCAGAGTGAATGGCGCGTGCCATTCACGTAATTACTGTAATCTGCTGAGAGAGAGGGACGATTCCAAAGAAGCGATAGCGACGTGTTTTCTTTATTTGACTGAGAAGTAAGTGAACCGGCGACCTAGGCTATCTGGAGTCTTCGGGTAGTTTAAAAGGAAGGATGCAGGGGGATCGGAAAAGGTCAGCTACAGACAGGTCCTCGAGTGGAGGATCGTACTTGGTTAGATATAGCGTAGGCGCAGGTGATAATGATAGGTCCGTGTTTGGAGCCTTTCACTTTCGCCTAGAAGTCCGAAACTCGAACTGAAGACTAAAAGAAGCGCCCTCTCTCTCTAGATTGTCCAAAGCTCTCATGTCAGGAAAGCCCCTTGTTTTTGTTTAGCTCTCTCCGCCTAAACCGGAATAAAAGGGAAGGAGAAAAAGCAAAACGGAGCCGCTTTCCAGAACTTCAAAGTCAAAGTTCCTTTCTCTGATATACCGCTTGAGCGTGTCCTTGGGTGACCAATCAACACTATTCATCATGCGATGATCAAATAAGCGGCTAGATATAGGTCAAAAGTCAAACCGCTACCACCAGTAGGATTTATTGACTTGACTAACGAGCTAACACACGCAACGAACCTTTCATTCTACGGAAGCTAGAAGAAGAGAAGAGTTGGAATAGTCTCTCTAAGCACCTAGGAGTGGGCGTAGCGCAGGGACGAGTTCAAGTTAAGAAACGAGTTTATACTACCTACCAACTACCGTAAAGAAAAGAAAGGAAATCCAAGCCCCAATGGAGTATGTACCTAAGGGCGCGCTTTACGTGCCACTACCAACCCTCGAAAGCTTTATAGCCTTCTTGCTTGTGAAGCTGGGGTAGTTCTGAGCAATCTTTCAATCGCACGTATCTGTCCTTGCCGATGTCACCATCACCAAGAGGACACTGTCTAATCTAGGAAGCGCGTTTAAGACATATTTGGATCTTTTCGTATAAAGAAAGAATTGGAAGTGAAACAGAAGTTCAAATGAAAGACCTTAGAGTTGGGCAGAGAGACGAACGAATAGAACCAACACAAGATCTAATCCAAATCCATCAGCAGTGAAGATAGAGGGGTTACCAGAAAGAGAAAAGGCAGCAGCAGCCGTTCTAGGTCTCAGTTCATGGGACTCTGACTTCATAATTAAGTATAGCTTGCGTGTTGAATAATGGTTAGGCACAAGATACATGAAAAAGTGGGTGACCTATAGAGTCCGTTCCTGTAGCTGCAGCACTCAGCGTTACTTAATTAATTTGTCAGAGTGCCTTTTCTCGGAGCCTTAAGCCCGTCGTTACCTCGGCCCTTTCCTTTAATCAACTATGGCTCTCCTGGCATTCCGAATACTTAATATGGGAGGTTCAAGAAAGAAAGATCGGATAAGAGTAGCTCGTAGCTCATCTTTTAGGAGAGGGCCGTACTATCTATTATAGGGCTCGAAATAGGAAAGAGTAAATGGAAAGAGAAATTCTTATAGTAGGGGCTTAGCAGATTACAGTAATTGCGTAAATGGTGTACCATTTACTCTTTCCATTTACGACTATGGTATGCGTGCCATTTAGATATTCGACGTCTGTCTGTTGCTTCAGGAAAGAGAAATTCTTATAGTAGGGGTACACCATTGTAGACCTGTTGCTGTAGGGCCTATAATATAAGTCAGTTTTTCCTTTTCTTTCGTAATGGTTTCTGAATTGAATCGCAGATCAGTATAGGTCGTCGTTTTGAATAGCCATTCCCTCCAGCTTAATCCAGCAATCAGCAACAGGTCGTGAATGGAAAGAGTAAATGGCCTCAGCCATTGTAGACCTGTTGCTGCGCCATTCACCAAACTGACTTATATTTTAGGGGGGCTATGAAAAACTTGACTACTTTACTGATCTTGGTGTGTCTTTTGGAGTATAAATGGTATTTCCTTTGGGTGTGAGACTCAATATGAAGTTCGCCATTCTTTCCTTGACCCATACTATAAGTAAGTTGCTGAGAGAGAGGGCCGTCTGACTTCCATTAAAGAAGTGATAACGACGGGTTTCTTTGACTTCTTATTAGTATGCCTGGCTAGTACTCCACCAACGGGTGAATAAAAACTTATAACTAACCCAACGGGATAGGAACGGAGGAACGAAGTAGCTCGACTAAAAGGAGAGGCACGAAGGGCCGAGTGAGAACGACGGGCTCGAGCGATAGCGAGAGGGCCGAGAGTAACGACGGGCTCGACCATAGGGAGAGGGTCAGAGTGAATGTAAAGCGAGAGGGAATGATAAGATACAGATTAAAGAGAGAGATTGGGTTAGTGTTCAGTCGCTTCCCCTCCATGAGATGTTGATTGTCCCGTCCCTCACGTGAACGAGTCCGGTTCTGACATATGGGTTTGAAGTCCGGTACTTCTCTTTATAACTCTTTCCATTCACTCAGCAGCCCCTTTCTAATGCTTGGACTGAGGGAGAAAAGGTGCCTCTTTTGTTAGAGTGAGGGAAGCCGGGAATGGCATACTTCTTATAATAATATAAACTCTTTCAATTCCTTGCCCTTGCAGTAATTCATTCAAATCTCTCCCTGCAGCCCAGCCCAGCCCGGTCGAGACTTAGCCCGTCTCAACGTCGCCCCGTCGTTCTCACAATAATTCGGCCCTAACAAAAAAACACTCTCTCTCTATCTTTGGCAACGAGGGCCATTAATATAATTTGCGGAGATTGCAGAAAA
>JBAMIE010000070.1:1125578-1139243 GCA_037177295.1 Kaempferia parviflora
CGGAAGGAGTAGCGAGTAGGAGCAGTGCCCTCGATTGGGCTGTGTGTGAAATGCTGGACACGTAATGACCACAACAATGATTCTACGTAGTTTTGGTAGGTGTGAAGGCAGTTATAGCAAGTGTGCCGGTATTGTTAAGCCGGCGCAAGGTGAGACTGGGGTCAAGGGTGGTACTAAATTGAGTCCCGATTCTAAAGTCATTGCTACTTCAGCGACAGCAGACTAGTGTCTTCTTGATGACCAGAATTGTCCGCAAGGTGAAAAGGTAACTATGGAATTGCTCCTATTACAAATCCCGTGCCCAATCTCAGATCTACGAATACCGGGTTGTTGTTTGCAAGAATACGCTCTTTGGCTTGGCTCTTTGAAGGACCAGAAGGTGCATCGAAAGCCCTGATAGAAGGAATTGAATCAATAGTCTCAGGGGCATGCCCAGAAAAGCGGATGGTGCAGTCAGTGAAGAAGAATCATCCTATAATAAGCATCGAATGGGACATCTTTCCTTAGCTTGTTTCATACCCCCCTCCCATGCGAAAGGCTCAGGAAGGAGGCGGTATCGTATAATAAGAGAATGGCTCTTCGTAGGACACACAACTACCTCCTTCATAGATAGACTTGTACTAGTAACCTCAACCCCCATAAGACAGTTAACTGAAAAGAGGGATCAAGCAGAGATATAACCTGAATCACCCCCCTACCTCCTTCTTGCTTGCTTGCTACTATCATCGTATTATGAGATAAACTGGGTTGCATTGGTAGCTATGCTTAGCGGTGACATACTTTTTCGTTTTTCAACGGAATCTCATCCCAAACAGTTGTGGCGGAACACGCCACTGAATTTCAAACGCCAAAGAAGTATATGGCGTAAAACAAGACTTCAGTCCCACTCACCATAAAAGTGTGTCTTTTTCACACCCGAAGTATTCTCTGCTCCCAGGGGAGCAAGGGATAGGGCCAGGACGAGGACCAATAAAGCAGATGAAATAGAATCAAGCAAGCGCCGTCGGACGGGAGAGGAGCGATGAGAGATCAAGGCGAGGGAAATCTGGTCACCGGGGTAGGATATAGTCAGTGTGCCGCTTTAGGCTGGCTAACTTGAATCTGCTATCTTTAGACTAAGCTTCATCTTTTGGCTAGATACATCTATAGAATAGATATTATTCAATTCTTGACTCTCCCCACGATCTTCCTTCTTAGCTTAGTAGCAGCCGTGGAAGTTAAAGTAGTTATAGCAGAATAAGATAGAAGATGACCAATCGCACCTCATCCCATCTAGATTGGTGGCGACTCGGATCGGATGGCATATGATTAAAGAGCGCAGGAGAGAAAGTGAGCCTTGGCTTTGGCTACGACTATGCTCTTAAAAGCAGATAGAATCAAAGGCAGTGTGAGAGATCCATCCCATTGTCTTTCTTCTTTGCTACTTGATTTTATAGAATATTTTACTAGACCTTGATGCCTTACGAATGACCTGAAATACCTTAGCAGGGGAGGTTGGGTTAAGGATACATAAAGGAAGTCAAGCATAAAAGGTAAAGTCAATAGTGCGGGTTAGCCTTTCAGCGGACGATAGCAGAGAGGGAGCATCTTAATCTTAGGTCGATCAATTTGAAAAGGGCTATATGCTGCCAAGCAGCTACATCACAGCAGCAGAAGCTTATTGATTGAATTGAGTCCAGTCTGCTGGAAAGGCTTGAGTGGCCTAGTATTGATTCAAGCCTCAGAAGCTCATCTTAAGCAAGAGAAAATGAGAATGAAGAGCAATTGGTGATTTCGTGCTTATAATAAAGGAGTTCCCAACGGAATAAGCATCAAGGCCGGTCGCTAGAGCTGCAACTCAATATTTCGCACCGGAAGAGAGAGCAGACTCCTTTCAGAAACTGTTCGTAGCGCTTTGGAGTAGGAGCTGAAGCAGATCGAAGGACTACTACGTCAGCTGGCATTTAGAGTGGCGTAGGCCGAGTCGACTAGGTTCCTTCGACGGAGCCTTTAACCGCTTATATTTTCATATTCATTCTTTTAGTTCCTTTACGCAGCTTCAATTTTTCTTTCCGAGGGGAATAAATAGTCTAATAACTATAGTCAGATGTGATTTCGGATCCAAGCTTATAAGTTAGAGCCATGGACCTAGCTTAATGAGCAGAAGACGCGGAGTCAGAGCCCCCTATTCGCTACAGCAGCGACGAAATGGCATGCCTGGATCGGAGAACGGAGCCGTCTGGGGCAAGTGCAAATCTTATGAGAGTAGTCTTCGATCGACTTTTCATCTTTCTATTCCGTAAGTAAAGCAATCCTCTTATACGGAGTGAAGGTTCAGGCTTAAAAGGTTACTGGCGCAATGCCAGTAAGCGAGGAATTGGAAATCCTGATTTGAGTTCCATCATCCTTCATCAGCGACTAGTCTCTGTCTTAGTGTTTATTAGTGGTCGAATAGTCTTTCCTTAAGTCCGGGATTAAGAAGTCAAATAAATCCTTTCACTGGAATTTCTGAACAAGCTTAGGCTTTCGCTTTAGCGAAGCCGTTGCTTGTTCTGTAGCGGTAGCTTTCAAAATAGCGTAGCCCTTGCTTGTCTTGTTGGAGGCGAAGCCGTTGCTTGTTCACAACGGCTTTCGCGCTAGCGCCTCTATTATAAAGCGTTGCTTGTTGCAGGAGTTTTCTTGCTCAATTGAAGGATTCGATCCAGCCGCTCCCCTACGCCTACGGAATTTCTAATCTCTGTCCACTGTCCTTGTCAATTCCAAGATTTGCTGGCGCCAGAGACGCCGCCAAAGATGAAGAGAGGCGTCTCTGGCTTTCATAGCTTTGAAATTCTCTTCTAGCCGCTGGAGTTGTTCCTTTGCAGTTTTGATGAGATTCTCCTGCTCACGGAGGCGCCCGAGGTTATCCTCGCGTAGGCGCTGTAAGCGTTCCCGTGCCTCCGAAAATTAGAGTTTTTTTTTCGGAGGGACCAGCTTCGTGCGCAGGAGGAGCTGCTATAGCTTTTGAGAGGGTCGTTCTCTAAATTCAACCAGATCTCCTCTTGGGAGACCTCGCCCTCGACCGACAAGGAAGGCGATACCGTAGTGACAATATCACCTAGAGGAGTGTTGGCTGGTACAACCACTCTACTGTCCATCCTTTCAAATAAGGGTAAGCTGCTTAATGTGGAAGGGCCCGCAACTTCCAGGGGCGCATTCACAGAAACCAGTGGGAGCGTTTTTTGACCTACGGTGGAACCATTATTCAAAAAAAGGTTCAACTGCGTTTAACAACTCGTCTATAGGAAAAAACATGAGTTGGCTTTTCCAGTCTCTATAGAATAAATATTTTCTATCTGCTTCAAAAAGATAGTTGGTTGAATGAAACTTCTTCGATCAGAATACGAATGAGATAAAACCTTCGCATCTACAACTCCCTTGTAGAGGGAATAATAAAGCCAGCAGCCCTGAGCCCCAACCTTCGCATGTATGACACCCTACGCATTTCTCATTCGTGGAGGCATAATAAAGCTCTGTAGACACTCTTAACGAGGGAACAAAACACTCTCCCCCGGCAACTTGGTATCAACATCGGAATGCTTATGCGCGGAGCATAGAGGCTTCTACGACTTGACCCAGAATAGAGGCTTCTACGACTTGACCCAGAGGTGTAAAGACACATTTCACTCGCTTCACCCTAAAAACCAAAGGTGATCTCTCAATCACATCTCTTATGTAAATACATCGCACCCTTTTGATTGTTTAAGTTTGAGTTGTTCTTGTTTTAGTTGCTTGACCGGACGGAGGGGAAATGTTGCGAGCCCTCGGCGATTGAGACTCTTCCGATAAAAGAATTGGCTTAAATTCACATAGAACCGATGGGGACAAGTCCAATTGTAGATCATGCTTTGACTTCAACCCGATTCCTCGACTCCTTGAAAGCACGGCACACTTTCTAGGACCGAAAGTACCACGGACCCAAAACTAGAACTACTTTGAGAAAAGCCGGACACAAGCCATACTTGGGCACGCATCATGGATGAAGGAAGACCAGGCATGATTCCAAGTGTTAATGTGAAAACTAGTGTGCCCACTTTATCCGCCTTGCAGCCTGTCAAGGGAGTCAAGAAGGACGACGAAACTTTTGTGGCCCACCATTTGTTAAACCCCCTATTCTCGGGCGATAGGGGTTCCTCTTTAGACTCCTCGGCTCGAGTTTCTTGGTCGGTCGTAATTGTTCCAGGGCAGGGGGTCCCCTCGTGTAGTATGGCAGGAAAGTGGCAGAGACTTTTTTGTATATGATAGTCACTTTGAAAGTCTTACCTAAACTCTGATGACTAAATATGATAAAGCCTATAAAATCAATCCTAACTCTAACTACATACCTCCGAAATGCAGAACATAATCCAGAGCTTGGGCAAAGTGGGGACTCTGCGTGCCCTGATTGACGAGGTCTAAATAGATCTGGTTTAGCCATTGAATGCTCTCGTCGATAAAAAAAAAAAAAAGACGTTCGCTTACCTCTTGGAGATTGACTCCTGTTGGTAAGTTCACATCTCCAGTAGTTCAACACTACCTATATACTCTAAAAAGAATTGAGAGTAGGTCTTTTCTCCTTAACAACATTTATCGCTAAATCTGTTCAATTAGCGCTCTAGCGAATTAGGGTAGGGCGAAGGACTGGACTATAGGTCATCTAGCCCCTTCCCAATATTGCTGATGTTTTTTATTAGGCAGCTCTTCGCCCCTTCCCCAACTTACTAAATTAAGGGCAGCTCTAGCTGCAGTCGTCAATGCTAAGGCATTGACTCTTTCCTTCCCCAACTTACTAAATTAAGGGCAGCTCTTCGCCCCTTTCCTTATTTCTTTGATAATAGAGTTGGCTATCTTTGTGGCATCGATTGTACAAGTTCGTGAAGAGGGCTGGACGAGTGGAATGAGGGAGACGATCGACAAAAAAGATTAGTAAGCCCCCCTAGAACCTGGCAAAGTCACTATCAATGAATTCCCGAGCAATTCTCAACCAACATATGCGATTCATCCCCGTAAAGATTAGAGAATAATTCCGACAACTTCAGGAGAAAAAGAGGCATTTACCTATTACAGAGATGGTGTGATTTTCTTTTTTTTATTTACTCCCACCCGGAGAGATTTTGGTTCAAGGCTCAAGTGATTCAATCTTGCTAACTGTATTCTTATCATAAGCCTCATGGCTGGTTATGGATTCTTCCCCAAAAACCTGGTATTATTGAACGTAAAAGGCAGGGCCTTTCCCTATCTCCCTCTTTAAGTAGCGCCTCCTTCCTTTCCTTTCAATCAAGTTGGTGAGCCGTGTGCGTGTGATGGGAAACAAAAACCAATACCTCCTAAAAGAGCTTCCAACAAGGAAAGCTCAAAACAAAGGAGGAAGCAGCTTAAGAACGGCATTATTCGGATGGATTAATGACAATGAAAACAGGATTCATGCCCAGCAGAAAGAGGAGAGGATGCTATGCTCTAGATGCTATCGAAGCAGTCGTATACCGCTTGCTGATTAAAACAAAGAATAGGTATTTTATGAAAAAATATCCAATATTCATACATTTCCCATTGCTTTTGGTTGACCGAGAAAGAGGGAGCTATAGCTATCTAAGGAGCGAGCTAAATACCAGCTTGCACTAATGCCTTCTTGGTGGCAGAGGCATATCGAGAGAACTTTCTCTGTCGACGTCGATGATGCCGTCGTCAGGCTAGATTGCCCGAATAGGCAAGTCATAACAGAGTAGCTCGTATGTATCAGCACTAGTGGCTCATCAGCATCAAGTTCATTAGTTGTGGGAAGTACAGCTAGTGAGCATTGAAGAGTTGAGAGGTGGGATTGAAAACCCTTCCCTCTACCTAAACCAGGCCTCAAAGTAGATTCCGCTTCCTTGATGGATTAGGAGTTTGGAAAGTACACCTCAGAGGGGGGTTCACAGGCCGTGGAACCTATGAGATAGAGTCGATGGAATTGATCGGGTGGGTTATCACGCCAAGCTTCCAGTGTTTCGGGCAAGTCCTTCTAAGTAGAAATATCATAAGTAATGAACTTTGTAGGCTCAATGTTGAATTAAGATCTCATGAGTCCGATAAAGAAAAAAAAAGATCGATCGAGTCCAGGAAAAAGTACTCCCATTACTGGAAACGGCTCAAAGCATAGTCAAAAAGGCTCGTTGAGACCTATAGTTGCTTGTGAGCTATACTTCTTTTAGCCAGCGAGTTCGTTGCAAGAAATAGAAAAAGCAAGGGAAGATTAGGGGCTCTATTCAATTAGAGTTTCACCGTCGATTATCTTTTCAAGCGATTTCCTCTTTCTCAAAGATGACCCGCAGATATAGGTTTAACCCTCTTCTCTTTGGAAGTCAAAACAGTAAACAAGCCCATACAATTAAATTGCCGAAACAAGGTAAGCCACTCCAGCCATTGATCAAGTTGGAGTGGTAAGACTAATAAGGTAAAGCCCATAAGTTTCAGTTGTAGTGCTTCGCCATGCCATGTGGTTTGAAATCTAGTGGCAGTTGGAGTAATATACGTATACGTGGTGGGGATTTTGCTGACTGCTTTCTTTATGTGTTTGATAAATTGGAGATGGAAGAGCTGGAGCTATGGAGTGTGTAATAGTTTGAATTTAGTTATGGGCTCATAGGAACGCTTTAGTTCATAATGGGAAGGGGTAGATTAGCTTAATCATTTTCTTGTCCGTGCCATGGACTACATATTTCAGTTTTAAGAGGCCAAAGAGAAATCGCAAATAGTGCAAGAAGCAAGTTTCGGCAGTTCATGGAGACCGGAGCATGCCAACTGCTACAAGCTCAATGTAGATGCAAGTTTTTGGCAAAAACACTAGAAGCAGGTGCGAACAGGATTATTCGAAAAAATGCCCGAGAAGTTTAGGTAGCTAGAAAGATGCCACTTCATGGTGAGACGGAGGCCTTTAGTGCAGAAGCCATGGCTCTTAGAGAAGCTCTTGATTTGGCGGCTGATTGTTGTTTTTACGATTTTCTGTAATGATAGATACTGACTCTACTGAGTTTCAAGCAGTCGGTGGTTGGAGAGGGTCTGAAAGATACTCGACCGAAGGGAGAGGGAAGAAGGTCAGATTCTGAATCCCCAATGTCTTGGTCTTGACCTTCGCTTCGAGGGTCTGAAAGATACTCGAGCGAAAGCGAAGAGGGACAAGCACCGCATCTAGGTAAGCGGCATCTACAACAATTGATTCACCGGATCTTCCATCTACGAAAATGGAGGAGATGTGAGTCTTTCTGAGCATCTGCCCTATCCACGATAGTGTAACCTTGCCAGAAAGAAGATCGGACGTTATTCCGGTTCGTCTCCATTTTCGTGATAATGCGTGAAACATTTGTTTGGTCTCCCACAGCTATCTATGCTATTGAAAGGTATGGCTACTCTCTTGTTTCCTGCTGAACCTCCTTCCCAATACAGGCTTCGCAGCCATATCAGGGGCTGTAAACGAGACTCCCCAGGCGGATCTGTTGTCCTTGGGCAGCCCTGCATAAAGGGGCAATGGCTCTAAGTGCATGGAGACATCACACACTCTGGCGCATCGAAAACACAAAGAGGGATCCAGAATTTGATTATGAACAGCTAGCTTGGAGCTACTCTTCGTCCTAAAAACAGGCTCTGCAGGAAGACATGTTGCCGTGGAATGGCATGAGCGAGACGCACCCTAAAGTGGTGCTTGTGCTGGGCCAAGTGGGCTGGATGAGTATAGTCCAAAGGCTAGTCGGATTAATGTTGACTAACGGGTGGGCACTTGGACGGTGCGCCACGAAAAGCGAAGCTTCTCAAAAAAGCTTGAGCGCTTTCCCTGAACAAGAAGTCAACTGCAACTTGAACCTAAGAGCAAGTTTACGAAGCGAGTGACTCTATCACAGCACCTATCGGTGATCAACTGGCATTCTCTCTGATCTCAAACTAAAGCTACAAGCCTTAGTTCACAGTTCGGCTAGCATAAGCTGGAGTTGTAGTAGGTGCTTTCCCCGCGCCCGTGTACACCTCATCAGTCGGATCAAAAAATCCAGTGTCTGCTCGATATCGAAAATCGATTGGTTAACCGCATAGTCAAACAGGGTTCCCAAGACCTAAAGAACTTTCCATTTTGATCACCTTTCTTAGCCCCCATGATAGAGGAGACGGCCGGCGAACCGCCGACTGGAGGCGGCGCCTCTCCTGGAATATCAGAAAATCTGGCTGGCTCAAAGAGAGCAAGGGATGGCAGAGAGAAAGCGGGTACTGGTGAAGGGTCACAGCCGATGGTTGTTCACAAAACCAATCAGGAGACTGTGAACCCGTTGAAAGACTCCTAGGCGAGTAAATTGAAGCAAAATAACAATCCCCTTTTCTGGGATTCGGAAGAGGAGGAAGGTGAGATTGTAGAAGAGAAGAGGATTATGTCTCTGATGATGATTCCCTTGAAGAGGAGCCTGATGAATCATCCGTCTTTCTCGGGATGAAAAGCAACGTATACGCGAAGAAAAGACTGCTTGTTAAACTGTTGGGACGTCAAGTGGGATATACCTATCTGTCTAATAGAGTCAAACAATTGTGGGCTCTCACGGGAGATTTCCAAGCAGTTGATCTGGATAATGGATACTTCTCTTTCCGTTTTGAGAAGAAGGTGGATTATGATCATGTTCTGCTTGATGGCCCTTGGCTTATTGCTGATCACTATTTGCTTGTTCGAAGATGGGTGCCTGGCTTTCGCTCGGAAGAAGCAACAATAGATTCGGTGGCGGCTTGGATCAGACTCCCAGGACTTCCGCTTTCATTTTATGATTCAGATGTGCTCCGGCGTATTGGTGATGAGATCGGTAAAACTTTCAAAATTGATAGAACCACGACTTTGACTTTGAGAGGCCGCTTTGCTCGCCTTTGTGTGGAACTAGACTTAACCGTGCCTCAAATCTTTATCGGAAAACGAGTCGGCGCATGGTCTTGAATGACCCATAGGCTTTGGGCTTCGATGGCTGCTTGAAAGACGCAGATTGGGAAGTTGGCTATGGTCCGTCGTGCATTGTGCAGACGACTGATGGCTTACGTTGCCAAGAGGGTGAGACAAAGGAAAGGGCTGAAAAGGATGGTACCCAGGATCTCACTATTACCTATGCATGTGCAAGAATGCGATACGGTAGAGGTCGATGTGTCATTGGGACACTTTGCGTGGTAGACCGGTCCCGAGTGCTGTTACCACTCATACGGAAGAAATGCCATGATGCTCTCTTGTGGCAATTGAAGTGGAACTTCACTTCAAGGGGATGTGATGTCTGGTGTGGCGAACCGTCATCACTACTGCAGGAGAGAGCTGCAAAAGAAAGAGCTCATAGGGACGACTGAAAGGAGGTACAGGAAACCAAGCAGCAGTCGGTTCGGGGTGCCTAGAAAGAATATGTAATGGAATCTCTTGAAACAGAGCCGGCAGCTGAGCTAACTAAACGCCTTCGTACCATATGTTAGTGGTGTAGCGTACTTCTGTTAATGAACTCCTCATCTTCCGGCGAACGAATTGAATTAACTGCAGCTGCTCCTGTTCAAGTAAGAGGTTCGGAAAGGGACGAAGACTAAGAGGAAAAGTGACGCTGAGTTCCGCTACAAGAAAGGACTCAAACTCATACCCCCTAGGAGCGGTGGGCAATGCCATGAACGACTGTTGCTGCGGTTACGGTGCGGTCAGTCGAAGAATGAGGGTTCGGGTTCGATTCCCATCCCGGATCCAATCAAAGCGGAGGCGGGTCTTCGGCAGACTCAATGGCGGAGTAGAGGTTAGGATTTCCAATTCAAGTCTGAGGATAGTTGAGGAAAGACTCTTGGTTTAGAGGATCAGTAGAATGAAGTTGCGAGTGAGATGAGGGGAAATGAACTGAGAAGAGTAGCCAGGCCCGAGAATAATTTCTTTCTTAATCAATCTACCATTGATTTGATCTTGCTTCGCCGACCGTGGGAGGGAAAAGGAAGCTTCAGACTGGAGCGAGTGATAGGGAAGCCCTCCACCGCCTCATGCTCATGCTATGATCTAAGGAGTCAAGCCTACAATGTTTGATAAGTGCGG
Source organism: Kaempferia parviflora (assembly GCA_037177295.1). Classification (NCBI taxonomy): domain Eukaryota; kingdom Viridiplantae; phylum Streptophyta; class Magnoliopsida; order Zingiberales; family Zingiberaceae; genus Kaempferia; species Kaempferia parviflora. The sequence goes on from JBAMIE010000070.1 coordinate 1,135,621, forward strand.
TTGACACGGAACTCTTAAATAAGAATAAGTGTGTGGCTGGCGCAGCTATAATAAGTTCTTCGGTTCTCAGTTGTTTTCAGTTGAATCAGAAAGAAAAGAAAGTGAAGTTCTAGGTTCAAATCCAATAGTAGGTCCGGGGTCTGGCCAGCTAGCTTTGACAGGCGGAGTTGGGGACATGAATGAAGGCTGAGTGCCAGGCAGTTCATCCCACTACGCGGTGGGCTCAAGAAGAGGTGCGGAGTGAAGCTATATAAGAAGTGTGATCTTGTCTCTCAGTTTACTGACGCGGTTTGTTTGCTTTGATTTCGCTTTGCTCAACAACTTTGCTGTTTTGTTTTGTTGTTTTTTGTTTTCAAATCTCACTAGTCACCTAATCGAAGAAGCTTTGGAAAGTCGGTGAGGATGGGATAAGTTTCAGCCAGTAGAGCAGGGGAGTCGCAGAGTCGGCAGTTCATCCCACTACGCGGTACGAAGGACAGAGAGAAAGAAGGAACCCACTACGCGGTATGCATTCAAATGGCAGAAATTGACAGTTGCTCTGATGAAATAGGTGCAGTTGCTCTGATGAAATAGGTGCTACCTGCACGATCATGTCAACTTATGACACTAGCTCTCATGAGCCTGCATGAGATTGGCAGTTTTGAACACGAGATGATAGGTATGCAATGCAATGCGTGAAATTGGCAGTTTTGAACACTTTCTTTAGTATTGAGTAAGGAGATATGCGTGAAATTGTCAAATTCACACTCGGTGAGACATGCGTGAGATTGTCAATACAGACCTGCTTTCATGCCCTCCTTCGGACTCATCCCAGTCCTTTGACCGAGGGAAGATAAACGGGTTTAAGGGAAGACCAAGGGAGGAGAGGTGCACCTAAGCCACCTACCCACTCATCAGGTGTTCAGCTGAATTTGAATGTAAGAAGTGCATCTCAAGCGTGAAAGATTCTTTTAAATTTCATTCAGGAGGAGGAAAGGAAAGAAAAGCACGAGTTCAGGGCAGATAACGTTAACTGAAATTGGATTTGTATGCCAGGACGAATGGGATTTAGGTCTTCAACTTCAATGGATGCTAGAGACAGGAGAGTTTGTTCGTCCCTTTCTTTTGTGTTTTCTTTGTTCTTCTTCTATACTCCTTCATTCAGATATTCGACTGTTGCTGCTGAGCTAATGAAATTTCTAGTTTTTTGCTCGCCTGGCGAGAAAGGAGAGAGAGAGAGAATAGAGTGAAGGGATATCTTCGCCTGGAAGGGAATCGGGCAAAAGAAAGAGAAGGTACGGTTTTATTATAAGAATAGTTTTGCGACGTCGACGGGTTCAATTTAGTCTCGCCAGGACGGACCAACTCCACTTTAGCATACTCCTTCATTCACGACTGTGAATGGAATTCTTGTTCTTTGAATAATGAAAAAACTAATTGATTTCAATGGGAAGCAGTTGTCTAATGCACTCCCAGTCTCATATTTGATCAGCTGGCATTAAAAACAAAATTGAAGTTCACGTTATCTGCCCCGCCTGTCGAAGATTAAAAACTATCTTTAACGCTTCTGCCCCTCAAACGGATTCTATCGTTCTTTGATCTTCCCCGTTCACTCACTCTGTCTCACATTCATTCCCATTTTGGTTTTTCAAAGCTGCAGATTCCCGGCTCGGGCAGGTCTTGCACTATGTGCATTGTGACCTATAGTGCCCAGCCTTTTGGGTCCCGCTCCTACTAGAGAAAAACTAGAATTCAATAGCTACCAAAAGCAAAAGAGAAGTTTGATATTTATATGATATACGATGCATTTCCGAATTGATTTAACCTCCTCAAGAGCTATTGATTGCTTTCGCGTTAGAAAGAGAATCGTTTTTTAGTAGAGAGAAAGTGCGCAACTACGTTTATATAAAGTCATTCATCGAATGGATTTCTTTTCTTTTGCTTCGCTTACCCTCACTCATTCTTTCTTTTCTTCGCTTTGCTCCTTCCTATCTTTTATACCCTATAGCGTTGACCGCTCCAAATAAATTGAAGAGATGGAAGCGCCTAGCTAGCGGTTCATTCATTTTCATTGTGCTTCGGAGACTAGAGAGAGCCCCGCCTCAGGATAAAGAGAGAATATGGTACCACATGAATTTCTTTGAATAAGAAAAAGAGAAATGAGTTCATTGGTATTCCAAAGTTCATTATTTATTAGTGTGAGTCAACGGACTCCTCAATTTGAGTCCCGACCGACTCGATTCTATGTCTTTATATGATATATATAATAGTAAGATTTCACAGCGAATGACCACCATTCAATTACTTCTCTCTTTGGTCTCTTTCTGACTAAGCTATCGATTCTCTGGTAAGATTCCCTGTAGACAATGTTATCAGATGTACGGGGTAGATCATTCGATCTCGGAATGCATTAACTCATGTTCTCCTTTATTCGATTTTAGCTACCGGCGGGGAAGTGAATCGGTCAGACATCAATGTCTGGTAAGAGAAGGTGGTTCACCCCGCTTATCGTTTCACTTGGAATAATTGTTTATCAGTCATTTTCGAAGTCATGGACCGGTCGGTGGGGAAGGGGCTTAGAACCAGCTCTAGCAAGAGAGCGAAGGTGCATGCGGAGTCCTCAGGTAAGGATTGAACCGGAAGGTTGTTATACCGTTGAAAGAGGGCGCCAAGTCATACTTCTTTTTATACTACAATAGGAGATGGTCCAGACTCATTCGCAATATAGGATGACCATTGAAGTGAACCAGTGGTCGATTGATTAAGTCTCTGTATCATGGTTGGCACAGTCATCTCTTTTTGAACCCCGTGGCAAATCGACACAAGTCAACCTGCGATAAAGGAAAAGCTCCAAATAGCGGAGAGGCAGGCTTTCCTTCCTTTAGGTCTGGTGGGAGGCTTGGAAGTGAGATTGAGGAGAACTGGGTAGACCGGTTTCTTCTACTTAAATGATTTGTGGGCATAGGAATGTGATGTCAGCCACTCCGCTCCGTGGGCATAAGATTTGCTTATCGAAACTATGCTTTTGAACTCAACCTGCATATGTATGTTATGCTTGCCGAGTGGAGAAGAAAAAAGATAAAAAATGAACCCAGAAAATGAACCCCCAAGGGTCTCATCAGTGATCCCATCCTAACCGAGAACTCAGCCAACTGAACTTGTACTGGACCCGAGACCTTTCTCATATAATGCATTTTCACTCTTCCTCTCGCGTTCGGTAAATCGATAGTGCTTTAATCCCTTCCATCTAAATGGTAACCCTCTCTCAGTTCTAGACAAGAGCAGCAACGGAAAGCTCACTGACACCATTCACAACAGGAACGAGCGACAGTGACGTCACTCACATATAATGAAGAGCTGCTGCAGACGTAGGTACAAGTGAATGAACTCGTTTTTCTTTCCCTTACGCTCCCGTCTTTCCTGCTGCTCTTCCTTTCTTTGGTTTCCGAACTAGTACTAATAGTCTCTTTAATGATCTCCCGAACTTCTTTCCCTGGCGGGCGAGAGGCGTAGCTCCTAACCTTACGAGTCCGCCTAGTAAGATAAAATAGTCTTTCTCCATACGCCCTTTCATTCAAGCTCATGAGTTCACTCAAGTCATGGAGATCAGAGAGGAGGAAATCTCTGTTCATGCTGAATGCGTA
>JBAMIE010000070.1:1158111-1217045 GCA_037177295.1 Kaempferia parviflora
AAGTGAATGGCCCTGAGGCCATTCACGACCTGTTGCTGAGAGATGTTGCTGAGAGAGTTGCTGATAGTCCTGTTGCTGATTGCAATACTGTAATCTGCTTTGGGAGAGGGACACTCTCCTTCGTCCTTCGCTTGCCTTGCGCTTATCTTCTTAGGTGACAACAGTAGTGAGATTTTAAAAGAAAAAAATCAAATATAGAACTTTGACTGCAAAAACTTAGAGACTCGTTCCTCTCCTTATCAGTCGAGACGTCGGTATCCCTCGTTCCTCTAACTTCAACTGGACGAGTTCCATATTATCCTTATATAGCGGAACTCTCTGATTCTCTGGGACTCCAGAGCTTGCCTTCGCTGACGAACCCATGTCGCAGTCCCGACCGCGTAGTGGGACGTGGGCCTATTTGCAAAGAAGGCAGCTGTCGCTGAACTTTGCCCGTCCCTACTCTTCTACTGTAGGTCTAGCTTCAAGCCTGCCTCTCTTAGGCCTCTGCCGCTCCTCTTCTCTATGATGATAGTGGATAGTCATAGTGGATAGTTGATAATTGTGCACCTGTCGCTATCTCTCTACGTCACGTGTCAAGCAATGGTACTCCGCCAGCAATTTAACCTCCAACTGGGATCTTTCATCTACAAAGTCCTATCCGAAGCCGCTCCTCTGACTCAGCCTTCTTTGCTCGAGCCAATGAGAGTCTTGAGTTCGCTGACCTTCCCGATGAGATAAGATAGACTAGTCAGTGCCAGACCAGGAGATTGGGCCCGTACTACCCGACTTCCTCCCCGCCTCTTTCTTTACCGCACCTCGGATTTAAGTACCGCACCTCGTCTTTCGCTTGGATCAATGTTGGCGGCATGACTTTCTCCCTTCTGAGGATGACTGTTCTCCCGCAGAGGAGTTTCTCCATTTGCCTTCCCGGGCATCTATCACTCACCGATCAGTCCGGGTCTAGTGCTTTAGCTTCTCCTACTCGCACTCGAAGTTCAGTCCTTGCATCTCCGCCAATCTTCTGCCCGTTTGACTCTGCGCCGCTCAACAAAGCCCCAGGACAAACTCATCCGATGCAGGGAGGGCGAAGGGCAAAGGAAGTTCTCAAGGCGGAGGTCAGAAGATCTTCAGTTCAAGTTCAACTGGACCAATAAGAGAGGGCAGCTGAGAGGCAAAGTTCCCGTCCCTTCCAATCTTCTAGGGGCTAGGGGTCTCGGCATAGGCAGAGGAAAGTCTCATAAGCTTGCCAATTCAGAAGAGAGCTCGGGAGGGCATAGGACAGAACTCAAAGGCAGAGGCATACCTAACCCCAGCAACAGGTCGACTATCAGCAACATCGTGAATGGCTCGGGCCATTCACTTTTAGGTGTACCATTTACTCTTTGGGTCGAAGAATGAAGGGTAGAGTCTCACCAGAGTAGATTCATTCCGAGAGCCGATTCATTACTTTATATATAGTTTATAGTTTCATTATAGTAATAGTAGGACTACTGGAGCAAAGCATTCAATGGAAGGTCTAAGCACGAGCGAGCAAATTGGTTCTATTTTCCTTTTTCACGAGCGAGCTTCAGGTTTGCTTTGAAAGAGATAGATGGATTGGCTCCGTCCCAGGCTTTGAGAGATCCGACGGCGGACGGGATGCGGGATCGAAGCCTACTACGCGGCAGAGAACCTATCCCACGAAGGAGCCTACGGGTAGATCTTTCGTAATGGTGTACCAGTTTTTTTTCATAGCCTAAGAGTGAATGGCGCGTGCCTAAAAGTTCATGGCCCGAGCCTCAAAGTTCATGGCCTCAGCCTAAAAGTGAATGGCCCTGAGGCCATTCACGACCTGTTGCTGAGAGATGTTGCTGAGAGAGTTGCTGATAGTCGACCTGTTGCTGATTGCAATACTGTAATCTGCTGCGGCGGAGAACCATTTCTGAGGGATGAGCGAGACCTTCACTCCAGGCAGTGAATTGAATATGAGGTCTCCGGAGCATGCAATCCAACCTTCAAGCAATGAGCGATCCTACCATACCAGAAAGCAATGAGCGATCCTACCGTACCTATGGCAGACCCTTCTGTGATCAATCCCTATGGCTGGAACCTCTGTGATCAATGGTGAGGTGAGCGAGTGCAGTTCAAGGAGCGCAGAGCCGATCTGACTTAGATTGTTCCGCCCACTATCTCGGGACTAGTTCTTAGTCAAATAAATGCGGTTAGTCAAATGCCAATTCTCATTCTAGTCTTTGTGGAGGTCGGGTCACGTGGAGAAAAGCAGCTATGCCTACTATGTTCTGTTCTTCCTTTGGAGAAGAGTAGAGGCCTGGACTAGGCGGAAACCATCTCTCGTTCAGAGAGCCTTGCGTGAGGACTAGACTAGGGAGCCCTTCATAGGTTATCAAAGGAACGAGTGATAACGACGTAGAAGTGGTCATGGGATCCAGAGTGGACTGATTCAGTGCTAGCTCTCTCGTTAGTGGAATTAAGGAGCCCTTCTTATTGAACATGGAATGACTTGCATGGAAAGGAATCGCTTCTTTCCACCATTGATTGGCCCGTGGAACGAAGCTCGTGAAAGGGCAAGCGAAGCTACTTCTTTGCAAATATATGAGAAGCCAACTCTGGTAGAGCGTAGCTTACTATTGATCAGGAAGCGAGCCCACGAGAGGTGTCTTATCCCAGTCCCAGAGGAGGGGGTGCGTGCCTCTTTTCCCGTATTTCCCGTATGAGTTTCAATCCCAGGAAGGAGCCTCTCATATGAAGCAAAGAGCGAGAAGAAAGGATTAGCTGCTTGAAGCAAAGAGCGAGAAGAAAGGATTAGCTGCTTGAAGCAAAGAGCGAGAAGAAAGGATTAGCAGCTTGAAGCAAAGAGCGAGAAGAAAGGATTAGCAGCTCCAGCTAATCGAGCCCACTATGCGGTGCAAAGATATGGTGCTCGGTAAGGGGCGAAGAGCCAGAGCCTCTTAACTCTGATGGGAGAGCTTCTTAGCAAGCCTTCTCCTATCTTTGATCTCAGGCACCGACCTCGACGTCCACTGAGAGAAGGAGAGGCGCAGAGACATGCACCGGAGAGGTGGTCATTATAAGTCTAAGAGGAGTTGCCTTCTAAACCAGGGATCATAGTCTCTCTTCTGTCCTTCTGGTCTACAACTCAATGAAAGCTCTCTTCTCTCTTGTCATCATCACATCCGTGTGCTAAAAGGCAATTCCTCTACTCAACTCCAACCCTAAACTCAAATCAATGAATTCAGCACTCACCTCAATCCCCAGATCAAATCTCTAAATCTACATCCCAAAGGCAGTACCTATACTATATTCAATTGAGCAACTCAAATCAATTCAATCTATGAATCCTGCAATCCTTTCATCAAGGAATCCAGACGGATACCCAACAGCGAAGCTGATTGTAACATATTTCTATAAGATCTTTCTGCAAATGAAATTCGACAACAAACCCAACCCCAACTCTAAATGCCAATGCTGCCCTTTCGAGACCTTCCATTCACTCTTCTTTTCGAGACCTTCCATTGACTCCTATGGTGCCCACTAACTCAGCCCAACTGAATAGGAGAGGCTTTATCCTTGGTCAAAGAAGGGCATTCTCCGCCTCAGGCTGAGGTGCCGGAATTTAGGGGACCTTTTATCCTTCATCGGACACGGCGTCACTGTCGTTAGCTCCTTTCAGATGCATATGAACCGGGTTTCGCGTGGGCTTATCTTATCTGTCAGGAATGAGTACGTGGCGTAGAAATAACTGAACTCTTGACTCGTCAGATTCTGCTGTCTGAGAATCATTCCTCTTCTTCTTTCACTAACTATATATCTGGTCTAAATGAGAATGAAATAGGATCGAGCTCTTTGTCTTTGGGCTTTTGGTTCGCTATCTCTTCCACCCTTCGGATTCTCTTACCCTTCCAGTAGCGATAGAGGTCAGATCCACTCTTTCGGATGATTCACTTTCTCCGGAGCTAGCTGAACCCACAGACGGGGCCCGGCAGCATAGGACTTTATTCAATGACTTCCTATTGGAGCGCTAGTGAATCAGTAGGTCATTCAAGAGGTATGATTTGTCGCTATCACAATTTTATGAGTTAGAACCGCGGGGCGGGGTAGGAATTCAAAGTTATTCAACGAATAGCTGATCTCCAACAGAGTATGATGAATGAGGCCAATCCACTTGGTTATTCATAGGACTTAGAAGAGGGGAAAGAGTAGAAAGTCAGGAGTCGGAATGAACCTATAAGTGTTCGTTCCTGTCCGAAGAGTGGTTCATCTTAAGAGTGCGAGAGCCCCTCGCAATAGGGCTAGCACAATTGGCTTGAAACTCCCATACCGGGTCTGTATCAACTCTAGGGTGGAGGGCAACTGGACCGATTCTAGTCTTTCTATGGAGTGCGAACTAGATTAAACGGAACTATTCTATGAGGGACTTGGAGGTTATCAGAGCTAGTGGGACTCTCTTCTCTTCCGTAAAATTAGATGTAGAGAGAACTATGCCTTCTCCAGGGCTTAAGTCGAGCGGGTTCCCCTTCTGGGCGAGCAGATCCTGACCTTCAATCACTACTGATGGGGTCCTATGTCCATTCCCTACTCTTCTATCTGTATCTCAGGTTGTAGACGTCCTTGGAGTTCGCTCCCCCTTGAGTTTAAGTTTAGGTGCCCTTCAATAAAACAGTAAGGATGGAATCACTCACTGATTCACTCAAAGTCAAGTGCTTCTTCAGTAGAAGAATGAGTGTTAAGTGCGAATGTAATGACGCGGCTAAGGTTCAAGTGAGAGTGCCTAGTCAGGATAGGTTCAACCCGATCTGGGAAGCGAAGGAAAGCCGATTCACTGCGTTCCAAAGGCGACGATCTTTATTTTGATTCACTTTGGAGCGCTAGTGAAGAAAGCTTGGATGCCCATCCTACCTCCTACTGGTCGTGACGTCGCTGAAAAGAACTGCTTCTATCTGAACTATAACTGACTATATTTCGACAAAGACTTATAGCTTTCCAGTGACTATACCTACCTTTATAACTGAGCCCCTACGGGTCTTCCCTCGTTCACTTCGTTCCTCGTTCCAATCGGCTACGTCGTTGCACTTCATTTCACTACCATACCATACCATCTATGTACAGTCCACATTACTGCTTAATCCCCATCTCATTCAAGTCGAACGAGGAGAATGCACCAACTAAAAGTGAGACCCTTATAGGATAAAAAATTCCCCCACAAAAAAATGCCCCAGTAGGAGAGGTGCGAAGCGAGGGAACCGAGCATAAACTTAAATCCGACAGCTAAGGGAAAGAATTCACATTCATAGTACAATTATATTAGCTTGACTAGACTACTTCACAGGGTATGACTATGCGAGCCTTTGGCATGTAAATAGTCGGAGTTGGTCTTAAGTCAGATAATCTGTCCCGGCACGCGAAGAGCAGGTGGATTTTCAACCGACTTTCTTTCCCACCGATTGCAGTAGCGGCTGCCGAATAATCTTGATTCTCAATTAGAAATCCGCTTGTTGACCCCAGGCCTAGGGCCCATAGTTGGAAGTGGCGGGTAAGGAGCAAGAGTTTGGAATGATCTATGCGGACATCTGGAATGGAAAAGGTACAGAGCGCAGAAGAAAAGGAACGAACTAGAGTGGATGGGACTGCTCAAGGATAGTACTATTGGTCAGGTGTGCGAGGGAGGGTCTCCACAAATTAGCCTGCCAACACCCTTCAGGGAGGTATGCATAGATCAGTTAAGCATATAGGCTAGAGTAGGCATTGAGCTTGAACAGACAGAGGAGACAGACAGAGGAGAGAAGATAAGATCTCATATCATACTCGATTCAAAGTCTTGGACTCATTCCGAGTAGTCAAGCCGACCTGTCTACATTATCTAAGTAAAGTACCACTCTTGAGACAATGCAGTCAAAGACTAGATTCATCTCGCTCGTGGGCTCACATCGAAGACTCTCGATTGCTAAGATCCGCTAGAGAGTCAAGTTCATTACTTCTTGTGAGGAGACAAAGGTCAAAGGGTGGATTAAGAAAGAGGGCACGGTTTAGCAGAAATAAGTGGGGTGAGATCCTTCCTACTCCCAAAAGGAAGGCCACCTAGGACTGATAATTCTTGAAGACCTCCCATACTTCCATACTCGCACTCGCTGACTCGCACCATTCATTCTTCGCTCCATTCTTCTTTCGAGCGACGGACAAATCGGGGTTAGAAGAGATTATGCATACGCCTCGTAACGAGGAAAGGGGGCTCCGTTCTGATTAGAGCGCAGGAGTAGCCACATAAGAGTGAGGAGCGAGTGAAACTAAGCAGAGTCAAGAAGTCTTGTATCCGACCACTTTCTTTTTAGATAATCTCAGACCGATGCGAAAGCAAGAACAGAACGGTTAGGAAGGAACTACCTGACGTCTTAGATTAGATTATATCGTGCCGAGCCCATCCAAGCCAAGATCCGATAAATGAATGTGATCCGAGAACGAGAAATCGGAGCTCTTGGATGCGATATGCCGAGCTCTTCTTTTGGATGCGATATGTGGTTGCGACGCTACAGTCGGCTCGCTCATGGGCCTTCCGCTCCAAATCTAGTAGTTCGCGCACATGGCAGGCCCTCTTCGGGAAGGTACAAAGGAAAGTAGGAGAGATGTGGTCTGATAGAAGATAGACAGTAGGGACGAGTTAGAGGACGTATAAAGAAAGGCATGGTTCATTCTTATGTATCGTGGATAGCTATATAGCAGAGTTAGGTGGATAGCTATATAGCAGAATTAGCCAAGTGAACCACAGCACATAATGAAGCTTGCCCGGGTTAGCGTGTAGGGAGACCGCTCTCTGCCATCTCGTGACAAGCTCATTTTTCAATGCCTGGGACATTTAGATGCTGGCAGACCACGACAAAAAAAACCACACGAAAAACCACAAATAAAGATGATAAAAACACTCGATCGAATTGGAAGGATTGGTGATTGGATCGGGAAGCAAAAGGCACGGCTATTATATTATATTATGGAAGCATACGAAACGCTTGGAAGCACACGAAATACTTAGAGATCGGGAAAGAGACTCGATGATTCGAACAGAGCAGAGCGCCCAAGTCGAAGTAGAGGAAATCCACAACGATCAAACAGAAAAAAAATTAGACAGACTATACTATACTAAATAACTCAAATCCTATACTATACTCAATAATCCTGTACTATACTCAATAAAATAAAGAACTGCAGAACTGAGCTATGTATGTGCGCTATCTTATATTATATACAGCCACTTTAAAGAAGAACAAAGAAGGATAAAAAGAGGGACGAGTACTGCGAAAGAGATCAGCGCCACGTACCACATAGAACGAATCAATATGGGAATCGTAGAAGCGCAACAAAGTACACTTGACCCGTGACTTTAGACTTTCTTTATTATATTAGAGAAGTAGAGAAGCTATTGATAAGGAGTGCATAGAGCAACGGGCGCGAGACTTCCACTGTCTCTTTTCCCACTTGAAGTACCGTAGAATGGGGGTCAGCAGTATGAGTGAGTGGCCTTTGACCAAGAATGCTGGCGTAGTTGCTCCCCGATAAGTTGTGAATTAAAGATCCGACCTCTGCTTTCTCTGCTTTCTTTCTCCCGCCTTCCCTCACTTGAGAGTGATACGCATGTTGGAAGATCTGATTCCTTTCACGCGTTACGGATGTTGGCTGATCCTTTTCATGCGTTATTCTTCCATTTTTCTGTCAGAACCTCGCTGATAGCTTAGCTCATTGTTGCTTAGATACATGGCCTTTCTCTCATCAGACTTGAACGGAGAAGAAAAAAAGAGTCATTATAAGGAAGGGTTGATCGCCAATTCCAACTGTTCAAGACATCTAATATATAGAAAGATTTGAAAATATATAGTTGCTCTACTCTATTATTTTGTGGAGAGAGTCAGCGTGGAGAGAGAAAGAGCTTCGTTAGTGTCGTCATGAACAATTCGTCTTCTTTTCTTTTTATAACTTGTGCTCGTAGGAAGGGTCGAGAGTCAATTAGCGCTGGAACGAAGGAAGAGTGGATCAGACTAAACTAGAGAGAGCTATATAGCTTCCAGTCCTTAGTGTGCTGAGCTCAATTCATCGAGCATCTGTTGCAGTAGCTTCCAACCAGATATGACAAGTCAGTGCATCCAGGCTGATCTCATCTATATATATGTAAAATGAGTGATCCTGATTTTGAACCTGTTTGATAGACCTGTCCATTAGTAAGAAAGATTTGGATCTTATATAGCAGTGAAAGTAGTCAATCTGGCTGGAAGAACATCACAAGATAGAAGTATGCCTGCTATACTTGCAAGATAGAAGCATGTCTTAAGCAAAATAAATAGAAGTATGCCTTTGCTAGGGCAGCGGAGTACCGACCTATAATATAAGCATAAGCTTGAACCCGGATGCCACCCACGCTGTCTGGCCAATCTCGCCCGAACGTCTTGGACTTCAGTCTTCCAGCTTGGCTTGGGATTCTCAGTTACTGAACTACCTGGTAGATTTCGAAAGCGTGGCTGTGGGAAGCGACTGGTTCCCATTCCCAAACAAGTCCCCGACCCTTGCTTCAAGAGTAGAGGGCGCAGGACCGGGCACACCTTTGATTTCTGTCCTAGTGGCGGCTGAAGTCGTTCGCAGACTTTCTCTTAGTAGAGAGAAGTTCAAAGGAGAAGTGGAAAGGAGACCTCAGCGGAAGGAGTAGAGTAGGTGGCGGAAGAGTTTGTAGTTAGGGCTGAACTTACCAACGCGGAAGAGTTCGTACTTAGAGCTGAACCAAGTATTGAGTGATACGTGATTGAAAGGCTCTTGCTCTAGCGGGGTCTAGCGGGGAATAGTAAATGGAACCTAACCTCTGAATACTGAACTTGTCCGAAAGAGGGGATCTCTGTTCTGACTAGTTCCTCTTTGCGTGGACCAGCTATCTAAGGGTGCAGAATCATACCAGTGCTTGAGGTGCTCCGATTCTGTAGCATGGTGCGCCAACTCTTTCCTATATCTATATTTCAACTGTAGTATGTGGGAGCACAGTCAATGGTTTCAAGTACTGGACTGGTGGAAGAACTGGCTATTGCCTCATACGAATGGTTGGTGGAAGAACTGCCTCATCCGGAAAAGAATCTTTTGAGACTGAAGAGCCCTCTCGGAAAAGAAGATCCTTTGATCCTTTGTGCGGCCCAGTAGAGGCTCATTTGAGTGCGAGGCTTCATGCTACGGAGAAGAGGGGGGGTGCGTGGCCGGGGTAGGTAGGGCGAGGTCCAGTCCAACTCTTGTTCTTTTCTGGCGGACCTTCACTGGAATTCCTTTAGCTCTGACTCAGGTGGAGATCGAATTTCCATTTGATTTGGAAATAAGTCAGTTCAAACAAACTTCAACTTATTAGCAAGCTCGCTTTAAAGGAATTTCCGAGAAAACTAGAAAGAGCTCTTGCATTTGATATGATATGGGACTATAGGTTCTTGCTCGACGGTGCCGTGTGGGAAGCCCTTTCTCTATTGATGGAGCCGGGGTGCGGGGTACACCTCCTCATATTATATTATACATACCTCTTTGTCTACGTCGCAGGCCTTCGTCCCTAGGCTTCAGGGCAGTTGAGTTGGACCAGAAGGGCAAGAGCGAGGGAGGGTCTAGATGGTATGGCTTTAGACACATGGAGGAGAGGGTGGAAGCTTGGTTCTCAGGGTGCCTACCGCATATGATGGCTTCGTTATATATATAATAGAAGATGGCTTCGTTATCGCTCCTATGGTAGGTCTTAGATAGGCTCAGAAGCAAATTATAATAAGCTCAGAAAGAATCTTCTCTTCGTTCTTCGTAGAATAGCTCGAAGCGTCTAGCACTAGAAAGGACTCTAACCCACAATATAACTGAGAGCATAGTAGATAGAAATGATTAGCTGGAGAGAAATGATTAGCTCCCACTCACTCCTACCAATTCCAGTAACTCCCTGAGGCAGAGGGTTGGGAAAGCAAAAAGAGGACGAATCCAACTAGACTCTGATGAATTGCACTGGAAAAAGTCCCCCATTCCCTGTCGCATGAATCCGCCTAGGTCTGGTCTACTTACTCCTTGCTACGGACAATCTATAAGTGAATCTGCACCTGTGATCAGAGAGCTAACTCAACTTGGTAAGTGCTCTTTCTTTCTCTACTGTCAGGGATGATCCGAATGGTATCGTGACCTCGGATTCTGATCTGCTTAGGTAGGCCCTCAGAGCATATGTTATCAACCGAAATAGGCCCTCAAAGCTTTGCTGACATAGAAGGGCTAGTTCTTCAAGATGGGTTCTTATAGCTTCTAGGGCACCTATGGGTTTCGCCGAATGGGCGCTTTACCTTACCTTTATACCCCTTGATGCCTTGGTTGGCTTGGATTCCACCAGGGGAGCCTGAAATGCCAAGAGCGGGGTCTTCCTGCTTGCTACTTGCGGTTCTTTCTTCCTTTCCAGCTTGCTAGAACATGAGGCCAATGGAACGAAGTGAATCATGTCAAATCCTTTGGAATGATTTATTTGGGAGCGACCACGACGAGAGCATGCCTTCATATATTTATCTATCCTATCCTTCTTTCTTCCTCTGCTTGGTAGCACTTGATTCTTGCCTCTTTCTTCTGACCTCTCTTGCCTAGGACTATATTACCTTGCCTGGGACTAGTAGTGATGGTGCGGGGTTCATAAGAGGACCTGGTGCGTAGCGACTCCTTTCTGGCAGCGTATGCTGTCGGCAATGGGAAACGCGGATACCCGAGGCGGAAAGAAGGTCAGGGGAATGAGGCTCAGAATGTATTAATGGCCCTTCTCCACCCACAGATGATTCTCTTCTTATAATTAATAGGGTGGGTGGTCTTCTTCCTTTAGGTTAGGATTTCTGGTTCCATATTCGTAAGATTAGTATTACCGAAATGCACTGATGAACAGGACTCATACCTCATTCTCCCGAGCCACTCCATATTTAGATAAGATAAGAAGTAGCTATACTGCCAACAAAGGGAAAGGGACTCTTCATAAGCTATAGAGGCTGGAGCTATACTATGCTAGTGGTTGTGCCGAGAGTGTCAACACTCCTTGCTTGATATTGAAAATGTAGAGCATTGTCCAGTGAAAATTCGAAGTAGAGCATTGCCTTTCATCTCGCATGAAGCCATTTGCGTGAGATCCTAAAGTCAAGGTTTGCGTGAGATCCTAAAGTCAAGGCTCCAAATGCTAGATCTCCGTGCCAGCTACATAGGTCTCAATTTCAATTATCTATCTTCAAGTATGCAAGAGTTTGATTATCTACCTTCAAGTATACAAGAGTTTGATTTAGTCCCAGCCAACTATGCTATGAGTAGTCCAAAGTTGTTCTCACCCGCCCCAGCCAACCTAGCCCTTCTTTTGTCAAAGCAAAATCTGCGTCGTTTCACTCTTTTCCTGGTGACCCCGGTGGTCGCCTCACTTCCTTTAGTGATGTCGAGGCACATACTTTATTTTATATCAAGACTCCATTCTATCCCCATCCATTCAGAATACGTTCGAATTCCCCTTCCGATCCTGAACCCAAAGCTCATAACTGAATGAACTCTAGTCGGGCCTTGCTAAAGTTAGCGAATAGTAGAATGGACAGAGTCAATAGGGAGCGTTCGGAACTTTTCCCTCTCGTTAGTCAGATTGGCTCAATTAAATTTCAATTGGCCTCGCCAGCTCCGATTTCAGTTTCATATGAAGAAGATTCGGTTGAGTGTAAGAAAAGTAAGAAATTCCTGCCCCATCGCACCCTAATGCAGAGCGGGCCTCATTTGAAGATGAAAGCGAAGCGGACAAACAAAGCCTTCCGCCTTTCCCGCGGCACCTACGGAATCAATGAAAGACCCAGGTCGGTCGAAAGAAATGAACGACCCAGATGCAGTGAGCAATTTCCCCACGATTCTTATCAAAAGCCATAGCCATGGTCCCGGTGCCTTCAAAGGCAGTAAAGATCCTAATACAACAATAACTCTGAGTCTTGGAAGAGACCGAAAGTCAAGTAAGCTAAAGGAACTAGTGGTTAGGTGCGCAGCAAAAGAGCTAAATCGCACGAGGCTAGCGGAAGGAGAGGTGTCCGCAGGCAACTACTCTATGTAAGGGATAAAGGGCACGAAGAGGGAAGATAGAAGCTTAACTGCATACGCTGTGGGGATTTGAATAAGTGAACGGTCTTAGCCGACCTTAATCTCGGAAAAGAGATTCTATTAGACCAGCAGTTCTTTTACCTCCCTGCCCATCCACAATAGGAGGAGAGGAGTCAAGGCCATCTAGATCCTGCCCCTCCTCGCATCCCTAACCCGACTTGAACTCCATTAAAAAGAAAAAGATCCAATTTATCGCACCATGAAGATAAGAGAGAGAGACGAGATAATCTCTTATAAGATTACGCTTACGAAAACACATAAGTCATTTTATCATTGAACATATCTACTTCATGGGACCGTGGGAAGAGTAAGGGAGAGAGGATTGGGAACCCCGGGAGCGGGAGATGGGGCAAGGAATAGCTTTATGCCTTCTTATAGTTCGTTCGGCTTGGGACTCACTCCCGAGTCTCTAACTTCAGTTAGATTTTGATATTGTTGTCTTGATGGCAGCGGGCAAGATCACTCCTTTTTCCTCGTATAATAGAAATAGAAATGGATACAACACTAATCTAACTCCGTGTGTGAGAGAACAAGGTAGTAAGTCCCACCATTGAAACTACTGTGTGATAGACATGCAAGTCTCACGGGTAACATTGCTGAAGGAAAAAAGAGAGAGAGGTCGGGCTCACTCAATAGATGATTCAAGCCCCGTGCGCGTACTTTAGTGCGGAGAATCCTTTCTACATATAATGAGTCTTTCGCAGATGACGCGACGAGAGAGGCGGCTAGAGTGCCAACTTAGGGTGTGGGAAGTCAGTCCATTATCAAACCTTTCCCTTAACGAGCTAATCGAATCAGATTGGTATGGCGACGAGCAGTCTAGTAACTCGTGACCGCGTTGGAATTAGAATCGATTTTCCTTCTGGCCTAGCAGTAGTGCAAAGATCAAAGACGTAGCCCGTGGTAAGACCAGACTCCTTTCTATATAAAGTAAGTAGTTCGTGCTCTCCCTTTATCTCTTTCTTCGCACACGTATCCGACTGACGATTCACTCCGTTCCAACGTCGCTGTCGCTCGTTCACATCCTTAAGTAGTCCTCGTCCCTTCCTTGCACTCGGCTTTGTTCGCTCCGCTCCGCACCTTTGTCGGCATTCCCGGCTACTTGACAACTCCAACACAGAGATTTGACCACTTAGATCAGATGGGAACTTGAACCCTTAACCACATAGAAGAGAAGACCTCTCACCCTCTCTTGACCGATCTCCCAACCGATCGACGACCAGAAGATGAACTCTTTCATTATGAAGCAGGTTCCCGAGTCTGATACATTTGGCAGCAGTCCTTCATGGAAGAGTAGAGCCCAAGAACTATAGATAGGGTTATGGATCCCAAGATCTGTTCGACTGTCGTTTGAGTTGGAGCGAAGTAATGAGTGAATCTGGTAGCTGGGTCCTAGTCCGATACTTTTTCTATATCACTTCCGTACCGTAGGTCTCTTAGTCAAGCCTTCCATTCGCTTCGACAATTCCACAATGATAAGAGAGGCATCTTGAGACGGCACTTACTTAGCAATCACTGATTGAAATGTCCTCTTCTCTTACACTTGACTTGTGTTCGGACTTCCACTTGTAGTACTTGAACCCTGGCTTCCTCGCATCTACTACGTTTCTTTGGTCTTGCTTTCCGTACCCCATACCCCGCTCTCCTATGCTGCGTCCCCACACCCCGGCCCGTGAGCTGCATCAATCTTGTGGTCTCTCTCCTAAAAACCACTGACTTCGCGTAAGAGAGGACCGGAACTGTTATGAGCGAGGAAGTTCCCCCTTCTCTCTCGCCTATCGAACCCACCCTGATCGCAAACCGATCCTATCTTGGAAAATATCTGAGCGCCTGCCTCCACATGGCGTAGAGAAAGCATTCCCTTCTTATCACTCCTACCGCTCCGTGGGACTTGACTGATGTCCACGAGAAAGCAGCTGACTTAAACCATTTACGCAGCTCTGCTTCGGCTAAACGCACCCATCTTTACTTGTCGAAAGAACACGCTTTCGTTCTGCTCATAGTAGAGTAGGCATTCGTTCGGTTCTACCGCTTCCGCCCAATCAACAGGGCCCTACTCCTAACATACGGAAGAGAGGGTTGCCCGTGAATCTATCCCTACCGCTACCCTTGATTCGGTCGTGAAGGGCAGCCGCACACCTCTACGGTGAAAGGTGCCCCTCAGAAGTAGTCACTTCCTCTACCTTCTACCTCTCCTTCCGGACTCTATCAGTTGTCTTTTTATCGTTCGCACCGCTCCGTGGGTCTGTCCGCCTTCCGAAGACTGACTACTTGTAGAGCGATCCCATGCCGGGGGGTGGCAGAACCCCTATCAGCACAAGAACAAATAGTAGCCCTTATAGGAAGGAGGTGGGAGTTAGAAAGGACCATTCCAACTCTGGGCCCATATAGACTCCTTGCTAAAGCGCAGAGAAGAGTCCGCTCTTCCGATACCCATAGGATTAGGTTCCGTAAGGGAGGCTCCCGAGAACCACATGGGTGTGTAGGGCAGGACTTATGAGCCATCCTCGCTTCCCAACAATCTTCCTAGGTAGTAGAGTGGATCCCGCCCTATCCTTCCTTTCATTCCAGCATTTCTGCTCTGCAACCGAGGTCTCTACGGACAACAGTAGCTAAGACTACTAGTACGGATCAAACTCGAACCAATGAACTCAGAACTAGACTCAGAGGAAAGACTCTCCTATAAATAGTAGATCGGGATCCTCCCTCGCCTCTCCTCACCTCACAGTGCCCATAGTGAGCCTCGGCTATTGACCAGGAATCGAACCTGCGCCCGATTGAAGGGACCATGAAGGCTATGAGATGGCGACTTGAACTCTTTTTCCTCTCACTCTATAGTAATTAAGGATTCTCGCACCGCTACTCTTCGTATCTCCCCAGGCAGAGCATAGTAACCTATGTGAGCTGGACGCGCCTTTTATCTCTTTCGAAAGAAGACAGGGCGTTCTATGGGCCCATGCCCTGGTGGATTCCGAGCTCGTGATAATTGATATGTGTGAGAAATGGCTTCAACTCTACTCCTCAGGGCTCATTCAAGGTATAAGGACCCAGCACCCTAAGTTGGTATAGCTAAATCCTCCCTCTCCATGAACTGACTTTACTTTGATTCTTCCCTCTCTCTATTCACTCTTGGCTTGGCATCTTGGAGGCTGCTCGATCGACACTTGCCTAGATATGTGACATAGAGAGTCACCATGACAGAGCCCTTGGAGTCATCCTACCTATCGCATTCACTTGGGCCACTCATTTCTTCGACATAAGGGGGGGAAAGGTGACGGAAAGGAAGGGGAGGAGTGGAGTCTCATTTCACATCATTCCTCACTATACCAGTTCATGGAATCTCTCTATCTATGGAGAAGTCAATGAGGTAAGACCAATCAGAACTGGAAGACCTAGCTAGAGCAAAGGCCTCGGCAGGGTCCCCTGCCTTTCTGTAGTAGCTGTCGAATATCAGATATATGAATTGAATTGAAAGACAGAAGGTGGATCCCACTCACATCCTATTCGTCACTCTACCCCAGCTGCGAGGGTCGACCCGACCAGATCTATTGGACGTCGCTCTTAGAGGGAGAGGCTCATATATAAGAAAGGACTCGTACACTACATCGTCCGCTTAAGGAAGCACTTTCAGTCTGCCCATACTTAGTGAACTGAACCATTCCCATTCGTCTTCTACCCAATGGCAGGAGCGGTCTTCGGGATACATTAATAAGACCTATGCCATGAACTCCTTGTCCCCTTAGCTCTAATCCAACTGCTATAACTGGCTAGACGGGCCCAGAGACTTTCTTAGATTAAAGGGAGAGAGAGAACTCAAGGCCTGCAAAGCTGGCATCTACGCTGATAGGCTCACTTCTCAACTGAGTCTGCTACTACTTCCCGTTTCATCCTCATCTAGTTCCTTCGCAGCTTATGCTTAAGAGCCCTTCCCGGCTGCGAGAGCTCTTCTTTATCAGGGTGTTGACCACTTGACTGACATTCACTTCTTCGACATGAACTGCGCGGATTGAGATAGCCGGATAAAGCCCATAATGGGGATTGCACACAATTATATATTAGACAGATCTTATGCACTCTCGGATGATCTCGCTCCTTCCCTTCTGGTTCTCCCAAGTCTCTATCTCATCTCATCTCCTACAATATCTCCCACACATATCTTCTTCTCGTTCGGTCGGGCACAGATCCGTGCCATGCCCCATGTCCCATGTCCTATGCCCTGACTGTCCGGCATGAGACAGACAGCTTTCCCGTTAGTTAGCGATCACAAGGGAATGTAGGCTAGAGCAAATGCCTGTGCCCCGTTGAATAGTGACGAATTGCATGATGGGCTAGCCGGTCAATAGGAAGGAATGCAAAGAAAGGGCAAAAGAGTAGAAGCCATATCTGAATTCCAGTGGTCTTCTAAGCAAGAGCCCCAGGGTTTAACTCGACGGCACCAACATCTCCTACCTAGCATAGCAGATACGCTAGAACTACTTAGCTTCGAACCTACTTGGCGAGAAATGAGCTGACTACTCAAATCCGAGGCGATAGAGAAAGATAGGGACGGACCCTCCATTCAAGTGTATAGATGACAGGAAAAGCATAGGTGAGATTCAATTCAATGGCACTGGATGTAGCACCAAATGCATCAAGGTATGGTACAGGATCGTCATCAAGAGGCCGAGCCCGCCCGCAGCCGAACACATTGGCGCTAGGCGAAATTCAAGATGCAAATATGGGGCATGCATGCATAAAGGCTTTAAAGACTGAACCCCGAGCCAGAGACCGGAATTAGCCTCCGTAGCAAAGACTCCCCCTCTTATCCTTCCTCAAGACAGGTCAGATCCAGACTGCCCAGGGCTGTGAAGAACACTAAGTCTAGCTTGGCTCCTATCAGGGACAAAGGATAAAAGGCTGGTCATGGCATATCAAATATCCCACTGATAAGCGAGCTATCGGGCTTAGAGATACACATGAGAGAGATTAGGTCCAGTCCCAGCCGAGCAGTTAGTTAGTCCAGGTGCCCACCGATCCCCATTCAAACGAAAGAAAATGTGACCCATAGGACCTCTAGCCTTTAGACACCTATTCTGATTCCCCTTGGAGACTTTCCCCCACTCCTGATCTCAAAAAGAAGGCATGAAGATGACATGAACTCGTGGTCTCCGCCTTTCATTCCTGTAAGATCAGGCAGGTGAGAGAGACTGCTCGCCGAATCGCTATAAAAAAGAGCCTCCAGGTAGTTCTCAAGCTCTACAACAAAGTCAAGTAAACCAGAAAAAAAAGGAAAGATAGGGCTTAGCCACTCTTTTAAAGAGGGCCACTTTCGAGCCATGCAAGGAATGAAAGGTCATCACCCAGCAAGCAATAATAGGTCGACGCCCTGGATCGGGAAAGAGTTACGGATAAGAGTGCACAGAGCATAGGGAATCATCAAGCTACAAGCCAGCACATTTAGCTTTAAGCACAATGGGGCCCAATGCCCACTTATTGATCCTAGCCCGCGTCACTCTCGACCTACGTCTGCCAGACATGTGCTGTAGAGGTAGAGAATGCCTTCCCCCACCCCACCAACATTTATCGTCCCATAATATTAGCTAGATCTCTGTTGCATTCGTTCAGCTCATTTCAGCTATACTTGCCAGATTCATAGTGCTTGGCTTAGAGCTAGAGGGCAGGATTGACCTTGAGATCCCTACCCCGCTACCCCCCAAGCTTCAAATAAAAGCACTCCTCATGCCCAATTACTACTACTGATAGGAACTCTCCTGGCCCTCTCCAACCTCTGTCCCGAAGTCCTACCTAGCCTTCCGACCTCTAATCTAATAAGAATTCCTACCCGGGAGAACTTATAAAAAAGAGTAGCAGCACTCAGAAGTAGTGGATCGCAGCTTCGCATCCTTTCCCTTCTTAGAGATCGAAATCGATACGCTATAGACTCCCCTTCCTAGAAATTAACTGCACCTCCACAACTAGAACCCTCCTACACTCCATAAAAGTAGTAGCATAAAGAAGCGCACGAAAGTGCTCGCCCTACGCTAGATGGGTTCCGTCTCACACATAATAGGAAGCCCGTCGCCTCCATTAGTTGTGATGCGCATGCCATGCCAGCTTTCCCAGGCGAATACCAGACTCAAAGGCAGACTTATCTTGAACCCACAGCTATAGATTACTTCACAGCGAGAGAAGTTCCTTTCCCTTTGATAAGATCTTCCTTGGCTCCTTCGCACCTAAACGTAGACTTGAACCCTTGAGTTTGATTCGGTACGTCTGCCTTTCCTCTAGGCCTTGAAGTGGAGTCGCTCACTCAGTTCGGGTACGCAATCTTATCTTCATTATGCTTTATTAATACAATCGTAGGTATGGGAACAGAATTGAAACCCGTGACGTGGAACTGCATTTCTACGGGCAGGCCATCTCAACAGCATTGGATCCTGACTCTCTTATAGGAAGAAGGTCTCTCTTCTCACTTCTGACTACTCAAGATGTATCAGCTACTCAAGATAGTATAGGCTATCAGAACTGCATTGATCGTACGGCTCCCTCCTTACAGCCTAAACTTTCCTCCAGTACCCAAACTCTATTCCGCTTACATCCCATTACTACACTTCCTAGACAGGACCGCTAAGTAACTTCCTAGACAGGACCGCTAAGTACCTGCATCAATAACCTTATCCCTTCCCTTGTACACGATTCCGAATAGGCTAAAGTATCAAAAACCACTTGTACGATTCCCAACGCTCCTCACCATTCCTGTCGAAAGCACCGAGCTAGCTCACCCCCCCAAAAAACCCCTACTGCTACTTGAGACCTTCCCCTTGCCCCTACTGCACAACAGTCCTTACTTCCATGACTGGGACGTCCTTCACTTAGCTTATAGATCCTTATTATATATAATATAGATCGTTAGCGCTTACTATTAGTGGTTTTCTTCGGTATTCTCATTTCATTGAACTAATCTTTTCTCTTTTCCACCGATTCAAGGAGAGTGAGTGAGGCAGGCTTAGGAGCTAGCTCTGTTGAGAGGATCCGGCTCTTCTTCTATCTCACTTCAGTCTCTGACCGCTGCAATTGGATTGGTAAGAAAGGAATGATAAAGCCTAGCTTGAAAGCTAATCTCTCCATTCAGTCTCAAGCTAGCTCAATAATTCGTTGCTTCCATTCCTTGCGGGGCTTAATAAAGATCTGGGGTAAGGGAATAGAAGGGGGACAACCGGCGGGATTATCCTAGCTAAAGCTAACCAAGGAAAGGTGCCACCTCAGGAGAGAACTACAGAGTCTTATCTGTGCGACACGGGGTGTGGGGTACATCGTGGAGCTCGTTCATCACTTCTCATAGTGACAATCGTTCGCACTTCGGCTATCCACTATCTTCATTTCCGGATCGGCGAACCATCCCCTCATTTATAGCTTCACTTCACAGAACTTCCATAGCACTCCTGATCGCCTATCAAGAAGCGGACTTTTCCGTGGGAATATATAATATAGTGCTGCGCTCTCTTTTGGACCCGCGAGTTCAACTCCGTGAAAGGAGCCAGCGATTCATTCACAGGCTTTGGAGCGAAGTGAATCGGGTTTCCATTTTAATGAAGTAGCGAGTTGGACTTGGCAGTGAATGGAGCCAAACTTGATTAGAGACTGATTATGAGCCTCAAGTCCCCGTCCCGGCTGAAGCAGAGTGGCACAGAAAGTTATTGTAGGGTATAACCTCGCTCCAGGGAGGACACGACCAGTAGGAGGAATCACTTTATTTTGATTTAAGCCAAGTCCAGGAGGGCAGAGGGTGGGGAAGGTCAGAGGAATGGACTTCGAGGATTGTATCTGATCTTCTATGGGTTCTGTGCTTTGTATAGCCATTAGTTCTTTCTGTATGGATCAAGCTTTGCCATTTAAGTGGGCAGCAGGGTTTTTCCTTTCTTCACTCCAAGTATGACTTTCTTTCTGTCCAAAGTGAGGTGCGAAGCAGTTCTTAGACGTTGCCAGGTTGAGTGGAATAAGAGGGAGAGTAGCGACGTAGTAAACGGGTACCCGGGGAGGATAAGACCAGACTTTGATTAGTGGTGGTGTGGTGTTCTCGATTCAACGGGAGTGGTTGACTTGGTGTGGATTAATCAATTCAAGATATGATCTGGTAAGTAAGGAATTGATTCGTTAGCTATGGGCCTGCTCGGCGATCTAGTGGTCAGTCACAGACAATAAGGATTAGTAGGGATCAAAGCGCTAGTCATGGATTCAATTCAATGGCTCTTTCTGAAGAGTAAGGATGGGGAAGTCCATAAATAAGGGTGACGGGAATGATTCAATGTCGACTTGGGTACGTGAAATGGTGGCGTACGTGCTTCGGTATGAATGCCTACAATTCCATGCCTATTTCGGGACATAGTGGAGAGTGGAGCAAGGGGTTGTTCAGTTCTATTTCTAAGTGCTGATCTGGAACCATATAATCAATTCAATTCAGACCCGTAAAGAAGGAGTGCTGTGAATCGGGGAAGGCGGAGGTGCGGTAGTTCCTTGCTATTAGGGGGCTTTTATGGATTACAGGTATTAGTTAGGGGTTCTTTCATTCTCTATTGTGGGCTTCTTTCTGTGTGCGGTTAGTAGACTTGGATTCAGTGCTTGCTTCGTCGTCATGTGCTGGTGGAAAGTGGCAATAGTAGAATAGAGTCCGTCTCAATGCTGGCGAGTAGAGGGAAACCAATATCCAATCTAAGTTGTCTGGTTGGAGGACTTCCCCGTCCTATCAGTACAATACTAATGGGGTGACAGTTCCCTGGTACGATCGGAGAGCGGGGACCCATCTTGACTTTACTTTGATTATTTTAGAAAGATGGTATGGTAGTTCAGTGTTGGAGCGAACAAGAGCGCAGTGATAAGAAGCTATAGAGACCGCTCCTCGTTCAATCCAGCAGTCGGATACGACGGAGAGTGTCTTTCCAGGAGCAATATAGTGATCGTATGATTCGTCGGATTGAGCCAAGGAGGCAAGGCAAGGAAGCACAGATCCAATGAAGGATGCTTTGGAGCGAGCATGGCACCGGACCCCTTAAGCAGAGTGAA
Organism: Kaempferia parviflora; assembly: GCA_037177295.1. Taxonomy (NCBI): domain Eukaryota; kingdom Viridiplantae; phylum Streptophyta; class Magnoliopsida; order Zingiberales; family Zingiberaceae; genus Kaempferia; species Kaempferia parviflora. The sequence goes on from JBAMIE010000070.1 coordinate 1,179,256, forward strand.
GCCTAACCCGGTCGAAGTGAGAGATCTCCGGTTGGCAGAAGTGTGGAGGAGCTAACGGAAGATGGTCAAGTATGAAGGAAGGGAAAGTTAAATGAGGAATTTAGACCACGGGACGAGTGCAACGACGTGAAGGAAAGAATGAAGCAAGACTGAAACCAATTGGATCCTTTCCCACCGCTTCTTATAGCATTTGAAAGGACGGGCATGTGGTTCTCAGAGTTGGCCCACACCACCGATTAAGCTAGGATCAGCTAAGAGTGAGCGGAAGTACTCAGCAAAGAGCAAGCATAGTCCTCCTTATATTTCAGCGGTGGTTCATTTAAACCCGTGAACGGGGCTCAGAATAGTTGGAGCGAAGTTGGAGCGAGGAACGAGTTGAACGCTGGAAGGGCTCGGTTCGGGATCCATCTGATTGAAGAATTCCAGCGGACCTTCTACTAAGATAAGAGGAGTTATAATTTCTTTATTTGAGAGTCCCAAGTGAAGCAAGCTAAGGAGGGGAGAAGGGTAGCTGGTGCGAGACGCGACGGAGATGCAATCAGGAGAAGGAAAGACTGAGAACGAGGAGTCAAGGGGCAGGAAAGCGTGTCTCTCTCCATAGTCAAAGCAGGAATTGAAATCTATCTCGACCATCGGAGGAGTTGAGTGCCCTTCTCTCTTCTATAGTTGATCCCGACCTTCCTCCAGTATCTAACTTAAGCCTAAGCCACTCCACACTTGAAGAGGGGGGAGCAGCGCAGCAATGAAGACTGCTTTCACTCCTACTTGGCTGGCAACACTATCTTTGATCACTCGTCCTTGAACTCTTTGCTCGGAGGCACTAGCTCTAGCTCTGCGAAACGGAACTCAAGTTTGCACCGCTACGCACCTATAGCACGGCACGTACGACCGGTCCTTCCGACACTACTCTAGCCTCCGCCTGCTGTCCCTACTTGAATCTCTCCATGCCCATTCGTACTACATACATTATAAAGACTACAGAATATGAGTGAGAAAGAGTAAATAGAACGAAGGAACAGCGCCCCATCTCGATGCTCAATTCGCTCTCTCGATCGCAACTATCACAGCTGGCCCAGTAGTCCGTCTTCCTAGATCTGGACCTGACCTGCCATATCATATCGCGCTGAGCTGAACCCATAGCTTTGAAGAGAGCCCCTTCTCTCACACTCTCCTCTCACTCTCACCAGATTAGATAGGGGGTCGCTCACTATGCAGCACTCATAATCCACGGTCCTTCTTCGATCTCTATCGCTAGCTATTGAAATAGAAATTTAAATTCAATTATTCTTCCGCGTCTCTTCCTCCAATTTAATTTGACTTCGTTCGGCTACTCTTCCCTACCCCTACCTTCGTTCGGCTACTTCTACTTTACTTCTATAAGATTAGATTGATCGGAGATTGGATTGCAATTCACTAACGAACCAAGTCCAACGAAGAAATTTAAGCAAAACCCGTGAACCAAGTCCATGGAACGATAGTAAATGAATGAATGAATGGAGCGAGGGCGGTGGGTCAGGGCGGTTCTCCTTAAACCTCTACGCCCCGTTCAGCCAAGCAGCTTAGTAAAGGCGGGTCGGATAATGCTACAGTGGTCGGTCTATAAGGTCTATGCCTCTCCACCGCTTCATGGGCAGTAGCTCTTTCATGGGTCGGAGACTTCGCATTCGCTCTTCATGCCTACCACTGATCTGCCTCACTTGGTGCTTCGCTTGGAACTATGAACTTGATCGCCTGCTTGGGATAGGCAAAGCGGCTCAGAGTACCGAATGAATGGCACTACGGTGAGAGAGATCATAAAGAGAGGACTCAAAAGAGACACTCGAAAGAAAGACTGGAACGAAGCCGGAGAAGCAGTAGCCGAGGTCCCATTGGATTGGTCGCTTTGCTTCTTAACGACGCGACGCTGGTGCTTGTACCTACTTATCTTAGCTCATACCTAAGAAGCCAAGTTCCGTGATCGAAGCTGGAATTGGATAAGTAACCTATTGCTCAAGTGTCTCGGGTTCAAAAAGCTAATCCGTTCATAAAGTGCCTTTCTTGAACAAGATCCAAGTCAACTCGTGTTCGTAAATCGCTATTCTTGAACATTGGTCTCATAGTCAAGTGCGCTAATTAAGTAAAATGGCGATTCTTGAACGCTAGTCTTCAACTCCAGGGCAGGGCGCCCAATTATCCCCTTAGAGTTCCAAGTGCCTTTCTTGAACAAGATACTCGTTATCACACCGCTTCCGAGAAATAACTGATCATAGAGACTTTAAAGCGGCTATTCTCTCTTCTAATCTCTCTGGCTTATTGGAAAGGAAAGCTCTGATAAATCAAGATCAAAACTGATAATTGAAACTTTCAAGCTCAGATTATCACTGAGAGAGTACCCCGCACCCCGTTCTTAATAGAGTTTATAAAGAATAATTGATAATGGAGCGGAGATCGATAAGTCAGATGTCCCGGGCTGATAAGTTTAAGCCCCGTTCGAGCTCTTTCTAAGGAACGAGCGACATGGCCTCGTCCACAGTGCACTTTGACTTTGCTCGCGCGAACCTTCTGCTTCTTAGCCTCCCATTCCTATCGTTTGTGATTGCCAGCACCTCTCTTATAAGCTTTTCAATTTAATGCTTCTCAGAGGTTTGATTGATTTATAACCGAACCCATTGAAGCAAAGAAAGCTAGAACCATCTCTAGAGTCGAGAGTAGAGTTCAGATTAGAAGCTAAGCTATATGCCGGCCAAGGACTAGTGACTTGGTGCACATTGACGATCTTGGTATAAGAGACCTAGAGCGACTACCCCTTGCTATGTCCCCCTGTGTCTTCCTCCCTCACCCTATGTATAAGTTGACTACTTGAATGGGACCTTAAGGCACAATATATGTAGTGTGCCATTCTGGACTTAAGTAAGGTAGAAAGGTAAGAAGGGAGTCGTATGGGAGAAGGTTCCGATGTGGAAGAAGATTTGACGTGCTCGCCCGATAAAAAGGGATGCTTGAGCCCGGCTCTCTTCTCACTGGTATGCGATAAGGTAAGCTTCAGCCTCGAATCAATTCGAAAAACCTATTATACTACGGGGAATCCCATTTCACCACCGTGAGGTGTTCAGCGATCTCGTACTAAACGAAACGACTTTCACTTTCCATAAAAAAAATGAAAGAAAGTCAACCTATTCCTGCAATTGCGGTTAGTCTCGCTACCTTTTTAGTTGCCGACGATCGGTTTCGATCCCCCAAGCAAGTTAACCAATGTCCTGATCAGTCAAACAAAGCCATATACATTGCTCGTTGGTTCCTCCCGACTCTTGGTAGTAGGGAGTCTACTACATTACACAAACTATATATATTTGAACCTCTTTTTCATTTTGTATGATAGATCGTAAAGAAATAATCAAAAAGCTTTGCCGGACTTCGCTATTCAAGCATACTACGATATAAAATAAGTTATCATACCAATCCTCTTATTCCATTTCTATTCCAAATCCAAGTTTTTATGATGTCTATCAGCATTGAGCAGTGTGTTGCAGTAAGTAGTTGTGAACTCTTTTTCAGTTTAAATAGCATATATCCGCTGTTACAGTTTTCTGTCTTGATGTTCATCTCCATTCTTTCTGAGAGAACTGGATCGACCGGGAAAGAAAGATCAGGGAACGCTAAGAAGGTTGCTGTCTTTCTTCTATTTGCCTTCTTTTTTTGCTTACTCAAAAGCTAACTAATAGTTTTTTTTCTAGACCAGTTTCCTTCTAGGTCGTTACACTTTCTGTTTGAAGGTAAGCCCTGTAAGTTGGAGTGATAGGTTACCTAGGTGGGGTTACAGGCCAGTTAGAAAGCAGGATTATTAAGCAAGCAGGAAGTCAAATCCCGTGATCAAGCCAGTTTCTTTTCAGCCGAGTTCTGTTCTAGCCAGGCCAGTTGCTTTCTAGCGAGTAACTCCGTCTCCTTTCGGTCGGGGTAAGTCCTTTAGCATCCTTGCACCATTGTGCTTACTTACAGGTTTTGAGGAAGGATTCTTTCAAATGGTAAATTCTAGATCAAAAAGTTCATCACGTTCGAGTGCTTCTGTCTTCGAGCCAGTACCCTTTATAGACAAGGGATAAGAAAAAGTCTCTGTTATTCAGTAGTCCATGTCCCTTTTCAAGCGGCTAGTTTCTTGCCGTCCATATGGATCAATAGCTGGTTATAAGGCTAGACAGCAAATAAGCTAGTTCAGTTCCATCACTTATCCCTTCCTTAGCCAGAACAGTTAGAAAAGGAGGATTATTTAAAGTTCAATCCATCAGATCTAGGCGAGAAAAAATCGTTGTTTAGAGCAACATATTCACATGGGACAATCTTTCTAGTCCTGGGAAAGAAAAACGGAACATCCCTCTTGAGTCTATTTCATCCCTTTTTCTTTCTCGATGCGAATTGAATACGAATTCAAAGAGTCCTTAGGCCGACGAGATTCTTTCTTCTTCGCACGAGCGGATATTTCTATTTTTTATAGACAGCTGTGGCACTTTTCGGATCCATTTCTGAGGAGCAGACGATCTTGGCTTAGCGAGATGCGCCTTTTTTCTTTTTATTTTTAGGTTCTTGCTCTGGTTTCAGATAATCCCTCACCCAATTCCATATGAGGATGAATCCAATCTTAGGGCATTCAAATCTCTGGGAGTCTGAAGACTACCTTTCCATAATAGGCAATTTTTTCGAAGGAGCAGCTATTGAATCAACCAATACAGTGGAATCCGCCTTTAGAAGAAAAATTTCCGACATGAACTGAAAAGGATCGGACATGAGGGGATAGATTAGATTAAGTATTCATCTTACTCTTTAAAGGAAGAAAGGAAAAATGCCACAGAAAGAGAAGGAATGGAATCGGATCTCAGTTAATGCGCGAGGGGCGCTCTGACTTCGCCTTTTCTGTCGTGTTGCCTTAGCCCACGTCTGGGTCAGAAGGGTTTGGTCTGTCTGCCCATTCAAGCAAGCCAGAGCGAAAGGAAAGTCGGGTTAAAAGCCAGTAGCTATCCAGTCGAATGCGAGCCAGGCACAAAAGCAAGACTAGTCCTCATGATGAAAGGCCAGGGAGTGAGGGCGTGGGAATAGCAGACAGAAGATCGGATTACGCTTTGACCCGGCGAGGGAAAGCAGCTCCTTCCATGGCTACTACTCGAATGAATTCCGAAGAAAGGGGCGACCGAAATATAGGAGCATTTGTTTGCCTAGTTGGCATTTGATTTGAGATCAGATTACGGCAAAGAAGTGAACGGAAGCTACCCTTTAAGCCGCTGGGTTAGGACTCGGACCTGGCTAAAACAAGAACCTAGGCAAGGGCTAGGGTGGGCAAGCTGCCAATTCCTTCTGAAAAAGCAATAGGAATCATCCTTTTTTTTGAAGGAAGCAAGCATGAAACGAAGGCTAGTGAAGTGACCAGGGACTAGGGCTTACTCTTGACTTGAGACTTCCAGCTTGAAGTCGACTGAGGAAGGAAGGAGAGTGATTGGCATGAAGTAGGGCAGAAAGAGGGGATTCAGGTTCTCTTTTAAAAGGATTTGCTGCTCGCCTTCCGCACCTTGATCTGTTTAGGGCTATTTGAACTAAGCCGAATCCGTGGACTGAGTAGCTAACTATTAGATTATAGGAGTGGGGTGGGGCTATTCTTCGCACCGATAAAATCTTTTGTTAATCTCCAACTCTCTACGGGCGCTGGGTTAAGGGCATGGAACCAGAATCACACCTTGGGTAACCGGTACGAAAGATCGTCTGTAGGTTTATTATTCATTATTCCTCCCGCACCCATACTAACGAAAGGTCAGATTACGCTTTCTTAAGAGGAAGAGGACAGGTAAGCCAACCTTTTCTTCATCAGCCGATGATTCAGATAGGCATGTAAGAGCGACAGCTGCTTTGTAGTCAAGAGGAGCACGAGTGATTAAGAGTTGTCTTCCTTGTCTAAGTCATCTCTGTTATGCTACTTCCTCTATAGAGCAGCAATCCTTGGTCCAGGCTTTCCGTAAGCTAGATACCCGAAAAAGAGCCGAGCAAGTGGATTAAGGTCGCTTCTCTAGGCCATTTGTTGCCCTGTTTTCGGCCGTTCTTTAGGGTCATAAGTCTTCCCAGGTCTTTTGTCTCAATAAATTTGCTTTTTAGCAAGTGACAGATACCTCTCTTTGCCTTATGAAAGCGAAGTTACCCGCCGGTACGAAAGGTATAAAGAAAGAGAGCTAGCTAAGGTATAAAGGAACCACAAAGCAAGCAAGCTCCTGTGCCTGTGGCAAGCAGCGGGGTCGGGAAAACCATCGTGATCAAGAAAGTCTGATTGTGAGATTGCATCCGAGAATTAGTTAGTTCCTCAAACGTTGCTAAGGGATCAAGTCTGATTCTTTTTGATTTTGAACATCAGAGGATGAAGTTCATTCTTCTTCCTTTGATAACCTCCTCTCGCTATCTAAGATCTTGTCTTTGGGACTACTTAAGAGCCCGGGATGAAGGGACGGCTAAAAAGCTGCAGAAACTGAAATAGAAGGCTTTGAAGCTGAAGCAGCTAAATCTGCTCAATCAGCGAAAGAAGTTCCAGCGGAAGGGCCTTCAAAACCTCGAGCAAGAGCGTGAAAAACGGAGGCAAAGTGGCAGCAGCCTCAAAAGTTAGAACTACAGCAGATGATGCGCCGGGCACCACGCGGAACAAGGAGGATTTTTTACAATTACGGAAACTGGTCAGCTGTCTATTCTTTTTGTCCTTGGAAAGCCCCTACGGCAGAATAATTTTTTTTTCAAGATAGCGAAGGGGCGTAGAGCTGAGCCGAAAGGCGAAGGGGAACCTCCTTATTTACTTTTACTTCGCTCTCCAGATCGAAAGCAAGGATTCTCAGATGCGGGATTACCAATGTCACGATTGGAATGTATGTTGAAAGGAGTGGCACTTCTGCCTTTCCTCCTTATTAGGATTTCAGGAGGCATGCTAAGTACAGACAATGGCATCGAATGCAAGCTGCTAGTACTAAATAGCAAGACCAGACAGTCTCCCTACAGGGCCTTCTCCTGGACTCATTGCTTTAGATAATTCAGTACTCAGTCTAACTGGTACGAAGTCATAGATATAACATAGCCTGGGAAGTTATGCTTTTGAAGGTAGGAAAGAATCCTTTCGCCTATAGCATTTTGCATCTCCCCGATGAAACGAAACTTTCTCACGACAAAGTCCAAAGTAGTATATGCCCTCCCCACACTCCTGCCTATTTCTTCGTTCAAATAGCTTTGATACCAAGTTGGACAAACTAGGTTTTTTACAAAAAAAAATTATTGATTGCCTTGAGCTTATCCACAAGAGGAACCCCATGGGAAAAAAGAAGAGACAAGTCTCCAAACTCTAAAGAGTTAGCAAGTTTCCTACCTTCTTTCCTTTCCCTTTCTCCGCCTTGCTTTCTGGCCACTTCTTTTGTTGAACTGGTGTGTGTAATTCTTCCGATTCTCCACCGGAGTACTATATATGAGCAATAAAAGCGGTTTTTCATGCTTTGTTGGCTCTTGCTTCAGCCACTGCTTGTAACCAGTTAGCAGGTTGGAAAGGTCCTCCACTTCCGCCTTTCGTGCTTGCCGGGCAGATAACATAAGACTGATGCCAGCTAGTTGTGGATTGAGTCAATCTTTGTTCAGCATCCCCCCTGTGACAAAAAGATATTCGAAAAGCACATTTACACGCTTTTATAACGTGCGTTGAGCAAAGAAGGTTAAATTAAAAAAACCTATGCTTCTTTATAACGGCTTTTCCTTTCCCGTCTCGATCTGTTCCCTGTCCTAGCGATCTGTAGACGTACCCCTTCACGAGCGAGAACAAATATCAGATAGAGAACGATTCTTTTCGTATAGAAAGAAAGTGCTAGTTTACTTTCGTCTTTCGAGCGAATTTCAGAACAGGACCTTCCCGGATTTGCACGATAGTCAGCTATACTAGCCTACAATGAACGACAGAGTGGTATGGATATTCCGCTAGAGCCTGGGCGTAAAGTGCGTTTGAGTAGCGGTGGGCTTTGATTCCCCTCTTATCGGAGAGCGAGAAAGGCACGGCTGCTTTCATAGATGGAGTACATGGGCCCAGGAAGGACCCCCTGGCTAGAAGAGGGCTCACGGCTTGCATGTACAAGATCGTAGTGAAATCGCAGCTTCACCGACGTTCGCGCTGATCCCGAGCAGCGTGTCAGCCGAGAGGGAACTCAGTAAATAAATTCGGCTCGAGGGCCCACAGAAGGGGGAAGTTCTTGCTTAGCATCACGTGCGAGCCTAACCGTAGCGGGCATCGAGACTCTTCTAATTGGATTGGGTTCAAAACGTGAATAGAGTACGTGCGACTTTGGTCAAGCAACAAGCTCTTGATCGGTACGATATAGACGAGTCATCTAGTGCTCCCACTGTCTAAAGGAGGGCGTATCCGTTCCAATTTCGGATGCTAGCAGCGCCTCTGACTCTTTTACTTAGGCTTCTTCCCTCATTGGACAGTACTGTTGCTGAACTTCTCTCTGAGGAGACACGGCTTGGTACTTTGCAATCTCAACATACTGAGTTGGTTTTAGCAACATCTTCTACCTATTCTCGTGATACATCTTCCAAGCCATCTATAGTTCCTTTTGGCTCCAGTGTTCAGCGTCGCACCAATACAATATGAGTTCTTTCTATTGTCACGGGCATCATATTGATTTTCTTCCTGCCCGCAATGCTTCTCAGCCTTCTTCTTATTCCAGAACAGCCGTTCTTTCTGCAACTAATTCATCTAGGTTAGCTCTCAGTTGGTTAGGTAGTGTGATTTTCCTTCTTCCTTGTCAGCCAATCCTTTTGAAATACCTTATTTGAAGGAAGTGGAAAGTGCCTGTATAAAGCCTTCTCCAAGCAAGCCTGCTGTAAGCAGGGTATCCTATTCACGTAGGACAAACCAGAGGAATTAAGCAAAGAGCGTTGTATGAGGCAACTATCTAATCCCTAGTCCAATAGAAGAAAGAAGAGTCAAAGGGAAAGGGACTTGAGAAAGGATGTCCCATCTAGTGCTAGATCCCTCGTAAGCCGGGTTTAGAGTCAGCCAGTCCGCTATCTTACGCTATCACCTTCCAACCTTCTACAAAGCATACTGACTTTGTATTATTAGCATATACCCGACCCATTAGATATATGTTAATAGACTAGACGCATATATCAGAGTAATAACCATGTCGTTCTCTAGGCAATATCCTAGAGGTTTCTGAGGGTGTGTTCATCTTAGGGTAGTGGCACTACTGTAACAAAAAAAGAATACACAGTAGAAAAATCCCAAGGCACAACAAAGCCAACATGCCGTGACACAGATAGACATTTCAGGTAAAGTACCAGAAAAGACAAGTCTAAGCTGTGGAAGATAAAACACACTCAACAATGAAACAAGGTAGAGACACCAAAGCACACAAAACACTTTGGAAAATTCCTAGGGGATTACTCAAAAGAAATAATAGTCCGAGCATGAGAAGAATGACAAAGAACACAACAAAGACAATCATAGGTAAATATACACATTTCGGGTTTGATTCGTCTTCTTCTGCTTCCTCTTCTTCCTCTCACTACAATCTTGTGAATATCAGAATTAGATGCTTCGCCAGTTACCAAAGATCTATTCTACAGCTATCAGATGATATTGACTTAATCTATAAGTATTTGACGGAAATGAATGAGGTTTTGACTCTGTCTAGATACCAATTAGCTCTTATTCAAGATCAAATACTTAACAATTCGATAGTATACAAGAAACATCAGACGAGATAGAGGACTGTAGAGGGGGGATACGAGAACCATCAAACCGTTGAGGCTGCTCACGTATACTCATGATTGAGGAAAGATGAGCCACTGTTAACAGAGTAGGATAAAAAATACCTATCCAATACATAACACCCTTATAGGGATATAAACGGCTATATGCTTAACACATGACAGATAGAAAATTAAAGAGGAACCCATACCAGAATCCGCACCTTGCTTCCCTATTCTTTAATTCCCTATTCTTTAATTCCGCACCTTGCTTCCCTATTATAAATTCTACTGAATCAGCTTCCACACCTTGCTTCCCTATAAGGGTTTCAGGCTGAATCCGCTTCTGCACCTTTGATGAGCGACTTGACACCATGGCTGGGCAATAGCTGTTGTCTCTGTCTTCCTTGCTTCCCAATCCGCTTCTGTACCAGAATGTCCTTTATTTAAGTATGTATATTTGGTTAAGTATGTATATTTGGTACAGAATGTCCTTTATTTAAGTATGTATAGGGCCCTGGGTATAGAGGATCGGCCCTACGCACCGGGAATTTACTCCCTTCTCGCTTTAACCACATGCTCCACCTCTTTCACGCGCGAAGAAGCCTTTGACCTTTTTCTTTTTGTCGTCTGCTGCCCAATCTATTCACCTTGCTCCCCGGCATAGGGGCACCGAGGTCTTGCAGAGCCTTTTCACGCGCGGTTTGTACCCTCTCTCGCTCTGTCGTATCCACGAAAAGAATCCTAGAAGAAGAAAGGGCATCAAAGCCCGCTCCCTCAGGTACCTTTTCTATTCCCGCACCGCTTCTCACAGCCGATGCCTGTACCTCAGCAAACTCAGGCTCCGATGATCTCTTTAAAGTTTTCCTCCTTCTGCCGAGGAGGTCGGACACCCGAAAAGGTCTCCTCTGCCCCCTTGGCGTGAACTGCCTAAATAGTTGTTTACTCAATAGCGATCGAAAGAAAAAAGCCTGGATAAGGGAATGGATGGTACAAAGATGAAGGGTCTTGTCTTTTAAGGCGGTGTACCATGCCGGAAACTTTACTACATAAGAAGATTAGTCCTGGTTCGGGTAAGAAAGATGTCAGTGCTGAGCTAACCCGAGGCATAAATCCCTTGATGAAGGGCAGTCCCTTGGCCGTTCATTCGTCTCTCAACAGTTTCTTCAAGGGGCGTAGCCCACATATGGTGGAGAGCGGCTGGCTGCTTCAAAGAGGTAGGGAGTCCCTCTGTGCTGCGAGTCAGGTGGCCTCGTTCATTCGTCTCTCGCAGAAGGTGAGTGGAAAGGAGGGCGCTTGGGTAAGCGGAAGAGTGACCACAATTCCTTTTGGAGGAGGGTTGGTTTGCCTGGGTAAGAAGAAAGGTCCACAGGGGAAGCTGGAAGCTCCGGCAAAACCCGGTTACATTCTCCCTTTCGCGTTAGTACCCATCAAAAGAAAGAAAAAAGCTTTCTCGTCTCATTATTTTGTGTTCGTCATATACGAATTATATGTCCCGTGTTTTCTTTTCGTTCAAATTCGCACTTCTACAGAAGAAATTCGATCAACGACGATCAAAGGTTACCGACTCGTACGGCCTCGCAAGGCAACTATTGTAGAGCACATTGGGCCTGCCGCTTTCTCAATCGAAGAAACTGTTGAGAGATGAATGGAATGAACGATTGATTTTATTACGATATTTCTCGAGTTTGATTCAAATAGCGCTCCTCAAAGCTGCTTTTCTCGCATTCCCGCCTGTCTTTATTGCTTGCGCAAGTAACCTTCCCTCTCCTTTCAGCCTTTGACTTAGACCTTCCTTTGAGAGATTTGGACCCTAGGGGCATATCGTAAGCGGGAATCCTACTAAAAGTGGTATTGATGGGTCAAACCATTAGAATTAGAGCGGGTACACCCGCCTTTACTTTAAAAAAAAAAAACGCGTTCTAGCGGCTTTTCCGTTAGTTTTTTGGACCTGCTTTTCCCTAAGCAATTCTTGTAATCCTTCTCTCGCAGCCCCTTTCACCTTCTTTGCTCGGGCCTCTCAGTTCTCCCAGCGAAGAATAGATGAGAATGTTTTGCCCAGAAGTCATTCCAAGACCGTTCGCCATCTACTAGTGATGGAAAGCCTTCAGTTGAAACATTCAGGAAAAGCTGATTGGCGGCACCAGACTATTCTATTCAGTGACAGCTTCTGATGAAGCGAAACGAAAATCCTATCTATTGAGAGGCCAAGGCCTCCAGAAAGACCTGCGCCATCAACATCTTCTAGTTTTCACTCTGCTAGATCATCTATAGCGGGTCAAGCCCTTCAGCCCTTAGGGAAAACGTCGAGAGCTATTCTCTTTTCTTTCTCTGGGAAACCCGTAGTCTTTTGATTGGCTTTCCGGGGTGGGGTCCCTAAACAATTGCATAAACAGTGGTGGAGCGCCCACTTTCTGGGATCTGGGCAACCGCAACCTGCCCAATATGATCTGCCTAAGCACTAAGAGAGACATCATGTGCGGAAGTGAACAATCAACCCTGAGGCAAGGTACCCTTAAGATACCTGAATATCCACTTCGCTAGTGAAAGGCGAGTGGTATGATTCTACAGGCTAGGTTTGGAACCCTCATTTCTCCTCTAGGCTAGAGACCTACTCTTCTCCTTACTCTAATAGGTAGGCCCCGACTCTTTCAAGAAAGATCGTTAACATCCGCCACTGAATGCGGATGATTTGACTTTCTCTTTATTAAGATACGGATACTCTTAAGCCCTCAACCTCAAAGTCAGAAATGGTAGGAGCACAACTCCCTTTTGACATCATCTGCTCCGGTCAAATTTGATCATCTATGGAAGAAAGCGACTCAGCAACCTCAGTTGTGGAAAAAGATCCCGCGAGGGCAGATCCTTTAAACGATTATGGGGGTAGGTGATTCGGCTACATCAACTACTAAAGCATCTGACTCAGTGGTCACATAGGGTCCAGCAACGGAAACCGATGACGTGATGATATCCATTTTCTCGCCTAAAGTCTCCGGTTCCGGGATAGCGTACTCTCCAACAGTGGAAAATGTAACAAAAGACGCTTTTTCGAATAGGAGCTAGCAGCACTCGATGAAACGAAAGGAGTTGTCTCGTCTTCTGAGTAAACGAAAGAAGTTTGATTATATATCATCGTCCGCAGCGGAAATTGGATCATCTAAAGTGCCCGATGGGGTGTGCCTAGTTATGGGAAAAGCCCCCCCTAAAGGTCAAAGAAAGGGGAAGGAAAGACAGATCAGTACCACCCCTCGCTTCCTATTCTAAAAGAATCTTCTATTGGCTTAACAAACATTCTTGTCCCGAATCGCTTGCACGAAGCATATGGAATTGGATCAAAAAAAAGGGTATGGCGGTTGGGCCTTATTCATTCAGATATGGGTCCTGACTCAGCGGGACTCGTCGGCACCAGACTGTAGGGAGGAGGGAAAGATCTGTACTACTTGCCAACGGGTATTCGTACTCTCTTTATGGAGGGGTCTCCCGTGTGACCTCGGTGAAAAAGGGCTCAAACCTCTTTTTACACAACAGGAGCTGTAGATGAGACTGAGTAAGTTATAGTCAGTTATAGCAGTTTTCACCAAAAGAGGTTGTTTCAGCGCGAACTCTTGTTCATCCTCTGACTAAGCAACGGAAAGCAATTCAATGGCAACTTGAAGCAGAATGTCTGGCCTCCCGGCAAAGACCCTTCCCGCTAAATCGTCTGCGCTATCTACCCTTCCTCGAAATCTTTGACCTATTCTCTACGACCCCCTTTTTCCTTTAGTTAGGGATCGGGTAACATATTCAGGAAATCCTCATCTTTCCACATTCTTTTAGAAAACTCTTCTCTAGACTAGGATTTCACCTGGCTAATAGAACTTTTCTAGGCAAGACTAGGCTAGGCTTCCCCGCTACCCAGGAACAACAAAAACTGAGGTATCTATGCCATACCAAAACCAAAGGTACTTGATCTAGGTTTTGGGTGGTACCAATTGGTCTGATTCAGCACCATCAGCTGTCTCATCTACAGCAGCTGGATAAAGGGACATAATCTTCTTCAGTGGCAACAGCAGTATCAAAAACCAATCCAACGACAACATCCGACGAGGCGGCGACTCTCCTTTTTCTTTCTTCTCTTCTAGTTGCAGTGCTAGATCCTTTTCATATTAACGGATATAATGATTATTCCCCTTGCCGAGAATAACCCACTACGGGTCTTTTTGGCTATCCTTTTGGCCTCCAGGCTTCAGTTTCCCCTTCCTTAAGCTCCTATGATGCATTTGCTTAGTCTTATCTTCAACTCCAGCAGATCAACTCCTGGCAAATTGAGAAAGAGTAACCTTTCGCTGCCTCTTTTCCTTTGGTCGTAAGAGCGTAAACTGACCTTCCTCTTACTAAGAATAAGGCACTGACTTCTTTGCCTCATTTTCCCGCATCAAAAGACAGATGTCATATACTATTTTATTTCATTCCTTCAGTGATCTTCATAATGAGGGATTTCCTATCTCATCTTGTAGAGTGAGACCAGCGAATAAGGAAAAAGGGTCAAAAAACTCTCCCTTGGCTCTTTAAAATTACATAGGAAGAGAGCTTCCCGAAACCATTGCTCAGCAAGCATCCCTATGTCTCGCACTCAAGCTAAGGACTTAGTACGGTTTACCGAGCCATCAGTTCATAGAAAGAAGTTCCAGGACATGGTCGAGGATGCTTTTCAGCTGAGACTACTCATGATCCGGGGCATAAGAAATGGGGCTAGCTCTCTCGCACACATTCCAGAGGGTGGAAGGTTCACTTAAGAAATATCATAAGATAAGTGGGCTATAAGTAGGCCTAAACCGTTAGCTATTGCGATCAAGGCTGCTCGCCCATCCTTGGGACCCTAATCCTTCCTTGGAATAATTCTTGGAAGCGTGCATGACCTTTCTTATGGGAAGGAGAAGGTGCGTCAAATTGCAATAGCTGGAGAGATTCTTTTCCGAAACTGAGTTACGTATAACGTGGGCCATTGAGAATGAACAGGAAATGTATGCGGCTCAAGACAAAGAATGGGCCCGGCGGAAGGGAAGTGAGCCGATGCTTTTTAATCAGCTCCTGTTCTTAGCTATCTCTAGCTGCCTCAGTCACCGTTTCACTCTTCTCTCAGAGGCCTTGTTTCGCTACGGAGAGTGGAAACTTCTTTCACGAATGTAGTGCTTCAGCGGGCTTTGACCTTTATTTGGTATACTTTGTCTCATGTCGTACAGCCAAAAAAGCAGCGAAGCAGAAATTCTCGTAGATAAGATCAAAGTTTTCATTCTGTACATGCCGGATCATGAATTAGTAAAATAGGTTCTTGTCTCTTTGAATCGTATTATCGATGGCGAATCTTCTTTTCTGCATCTAGATCTTTCTTCCTGGTGCCCTGTCTCCTACTTCAGGGAATTACTTAATTGTTCCGCTCATTGACTTAGTTTCAGAATCTTATCTATATTCCTATTAGTAGGTTCCCCCTTTATCAACTGATAAGTAGAGGAAAGCTTAAAAAAAGCTTCCCTAGCTCTAACTAGAACTCCTTCCTTGCCTGAACACTATGGAATAATCCCATCGATTCCTAATGGGGGACTTCTATTTATTCATTTATTCCCCTGTCTAAGGAAGAGAGAAGTACTTTTCTCGAAGCATCAACCATGGATGCATTCAGGAGTAGCTCCATCGGTCCCGGGTCATTCCCCTATTAGTGCTCTATTTGCTTGCAATGCTATAGAAAAAGCCAAGGTATCCTAGCTCTTGAGCTAGAACCCGTCCTCCGGATTACGAATGCTAAGGACCCTTGGAGCTCGGTTATTGAGTGAAAACTGTAATATCCCCTTACTGTTCGTGGTTAAGATCTCCAGCCTATGAGTTTCTTTTTGCCTAAGATAAGATATGGTTCCCAGGCGTAGGGGGTACGTTCACAATTCCTTTACGACAGTCTTGTCTCTCTTTTTTTGGGTGTTTTGGAACGTGTAAGACCGTGGAAAATCAGCGATGTGGAATAGGCTTGCACCTCGATGTCGACTCAGCACATCCTGGGGTTGAAGAAGGTCCCAAGGGTTCGGTAAATGGCTCGATGAGTTTGGTTGTGCTTTCCTCTTTCTTTGAGTGTGCTTATGTCTCCAAATATTAGTTATAATCTCTCCGCTCCAACTGCAACACATAGAAGCGAAGCATGTTATGACGCGTAGACTTTTGTAGTATTTTAGAAAGCGCTATTGCGAAAAGCCACAGTCTTTTTAATCAACAATTGAAGCACATGGGCTAGCCCATACACCCACTGCACGAGTCACCTGAACTCGGTCCCGTCCAGGATTGGCACCTGGAAATCGAGCCCCAAAAGTGCAAACATATCATAGATCTTCCATAGCAAGCTGAAGCGAACTAACTCAACATCAGTTCGCTCGACTTTCCACTTCCGAACTACAATAGGCGCACATAAGAACTCATCAATAGACACTCTCATGGATCCATGGCGATTCTTTCCTTTCTGGTTGAGTACCCTCTAACGGATAGGAATTGAGATGTTTGGCATTTGATCTAGGTTTGGCGAGTATAGAGAAAATATTTGATGTTAGGAGTACCTTGAATTGATCTTAGAACGAGAGGTTACCCTTTCATAACGAGAGGTAACCCTTTCATAACGAGAGGTAACCCTTTCATAACGTATTGTATTTGATTGCTTTCATTGAGTATAGAGAAAATATTTCAGTAGATGTGAGTGATTGTATTTATATTTCACTGTGTTTGGCACCCCGTGCCTCTCAAATGAAATTGAAACTAGCTCAGATGCTTCAAAAGAGAATGAAACTAGCTCAGAGGCTTCAAAAGAGAGAAAACCTGCCCTTCGTGGGCGATCTGAAGCTGCTTGGGAGTTCACGTAGCACCTAAGGAATCAAAGCCCGGGTGGCCTATACTCGCGGAATCAAAGCCCGGGTGGCCTATACTCGACGATAGGTGTGGGCACGGCAAGAGATATGAGAACTGAGCAACCAAGAGAAGAGTAGGCAGATAGAGCCTAAGCACGAGAAAAAAGGATCCGATTTACTATTATATAAGCGATCAGCGGAGCGAGGCAGAGGACGGTCGGAGCACTCGTATTCACGGGCTGCCTCTTATTATTATAGAAGAAGTCAGTAGGCCGGGAAGAGTCAAAAAGAGTTCACGTCCCTCTCTCCTCTACCAATCTATAATCAAGAAAAAGGGAACATCAGAAAGCATCAGAAGAGGGCTTAAGGAGCAGTCATCCGAGGTACGTATGCTAGGATTCTTGACCGTTAAGATCATATGCATATGTCCGGAAAAAAGAGTTGTTTAGGGCTCGACCACGCAATAAGTTTCTTTTATACCCTTGTTGCATAAGGTAGGAGAGCAGGTCGGGAGTACTTTGAGTATATATCATCTTCCCTATCGTGAACGTGCCTTTCGTAATTTATCGGAAAGAATATCATAAGTAAGAGTTGCTCGACCAGAACTCGTGTAGCGCAACAAGAGGAAAGCAATCCAATAAGTTCATTATAAGTTGCGGCTTAGACCCGAACAGACTTTACTAATGCCCATCGTTCACACTTTTTCCGTTTAGCTGTTATCTACGTTCATGGAAGGAGTGAATAGATATAATATAAAGAAATAGTCAGTGCCCCATCGAGAGGCTTTCACGAAGAAGAGAAGAGGCCGTATCAATGGTCGTTCATGATTGAGAAGTATATGCGGGTCGTTCATGATTGAGAAGTATATGCGAATGGCCCGTGTTCAGTACATCTAACGTGTTCAGTTCATCTTCCTATTTCTTGTACCTTAGAAAGGGGTTCCGGACTCCCTTCGTACAGGTTAGTGGTTGGCTGACCCTAGGGTCAATTGTACTATCAATATAACAACCTTCGGTAAGGTCTACTTTGATCCTTTCGGTAAGGTCTACTTTGATCCTTTCGGTGTACTTTCCCTTCAGGCTCGCAAAGAAGAATATGAATCAGACTCTTCAGAAAGGGGAGAGTCCGAGGAGCGCGCCTTATGAATATCAAAGAGTTGGCTTCGCACGCAGGGGGAAAGAAAAAAGAGTCAATGACAAGAAAAGAGTCAATCACAAGCTCGGGAGTTGCGATCCGGTAAACAAAGAAATTAAAATCTCACACTCCGGGAACAGACGATAGGAATGGTTTCCTAGGTTAGGCACCTCCATGGCTGGCAGTCTCCTCGGGAATGAAAAGAAGATTGCTTTCCCGACGGAAGAAAGATTCAACGGCAGACCAGAGGAGTGAATGGAAAGAGAAGATCAAGAGCTTAGGGCAGACCAGAGGAGTGAATGGAAAGAGAAGATCAAGAGCTTAGGGTAAGTGCCTTTCAAGTGTTAACAACGTCCGGTTGGCTTAATGTATGAGTTATTCCAGTCGCTTAGCCATGAGGGTAGGGTAAGGTTGGCTTCGTTTACGGACGGTTGGATTTCAATTACTTTAGGTGCGCTTCCCTTAGGTACTTTAGGTGCGCTTCCCTTCCCCAACTTACTAAATTAAGGGCAGCTCTAGCTGCAGTCGTCAATGCTAAGGCATTGACTCTTTCCTTCCCCAACTTACTAAATTAAGGGCAGCTCTTCGCCCCTTCCGAAATCAATCCTTGATTGCCATCGAAAAGCAGGAAAGCCAGAACCCAGAATCCGCAGTTAGAGAATACGCTTGAACTAGGATTGAATGATTCTAAACCTGCCGAAAGTGTTCTGCCAGAACCTCGGCTTCGTTATTGGATGTAACCGAGGTGAGAGTGAATGAGTATGGGAGGGGGTACGGAAGACGATTCCATCACCATATCCAGTCGGGCTGCTCCATCGAAGAAAGAGTTTATAAAGCCTCATCCTCTGGACCCGAGACCAGACCTCCCCAGAGGAATCGATGATCCTTTGGCCGAGAGCGCAGAACAGAGATGTATTCCCTTCACTTCCGAGTCCGCAGGAAGATAATGCCATAACCCTTGATATGGGGGATTGATTGAGAGCATCACCGCACCCCCCTGCTCAATCCTGTTATGAGTTGAGTGTAGAATGTCCCGAATCGTCTGTGGGACTGGTTGTTGGAGCAAGGATAATATAGTAGCAGTCGCCCCTCACAGCAAGCGCCTTTCCGGTACACAGAAGAGCCTAAGCCCGCTAGCGAACCCGGTCCTACCCTCAGCTCACGGAAAGAGAACTGGGTTACTGCAAGGGTCATTAAGACATGTGAGTGGACTCGTAAGCAAAAGCTCGCCACCACTATCTTATATGTCTATGTTTGCGGCCGCAGAAGGAGGAACCTGTGGAATGACTTATAGCTCATTGATCTAAGGTAAGGGCGATTAAGCCCGCCTCAGCAAGTGGTCGTTGACCCTTTTTCTCTGTATTGCTCTCTGTCGACATTTCTCACACCAGCCATCCAAACCGTCTCCATTACTACATGGGATAGAAAGGAATGCCCTACAGAAGGACTGGCTTCACTTCACCTAGATAGGGACTGGAGAGAAGGCATGCGAGACGGCCAATAGTCGGGCAAGCACTCACAATCAAGTGAGAGTCCCAAAGAAAGCAGTTCAAGCACTGTATTGATAAGGGATGCAAGCGTAGAAGTAGAAGGCCCCTCTCCTATGCTCTTTAGCCAAGTGAAAGTATGGTAAGGCACGCCCGCCCGGCCAGAAAGTACGAAAGAGAGAAGATCAAAGACGTCAGAAGAAGGCTCGACGTCCGGCACTAAACGATCCTTCTATTATCGAATAGACTTTCTTTTAGCTGTCGCTATCAACGAGAGTCTCTGTCTTCAGTCCACTGGTAAAGGGAAACCTTACAACAGCAATCAGCCGCGAACGGCTTCTTTATATGAATGGCATATAGTTCTATAGTAGAATATCTGAATCAACCCGCATACCGCCCGTCATTAAAGACCTGAACCACGTCCCAGAAGGAAGATAGAGACCGAGCCATGGCATGGCATGTGCATGAAGAGCAGCTGCTTAATAATCACGCCACATGGACAGAGTAGATGTTTTCAGCCGAAATTAAAGGGCTTTCTCTATATGTACTAGTTCACATTCAAATGATACGAGACCGCGAATTGGATACTTCCTGCTCGGGCTCGGGCGTAGATAGTTCATTAGATTAAAGCCCGCATCAAACAAAGCAAACCCTCAGGCATCATCAAAGATCAAGAGTGAGTAGTGCGCTAGCAAGGAAAGGTAGACGGCTGATCCTCTGTACGATGGTCAAATCATTATATAAGAAAGAGATTCGTTTTAATCAGAGTTTCATTTCATCTGAACATCTATATTTCGTTTACTTTCAAAAGAGAGAGAGAGTGATTTCTTTGTCAAAATAGAGAGAGACTGAATTCTTTGCTTTGCTCCTTCCTATGAGGAAGTTGCAGCAAATCAATCCTCTCGGGCACTTGCTCTGGCTCTTTAAGTAATAGGATGCGCTTACGCAGTAATCTTTCTTTTTTCCTTAGGAAGAACACTTAGTAGATTCTCAATGAGCGCTTGGATTCTTTCTTAGACAAAGGAAGACATCTGCTTCAAAACGACTGAAGATCTTCCCCCGTCGTTTCACTCGGACGTCTAACTCAAAAATTTCAGTGTGCTCGTCCCTATCTTAACTCTGATTAAAGTCACCGACGAGAACCCATGGTAAATTATCAAAGAAGGCGCACCTCTATATGGTTTGAAAAGGGTCTATCAGAGCTGGTATATCTTGTCTTCTGTTAGGACACTCACTAAGAAGACCTGTGCTTGGAATGAGTTCAACTATTCGGCACCAGTTAGGAGTCCCGCATGAGTGGTATCTGGGAAAACTCTGAACTAGTCACTCACTAGGACCCAGGCGAAAAACAAAAGAGTCAATGGTACACCTATCCGCTGCAGTCGTCAATGCTATCGCATTGACTCTTTTGGTGCTAGGGGTTTCTGACTTTTATGAACTCAACCCATATGACCCCTCCCGAGAGAGACGTTCGCTTGACTTTGACTGCCGCTGAGGGCCGTTCCGCTGCGCTTCACCTCGTTGCTCCGCAAAGCACTAGCAGGAGAGAGAGAAGTAGAGGCTGGAAGGGCACCTCTCTCACTCTTTTTTATTGAATTGTTCAAGAAAGATCTAATTAGCATAGATATAGAGACTTTATCTCCTTATAGATTTAATAAGAACTTGAAAAAAAGGAAGTGAAATTAAAGTATTCAATCTTTATTCAAAGGAAATGTAAAGTGAAAGTCAAGTGAGGTACCCCATAAACTATATGTATTCGTTCGCGTTCATAACTTTATCCATCCCATGCTATGAGCTTCTAATTCGCACCTTCTCTCTCCCAGCCCGGAGCAAAGAGAGTGAGATCCGAGAGTGAATTAGAGACATTATCTCACAGATGAAAGAAAAGAAGTCATACCTTTAAGATAAGCACTAACTGCTTAAAAACTCGTTCATTCTCTCGTTGAACTCTAAATCTCTACATAAAGTATCCAGAATGTCTGGAGAGACCGTGCAAATAATTTCAGTGCCAGTCATTCCTTCGTTGAGCCTGTTGAATAATTGGATTCGCTGACCTGGGTCCATTTCTTGTAGCCCGGTCGAACTAGCAGAGAAGACTGACTCCTCATCCTCACCCATCCCTATTAATGAAATTACTATACTAGCTTCGATCCCTATCGAGGTGCTACGCAGGCATGAGACAGATCAGAAAGTGCTCTCCTTATCTCCGCACTTACTTATTATAGTAGTAGCTTACGTGAAGAGAATAAGCACTTTTAGGCACGAGCCAGCTGCACCGTGGGGGGCTCAAGCAAAAGCCTATGATAGGTAAACCAGAGGACTCATTCTTCTATATCAAGATGCAAAGCCTTCCTCCACCCCAAAGAGAGAAATTCAATAGAATAATTGACGAGCGAAGAGTGAAAGAGAAAAAACAAATATTCTTTCTTTTAACTAACTTCTCTACCCTGCATTAACAGAGTGAATATAGATAGAAATCCCGAATGAAGAACCATCCACATTTGAAATCATTTTTAGCAACAAAAGAAAAGAGTCAATGCCTAAGCATATTAGACTGCAGCTAAAAGGAGCTATAGCATTGACGACTGCAGGGAAAGAGTCAATGGCCTCAAGCCATTGACGACTGCAGCGGATAGCATTGACTCTTTTCTTCGTTTTCCTCCCAGTCGAAATATTAGAAAGAGAATCGTTTTTATGTAGAAAAAATGGGAGTGCCTCACAGAGAGTGTTCGCCTTGCGGGGCAGAGAAAGACACTTGTTCAAGGAAAGAAAGAAGGGTATGCCTCTGATGACGGAGTCAGTTCAGGAGAGGTTCGAAGAATTGGATCCCGTCAAGTAACTTCATATGAAACTTCAGTTTCTTTTATATAGAAAAAACGCCGCTCTTACTGAACCCAACTCAAAGTTATTGTGCTTGCCTCTCCGCACTATAATAAGGAAAAGAATAGTGAATCCTCGGTGTGGAGACTAGCTCCTAGGACCGAGACATGTGCCAGGCAGCTATAGGAAATTCTTTTGAGTATTAATGTAATGAACTCTACCTCAACTATAGTATAGAGATAAGTCGAAATGAATGAAAAACAAAAACAAATGCACCTAAAGGTTGGAATTAGCGAAGGATAGCTCAGTAGGTCGACTACCCTATAAAAGTTTAACCTTTCCTTTATAATTCAGTTGTGGGAGCGTAGAAACAATCGACTCTCACTCGAGGATAGGAGTTTGAAACTCAAGAGTTTTTTCTCTTCCGTACTGCTTCAAACCCTTCTGTTAAGGATCAGAAGTGCAAGTATTAAATATAAAATGGAAGTTCAATTCAAGGTCACTCGCACCGTGATCTTTCTTCCTATCATTGCGTGAAAGAACGTAGGCACGGGTTCGATTCCTGGAATGAAGATAAAATGATCCCTCGTGAATGAAGAAAAGCAGAAGCGTTAAAGATAGTTTTGAATCTTCGACAGGCAAAAAAATGTTCAGGGTAGACTTTTGCTGATGTAGCTCCTGTGCCTTTAGCAGTAGTAGTCTCCTTTCAATAACTTCTATCCAATAAAGAGAAGTTCGGAGCCGAATTCAGTTATAGGGTGAATAGCCGCCGGTGCAATCATCTGATTGAAGTCAAAATGCCACATAAGTCATACCTGCTTTTGTCGGCGTAACTGTTGAAGCAGAATATCCATACAGAGTTGAAGATGTATAAGTCAGGAATGGATGACCTATGTACTCTTTTTCTCATATCCTTCGCCCTTAGGGGCGAAGAGCTGCCCTTAATTTAGTAAGTTGGGGAAGGAAAGAGTCAATGCCTTAGCATTGACGACTGCAGCTAGAGCTGCCTAAGAAAAACATCAGTAATATTGGGAAGGGGCGAAGACTAATAAAAAACATCAGCAATATTGGGAAGGGGCGTCATGGTGAGACGATAGTCGATTGGCGGCCGGGAGGTTACCCCGAAGTTCATCCTCTAGGTGAATTCCTATTGTTTGAGCTCGGGGTGGCCGGGAGGTTACCCCGAAGTGAGTTCCTTAAGGTGAAAGAATAAAGAGAAGAGAAAGGAAAACTTTAAATCAAACCTCTCGACAAACTCAAAATGCCAATCCTGGAATCTACAACCATACTGAAGAGGGTACTCAACTCAAACCCTATCTCTATACTCAATGAAAGCAAAATCCAACCCGAAAGAAGCTAAAGGAAGCGCACTGAACTCCAACCCGACACTAAGGAAACCGAAGCCCTAGAAGTACTCAATTCAATCTATCAATCTACAACGAAGCCCACTCACTCTTTCAGAAGGGAAAGTACCAATACAATTCAACACGTCCTCCAATCCCCTCTACAGGAATACAATCGACAACCCGGGCACTCGAAATCTACATCCCCCGATCTTCGGTCATCAACTCAAATCAAACCCAAAGCTGAAGTTATCGACTCTCTGTCCGGAACACCCACTCACTCTTTCAGAAGGGAAACTTCAACCCAATACGAAATCTACACATCAAATGAAAAGCTATCAATTTACATCCCCAGATCAACAAAACAATCTAGAAATCGACAAACGAGAAATGGCAATCTCTTCTCTCGACAAACGAGAAATGCCAAAACGAGATCTTTCTATCTCTCGACAAACGAGAAATGCCAATCCTGTAATCGACAACCACGGATCAAATCAATATAACAATCGACGACTGAAATGGAATCTCTATACTCACGAGGTTACTCAACTCAAGCTAAAGTCAAATACAATACTCAATGAACTGGACACTTCCTTTCACATCAATTGCATTTCTAGCTAAATAATTGAATCCCCAATCCCGGAAAAGAGCTAAGCTGATTGCTTCCAATCCGAGATCAACATACATATCTTCTTTCTCTACTCAAATCAAACTACCCCTTTTCAAGAGCGACTTCCCTTACTCCTTTCCATTCCATTCATTAGTTCTCTTCCGTTCCGTTCCCTTTCCTTTCTATTCATTAGTTCCTTTCCTCTTCCTCCTCGTCTCTCGCTTCCTGCTCGTCTGTCGATTTCAGTATTCCTGGGATTTAGCTCTCTTTCCTGTCATTTGTCTGTCTTTCTCGATTCTCCTGTCATCTGTCTTTCTTATCGTCAGGTTGTTTGAAGGATCTGGTCTGCAGCCTTCCCTTTCTTCGATTGACTGCTCTGGTCTTCACTCCTAGAGAAGATCAAGAGCTTAGGGCAGACCAGAGGAGTGAATGCAAGAAAAGAATCAGGTGGTCATACCTGCTATAAGCAAGCAAAAGTAAAACATGCTCAACAAGAGTAGCTCGATCGATCGCATGGCTTCGATTGGTTTCCGTCTAATCAATGTCTAGGGGTCCGCCTACCTAATCTTTCCGCGGGTACGATCTATACGACCACATTCCTTAACGGGGTAACTCGCCCAGCCCAATCAATCCAGCTTCGCCCGTTCCAGTCCCATAGGAGTGACATTAAGGCAAAGCCACAATTTGGCCTCTTTTCCCATAAAACCTTTGAAGTCATAAACCTCACATAAGAAACCCTAAATAAAGGATAGGATATCCCACGGAAGGAGAAGGGTCTGGGATGAAGCCAGACGAACTGCCCAAAGAGGGGAAGCAGACTGCCATTCCTTCAGGGTCTAGGAATGAGCAGGGTGAAAACCCTGAAGGGAACGATCAAGCAAAGACTGCTGAGGCAGCAGAGCAAGGAGGTGAAGGAGAGATGCAGGCAACTCCGGTGTGAGCCGTGGAGTGTCTTTTCTTTTTTCTTGCAGAAGGAGGATCCTGGGAAGTCTAGCCTTTTTTGCTTAGTTTTGAAGTTCTTCCTTATAGATAGGCTTGAGGGGGAAAAGATATATTTCTGTCTTTAGCAGCTGAGGCGTGAATAAGTTCTCAGCATCTCAGAATAGAATAGATCAAGCCCTGTAAGTACACAGGCATTCAAATATCATTTTTTGATATCTTCGTAAGCGCCAGTCTATTGCTTGTTCCGAAGGGTCAAAGATGTCTAAAATCAATTCATTCTGGTAAAGCCTAGCCATTGTCAAGTTTCCAATTGCTAGCGTATCTCTCAGAAAGTTGGAATTCCCAGAAAATCTCAGTGTGGCTTGATGAGTTTTCAAAAAAGTCTTAGGGTAGCGAAGGTACATAATATAAATATATCTCTCAGCCTTCCATAAAGAAGTTTTTGAAGGTGTTCGAAGAATAACGAAGAAAGCTCAAATTTGAGGGGAATTTCAGGTGGGATTCTGGCGTAATGTTGTTAAAGTGTGGAAAACTCTTTCGTCACCACGGAGCATAACTGCAACTCAAACTAAGACCAGGAAGACAACTATACTGGCACGCGCA
Organism: Kaempferia parviflora; assembly: GCA_037177295.1. Classification (NCBI taxonomy): domain Eukaryota; kingdom Viridiplantae; phylum Streptophyta; class Magnoliopsida; order Zingiberales; family Zingiberaceae; genus Kaempferia; species Kaempferia parviflora. The sequence continues at coordinate 1,204,781 of JBAMIE010000070.1, forward strand.
CTCTTTCCAAAGCTAAAAGCACCTCCTACACTTTCGAACTACTACGCATTGGAAACGAAGCAGAGCAGATAGTCACCATTATTACACCATAAGACCAGCGACCAACTAATGGTTCTTTTCTTACTTCAGACTCATGGAAAAGAATAAGAGTCAACCCTGAGACTAAGATGAATATTTAGTAGAAAAAAGCTTACGTAGGGAGGAATGGTGCCTATTACTATGTTTTACCTGCTACTCGCCTTAATAAATCAGAAAAAAGTCCAGTCTATATTCTCTCAATAGGAGAGACTACTCCACTACTACCTGGGGATCGACACTACTTCCAACACTCAGATTTGGCTTAGACTAAAGCCACAATCCACTTTTGAAACTAGCAAACTACTCTTACTCGCACGCGTACTACAACTGCCCCTGTCTTACCTCCTCCTCCGGTCTAAGAACGAGAGAGCTAACACTACCAATAATAGAATTCTACTTTCGCTAGGGCGCCGTCCTTGGCAACGCAGCAGAGAGTTCCTTTAGTGCATGAGACCAGGAAAACTCGATCGACCGGGGGTGCTTTCAGGAGTCTGAGTTCCAGGAATAATGAATAAAAGAAAAGACTACCGATTCCCCTTTAAGTAAGCCACTCTAGTTTCCGTTTTCACTTGAACTCAAAGTTTGGAGTTAACATTTTCTAGGACGCCGCCTTAAAAGAAAAAGACCACCCATACGAGCATAATAAGACGCCTTGGAAGGGCCTAACCTTCAAGATAGGGGGATTCCCAACATTAGCCAGCCGCTTAGATACTCCACCCTCCCTGCCAAAGACTTGCGAATACTCATGTTCTTTGGTACCCAACAAGCAACGGCTCGCTCGAAAGCCGTTGCGCGTTAGCACGCTCAGCCGTTTTCTCGCTGGGTCAATCCTACTAAGAACCATGCTAAGGCTTCGGGCGAGCAAATGAACTAATGGGTGAACTGCTTGCGGGGAAGACCCGCCATAAAACTAGAGAAAGATAGAACACTACCAATACTGGGGAATTTCCCTGATAGAAATCTTTGTCGGGAGGGAAGGCTAGTAAGACCTCCAGCAAGAGACAAGTAAACCCCTGGTAGCTCCCTCGATCTTATCCTCGGGCATCCATACTCTTTCCATTCATCTTTTACCGGTCAGCGAACCGTATAGCTCCGTTCAGGTCAGTCTTGGGAACCATGGCAATGTCAAAGTAGAAGGGTTGGTGTGGCCTAGTTAAGCCTGTAGTACTGAAATGCAAATCCACATGAGTCTTGTCAAAGTTCCCTCATTACTCCTGCCAGAACTGCAATCGGAAGTCGTGGGAATGTTTCAAATAATGAAATGAATTAGCCCTTTTCCACTTCAAGGGGAACCCAGAGGAGTGGTAATTAGAGATGTTCGCATGGAATCTCTTTTCTTAGTAGGGTGCCCCTTACATATATAGGTAGACCGTCTATGATTCACCGTAGTGTCGGCTTGAACGAGAGATTTTGTTTTTTCGAGGGAGCGAACGAGCGAAGCAGGGGAAGGGAAGAAGGAGGTTGACGGACTAGATTCGAACCTATTGGAGCCTAGGAGCTACCACCGGAGGGAACCAGTTTTCACAGGAATTTCATATCTTCCTTGCCCAACAAGCAACGCGGACTGGTGCGTTTAGCATAATGTCGGAATAGCAGCTGTGAATAGAATGCGGGTATAAAAGGAATTTCCACTAGCTCCAAATTAGTTGACTGAAATCTATTACAATAGAGCACAGAACAAAGAAAATAGAACTAGCAATCTGCAAGAGTGGTATAAACCCTGATGTAGAAAAAGTTTTTTTCATTTGAATGAGTGGTGGAGGAATGGTGTAAGAAAGAATAAGTTGAAGGACGTGACTACTCTTGTCGACGGGGGTTGCTTTATTTATTTGCGAACTTTATAACGAGCGAAGGGCATTCGGATGTTGAGAATTCATCGACCCTCGAGCGTTAATGCTCGTGCCCCATATCGTAGTAAGTAAGGGCTCAGGGCTTGCCTGCTCAGCAGATAAGCTATTTCGACTTGCTTTTTCCCATTCTCAGTGAGACTTCTTCAGATGAAGTCCCAGATGCCATTAATTTCTTTGCCTAAAGCGTCTATTCTACTGTATCTTTGGTGCGAACTTGCCAATCGAGTGTGAGGAAGTTATGAAGAGTTGACAGGCGCCTTCTTTATAGCCAGAGAGTAGGATTTGAGATGGCCGGTGGGTTACCGACCGGGTCTTTTCTTAGAAGAGAGCCAGAGAGCTTATTCAATGTAGGCAAAAAGCCATAGGAAAAGGATTTTATGTTATGACCCCGCACGCCCTCCCTCAGGCGATTATCAAAGTGCTTTTTTCGTGACCGCCTTTTAGTCGGTGGCTGCCAAGATGTAGCTATGATCGCCAACCAATATGATTTTCTTCATTGGTGAACAATTTCATAGATAGAGAGGACAGAAGTGCAATTCGTTCAATTAGTTAGGGCAATAGAGAATTCCTGCTAGCCCGTAGCGTTGAAAGACGAGCTTGCATCGAGAGGAGCAGCGTCCTTCAGAGTTAGACCGGCAATCCCTAGTGGAACACTTTGACCTAGCACTTCCCAGTTCCTGTGGTTGTAGAAAGCACCTTTCCTAGCAGATAAGGGTAAAGCTCTGAAAGCTCATACTAGTGGAAGCGAGAATATCATGTGATTTTATAGTAAAGCTTCGTTTCATTTCTCCAGGAGGTCATCGGCGGAAACATACATGACTTCAGTGTTGAAGCTGACTGAGTTGACACGAAGGACACTTACAACATGCATGTGTTAAGCATATCACTAGCGAACACTATAGGAATTGGTTTTTCTTCATAGACTTCCCCAGTAATTGGCCGAATACGCCGCCTACTCCACTGACTTATCTAAAGGCGAGGATGGGTCCATATTCAAATAAGGCAACAAGAGCTTCTGGCAATCGGTGAAACTTTCTTCTTCCTTTTTCTCAGATCGCCAAACCTGTTCTCTTTTCTTCCTTGCTCCACAGTCAAATCTCTATTATCATCCTCCGAGCGAGTGGAACTACAGTGAAAGGAGCCAGAAAGCGAGCAAAAGTAATTGGATTGAATGAAAGAACTACCCACGATCCTGGCTGATCCAACTCCAAAGAAGCAGTCAATACTTTCCAAACAAGCCTATGAAATAACCGCATGTTTGAAATAGCCAAGGTAAGTCTTTCTAGTGAGATGCATTCGAGTATGAGGAGCGTTGAGTCAAGTAGTAAGCTGGATATAGCGAATAGAAAAGCTACTTGTAGGCGAGATGTTCCTAACTTCGAATTCCATTTCGTTAGTAGGTAAAGAAAGAAAAGCACTGGCTGGCCTTACTACCTTACCAACACTATGCAGCAAGCAATATTGAAGTTGTGAGGTTGTTGTGACTCGCCCTGAGCTTGAGACTTGCCACTGCTTTGGACTCATAGTGGTAGGTATGAAGAGTAGAGAACTCCTTTGACATGGGTCACAGCTATTCTGGCTATAGGCTAAGCAATGTTGGGGAGACTAGACCACTTTCAAGATATGGTACGGATTTTGGATCATATATGTGATCAACTCCTCTTTTCTCGAGGCTAGATTCTTTCTTTTCCCTTATCAATTCTGCTATGCGGGCCGCATTGGATGGACTGAAATTCCAGTAAGTAGGGCAAGGGTCATTCTCAACAATGAATAGAACGCCCCAAGCAAAGGAATGGATTGGCACGAGGTTCTGAAAAGCACCATTTAACCTAATAGTTTGGCATATACCTAGGACCACAGACGGGGTTTATTTAGCTCTATTAGGATGTGGAATAAGCCCAAACTTCTCCTTGGTATCCAATAACCAAACGATAGCAACGAAGAGTACTACCAATCAGATCCTGGCGGATCCCTCTTGCTCACATAGAGCACTGAAAAAGGAGCAATGCTTAGTACATAGCATTCATTACCCTTCTCTGCTTTAATAAATATGTCCCATTCCATCTTACCGGTAAACTTTCAACGTTGAAAGGGAGAGGAAAGAAGACGAGAAAAGAGATAAGGTGAAAGCGAAAGAACCTGAGGAACTTATTACCAGAATATTAAAAAAAAAGAAGCACGCATAAAGAAATAAGTAGTTAAGTGCATCAAGTTGTGTGGTTCCCCAGCAAGAAGAAAAGTAAGCCATCTTATTTGTTTGCTTCCGCACAAAGGCATTGAAGAATTCAATAGCTTTATACCACCATCTATGCACCTCTAACATAGGAAGAAAATTCGGGGTAAGCTGCTACTAGAACTAGGGAATGCGCCAGACCGGGATACCTATGCGTTGTAGGAGTGTTCTTTTCCACGCCAAGCGAAAACCTGTCCCGCCTCCTTTTCCCTTTAACGCAACTAGGTAACAATCCCTCGCTTCAGTCACTAGTAGGAAAGCCAGTAAAGTCAGCCAGCACCACACCAGCCAGCCCGAACGAAGGAATAGTTAAGCAAGCAGCGGAGTCGTAGACTATTGAAAGACGAGATGGGATCTTCCCTTCTTATCCTAAGCTGTGTTGGTCAAAAGGCTACCTAGAGAGGTGGCGAACAATGCAAGTGCCCTACGCAAGAAAAAAAGGTTTATTTGGATAGCTTTTGACAGAGGTGGTAAAGAGTATCGGTTTCAAGTGCAGGAAGAGGTAGTCAAACAAGCAAGCTCAGAGTACAGAACTGATGAGAAAATAAAAGTGCACAATGGAGTAATCGAAGGCTGTTTGTGGGGAATGGGCATGATTGGAGGAAAAAATGAATTAAGGAAGTTCATGACAGCAGTGTGGGAGGCCATTCGGGAATTCTCGGCATCAACCCTCATCGCTTCTTTCCTGTCCTTGCTTGCTGTGGCAAAAGGTAAAAAAAAAAAAGGCGGGGATTGACTATGAGATGTAAAATCGGCATTCTTGAATGGAGTACTTGAAGAATAAATCTACATCGAGCAACCTCCCCAACCCTTCACGAAAACCGGAAAAGAAGACAAGGTGTTGAAATTTAGGAAAGCGCTATACGGGTCGAAGCAAGCGTATTTCCCCTTCAACTAATATTCTATTGTATCTCGTTCAGTGACTACCAGGTTATTCCTTTCATTGTAGGCGTGTCCTAGATCTCCCTTAGGTGAAAGCAAGAGTGCCTAAAGTGTAAGTTCAGATCTCGATCAGTCAAGCCCAAAATTCCCTTATTCTTTATCCTGTTCAGTACGACTACTCAATCAAGTTTCTATCTCAGTCGATTCTCTGTAAATCGTTGATACTACACGTTTTCCTCAAATGTAAGTTCATCCTAATTCTCATCTCAGTGGGTAATACTAATCAATCTTGAAGTGTAGTAAGATCTAAAGTCTCTAATTTCGAGTAGAAAGATGTTTCCATGTATTCGGTTTTCCAGTGTCATCTTCGGTAGTGTATCAATATGCCTCAAATCGCTAAAGCGAGATATGAGTGAATTCGTCACTAGTTAGGTAATCCAGAATCCCCTCCTTTCAAGTCGTATTTATCTATATGATCGTATTTATCTATATGATAAAAGAACCACTAAATTGTGTTATTGTAAGCTCAAGATAGTATTTGTTATAAGTATGAAGTTCCTAGTGGTATTGTCAAATGTGTGAAGGATTCATCAGTTTGTGATTCTGGCGAGGAAGAAATGAGACTAGTAAGTCTCACCCCAGTATGTTATTCTAGTCTAGGGTGAACCCTTATCGCAAAGAGGAAGAACAAAAAAGTATACCTCCCTAGACCCACAAACCACAGCCAGTAGACCAGACACTCTCTATTTCTTTTTATATTCACTTACTGCTCTGGAAGATACGTTAGCATTTTGTATGTATTGGTCATATGACCAGTGATTGGTCAGAACGAGGGGAGAGATTGCATCTCCTTATAGTATGTGTGTAAGAGGTATGATTTGAGGAGTAGCCTGTGTCTATGTGTAATAGGGTTCTTTTTTTAGTAAATTCTGTTTGTATTAATAAATAGGACTTAACGAATTGAGACCCCCAAATTCCTATATGTATCATAAGCCCCGTCGCTCCTCTCCCGTTGGTCGAGCGGCTTTTCGCTCCATATCTCGAAGTACAAGACCAAATGCATTTCGTGCCTGGTTGTACTTGTTATAGAAGGGAGAACTCACTAAAGTCCAGTGTCTATTTGTGAATTTCAACAAGAGGGAAGTTCAGTGCAGGAAATAAATAGGTGAGATGGAATTGAGAGAGGGACGAGCTGTTAAGGATGATGAAATTAAATGCTGTTCAAAAATCACTTTGGAAGCTTTTAAGTGCTCACCCTCCCTGTTCATCCATCACTGGAGACTCAACGAATTGGAACGGGATAGAAAAAAGTCACCCACATCTCGCTATCGGAGTTCGTATCCAAAACCTGTTCAAATCAACTCCTTCCTTCCGATCAGCCAATTGCCCTGACCTCAGTCTTTCCAGGCTTGAAGAAAGGAGAGCAGTCCGAGGAAGTCGGCAGGAAGTAAAGCCAATAGTAGCCTGCCCCCCCATTCAAGATCTTTTCTTTCTTATTATTCGAAGAATAGAAATACAGCGCCAACCCTAGTATCAGCACCATGAGAAAAATCAGAATCAACCAGTCATTATCCAAATTGAATAAAGCCCTCGCCCAAAACGAGGAGTCCCACGACGAGATGACTAAGCTCGAGAAAGAGCATACTCCAGTGCTTGCAGTATATCAGTAAGAGAACTTCATTGGCTTGGACCAGAGACAAGTGGCATATATACTTGCTTCATTAGCTTTCTGGTCAGATGATAATCCACAATGGAAAAGAGCTCTTCCCCTCCAAGCTTAGACATATGTGGTTTGACATCACCAAGTAGATCATAATAGAGATCACCTATTGGTTTGACCCGTGTAATATCGCGGAGGAGATTAGTACTATAGGCGAGCTCCCTCTTAAGTAGACAGTAGGACATCCTCTTCTAAGCGCTAGATGTAGCATCCATACTAATAGGCTTCGCTCCTCTCACTTTGTGAGAGTGGCTTTTCGCTCCTCTCATTGATGGGCAAAGCTGCTCCTGGAAAGCCAGAAAACGAGACAGCTACATACTTTGTAGGAAAGTTTAGAAGGGAAAGCCGATACCCGCTTAGCGCCCAGCGAGTAACGTAGGCACGTTACGAGCAGAAGAAGGAAAGCTTATCTGATAGTTCTTCTGATCTGCTCCCACTCCTGGCTTCCTAGGTCTAGTCTGGACTTCTGCCTCGACATTATCAATCAAAGAAAGAATCTACTTCTGAGTTTCGGCACTGACTTTCTTTCCCGCTGCGCGCCAACGCTGGCACTGCATAAATAGTAGCTTACAACCATTGGCATAGCAAATACTATCCTTTGCTTTCCCGTTAGCCGTTGATTCCCAACTCTCCTTCCCTTGATTTATTTTGCTTCCTCCCAACAAGCTGAATCTCACCATTCGAGAAGCTATGGAATCGTCGACCCCCTTACCAAGTAGACTATGGATGAAGTCACTTTCGTTTTTTTGGTTGTGTATGCTATGTGTTTGTGCCCAGTCATCTACGAAGTCAATTCGACAAGAAAGCTATCCGATGTATGTATATTCGATATGATAATGAGCGAAAAGGGTGGAAGTTTTGTTACCCGAATATAAACCCTTGCTATACATCCCGAGATGTGGTCTTCGATGAAGCATAATCTTGGTGGTCATCCCAAGCTTTAGTATTGCCAGATTTTGGAAACTGAGAAACTAGCTTGCAAGAAAAGCTAGATAAGCAAATGCGGCCGTAGACATCAGCTAACCCACTTTAGTGGGCATTCCCCTTCCCCAACTTACTAAATTAAGGGCAGCTCTTTCGCCCCAAGCAACAGTCGTAAATGGAAAGAGTAAATGGCCCAAAAAGTCAATGGCCCTGAGGACATTTACGACTGTTGCGTGGCCTAAAAGTGAATGGCCTGAGCCATTCACGATGTTGCTGATCGGCTGTTGCTTGGCCATTTACTCTTACCTTATCAGTCGAGCTCTATCAGGGGATACCCTTTTGGATAAACATTAACTCTACTAGAGTAGCCCTACGAGAAGAATGAGGTGCCCTTCGTTTTTGTTTTTCATTCTTCAGTTTCTGAGTTGCATGTGTTAAGCATAAAGCATCTTCAGATCTTTTCCCGTACTTTCGTGAACTTTTGAGCTTTCATTCAAGATCTTGGGCTCCGTTTACCGGCTTCACGGGACCGCAGCCCACTATTGTGAAGCGCTACTGGGCGTTGCTTTTTCGATCTACGAGAATGAAAGTTATAAGTTCACTCTGGAATGAGATAATATCTACTCTACATACTCTACATACCACTCATATTCTTTGCCCTAAAAACCCATCATATGTATTTCTATTCTCTACTCTAATAACCACTCATATTCTTTGCCCTAAAAACCCATCAGCATTTGAGAGGAAAGTAAAGCTCATGGGGAAGAATAATTCAAACAGTATGAATCTTTCTCAATAAAACTTATAAGAAAAATTTGAATTCATGCTCGAATCACTAAGGAGTTCAATGGAAGTTGAGAGAGAAGGTACGAGTGAACGGGGAAGATCAAAGAAGGATAGAGAGAGAGTCTGAAGTCCTGGAAAGAGAAGCAAGAGCCTACGAGTCTAGGCCAGGCATTCAAGCCTGGGATGACTTATAATACATGGTCGGATGACCTGCCATGATAGCCAAGATCCAACTACGACTTCGGGACAGATGTCGATTCAGTCTTTGTCAGGTGCGGAGCGGAATTCAAGTCTGATATTATATTTCAATTAAAGGAGCGAAGGAGTCAATATGATATTCTTGCTTGCCCACTATGCGGGATGAAGAGCCGCTCCACTTGTCCGGCCGGCTCGACTTCGCTTCAACTCATCAGCTCAACGAGCCCAGCTGCCTTGAGTGAGAACATAACCGAGCCAGCGAGTGAAACGGAGTGCGGCAGAGCCAGCATATCTACTAAACTATAGTTGAGCAAATATGAGATCATTTATAGTATAATGAAGCTACCACTACTGATGAAGTAGTAGACGGCTACTATAGTATCATTCAGAACATTAATTGAATGATAAAGTAGTTGTAGCCTACCTTCCTAGTATAGTAGTCCGAGGCCGGGCTCCTAGTTCGGCTAGTTGCTTCACCGGTCAACTCTGTCTATACTGGCTCGGCTTCACTCCCACTCCCGATCACTGGACAGTCGGATGGCTGCTATCCGTTGTTGCTGCTGCAAGGGAGACTATGCCTCCACTGGACAGTTTCTGCTCGGAATGAAACTCAACACCGAACTCAGAGGAGCGAACGAGAGCGGCTAATTCTTAAGTAAGAGAAGGATAGACTGATCAGGGATATCTGCTCGACATGGGTGTGAGGAGCGAACGAGCAGTTACGCGTTCAAGTCGCCTGGTCAAGATAGTTGTCAAAAAGGAGATGAGAGGGCTCTACAATATACGATATTATCTTTCTGGTAGGCTCCGCACCGAATGAATGGCCGATCTAAGGTCGGGCTGGAATAGAGAAGAGGAGGCCCCGGGAGCGAGACCAAAGGTGACGCATTCAAAGTAGCGTAATAGCATCAGCATCACTAGGAAGCGTAGTCAGGCACAGTTCGAGTGGAGCACCTCCGCAACGGTCGAGTGGTCAAGCAATTTCCTCTCTGGCACGTCGCTATCGCTTCTTTGGAAGTAGGATAGTCCCTCTCTAACAACAAACAGACTCTCTCTCTCCCAAGCAGATTACAGTATTGCGTGAATGGCAATAAGATTCAAAAAAACTGGTACACCATTACGAAAGATCTATCCAACTTACTGGGGCCAACAAACTTACTAAATTAAGGGCGCCCTTATTTAGTAAGTTTGCCTTGCTTTCTTTCTTGCATTGAACCATGGCTTCCTTTCACTTTCAAACCGGTAGCCCTTAGTACAGTACAAAACGGATGTGCCAGCTTTTTCCACCTATACCGAATCCATTCACACGAAAAATGCCATCCTTAAATCAGTCCTATCCCCTGTTTGCTTATAAACCTTTCCGTATCTATCTTCTTACTATTGAATTTCTGTCATTAGCAGGGCTCTTTATTAAAGAAGGTGATAGCCCGAGAGCAGGCAAAGCAGTCTCGAGCCTATGGGGAGGTTTTGATTCCTTTATAGATAGATAGTAGCTGACCGAATGACCGAGACGGCTGTGGGAGGCTGCGACTAAGCATTCCCAGTACGAGCAAGGAAAGATGAAATTGATCTTCTCTTTCGGCTCTTTCCCAGCTTACCTTACTACCGGTTATTTCTTAAACCTAACTCATTTTCTTTCTGAAATTTGGTGCAACTTACTTGGGCCCATCCCATCTAGCTATGAGAGTCCTTTCTTTCAACCGAATGATTGGAAGGGCCAAATAGGTAAGTTTATAAGTAAGTTGGTAAGTTTATAAGTAAGTTGTATTTCAGCAACTGAACTTATAATAATTTATATTAGGGTCTAGTTAATTTAGAATAGTAATAGTTGGGCATAGTTAATAGTTGAGGGTGAGTTTCTTCTTTGATTTGAGAGTCAGGAATGAAAGTATATAAAGAAAAGACTCGCTTTATAGTTCATTTCTAAGGAGAGAATCGCCCTTTATAGTTAATTTAATCGAGGGATCGTTTTTTCTTTGAGAAATTGTTAGGAAAATGAAGAAATTCATTCGACAAAGCGGGCCATTCTTTCCTCTTGACCCGCGCCAGCCCCGATACAACTGACTTATATTATATTAGGGCGCTCCTTGAATCGGACAAAGATTCCAGCCTCGCTTCTTCGACTATTGCCCTTACTACCGGCTTCCCGAACTCCATTCTTGAATTCGATCTTGCTTATTTGATTATAATTATTCAGTTGATTGCCCGATCGACAGAAGAATGAGTCCTCTGCTCTACCAACTGAGCTATCCCGACCATTTCCCATGCAACCTAACGACTTGCATACCGTAGTCGTTCATGGCTATTCAAAAAAACTGGTACACCATTACGAAAGATCTACTCATTCACGCAATACTGTAATCTGCTGGGATTGCAATACCGTAATTTAGGGTCAGAGTGAATGGCGCGTGCCATTCACGACCTGTTGCTGAGAGAGAGAGGAACGGCCGAAATATTGTGATAACGACGGGGCTTATGTGATAACGACGTGAAGAGGTCGGGACTCTTTTCGGGACGGGACAATCAACATTCCAAAGCAGGTAACCTAACCTTCCGAGGGAAAGAGATCAAACCTTATCCTTAAAGTACGCGAAAGGAACTTCGTATATAAAATACGGGATAGTACCGAGGGAACCTAAGTGAGTCACTCCGGGACAGGAAACTTTAGAAGTTGCTCACGGGCAGAGGTTAGAAATAAGACACTTCAAAAGGCAATGTTAATTGTTGGCTCAGCTGTCGGATGATATTACCTCCAGTAAAAGCATATTACCAGCTAGATAGCTTACTTCAATAAGACCCGGACTCGGGTTCAGAAAGAGTTGCCATTCCCGGCGAAGGTTTTGGGCATTCCAATTTGTACGCGTTCTCCAATCAAACATATGCTGCTCTTTAAGTCCTTTCAATGGTTAGATTCAGAGTTCATGGATTGGGCAAGGCAACCTTTAACCCCAATCAAAAGGGACGGAGTGGTGAGCTCAGCTGCGGGGATAGGAACTATTGAAGCTACTTAAGCCCAGGAACGTCAATGTCAAGTAAAGATATCCACGCACAAAAGAGCAAAGCTAAACGGGATGGGAAATAGGCTCTACTGAGTTGGAGAAGGGAGGAAGGTAAACAAGGTACGAGCATCGCGACGTGTAGACGGGGCGACGTGAGAATCCCGCAGCAAGTGCTTTCGAATGAGTGCACGCTCTTCGTTCAAGTAGGTTAGGCCAAGGGGCAAAAGCAAGCTATAGCGCAAGAATCAAAGCAAAGCAGGCAAGGGCGTGTGAAGGTTGAAAGAATAAGTCAAAGAGGCATAGAGCACAACTTTCATTTATGTGATTATTGAATCCCAACGTTACGAACAAGCGGAAACAAGCTTAAAAAGAAAAGGGCCGAGTGAGAACGACGGGGTTAGATAGCTCGAAATACAGATAGGGCCGAGTGAGAACGACGGGATCGACCGATAGGTACGAGCATCGCGACGTGGTAGATCTTGAGTCGTTTTTCATAGCCTAAGAGTGAATGGCGCGTGCCATTCACGACCTGTTGCTGATTGCAGACGTAAGGTTAACGGATTAAGCTTACGTGAATGGATACATTCTTTCCTTG
>JBAMIE010000070.1:1226304-1240184 GCA_037177295.1 Kaempferia parviflora
TCTTATGCATATTAAGGATCCTTTCCATCTCCTGAACTCGGATCTACATAAAATTTAAGAGCACCAGCGTAACCTTCTCTCGGAATACTATTTCACGGAGACCTGCGTTCAAGGGCATAAGCTTCTCAATATGTACTCTGTCCGGTCCCGAACTCTTGAAAGAACTTTCAGTAATGGCTCTTAACTCTAGCCTATCCAAAGGCTATCCATCAGGCTCGAGCCTCTGACGCCCTAAGAGCTCGACATTCGCCCAGGGAGCCCGGCATTCTCCCCTAGTGGTCGAGCGTATATCCCCTTAAGCTCAGGGGAGCCAGTCCAACCTCGAGCATTTCACGCACACTCGCCGGTTCGATCAGCTTCCTTCGTCGATCGTATCAATCCCAGAGTTCTGGGCCTTCATCGTTCGCAGCGCTCGAAACGAGTGATGGGAATAGCTCTCATAGGGCTTCGATGGTCAATGGTCGATCCTGAAGTCGTCGAGTGATTTAATGGTTCGAACTCTCCCGTCCCACCTTGGCGATGGGGCAGGGGGGCGCCCAGTCTTTCGGACTCGGGATGGGTTCGGATGATGGGAAAAGAGGGGTGCAGTAGCGCCCCTTCGTTCTAGCCTTCATCGTACGCAAAGGTGGGAAAGAATGTGAAGGGTGGTCTCGGGGGATGAAGATGGTCAATGAAGGAGGGCCTGGTTGAAAACGGGGTTGAGTACGGGCGCCTCTTCGTGAAGGCCTGAATCGTTCGCTTGGGGCAAAAAGAGGCATCAAGGTATGTCGGGGGGTCGATCTGAGGGGTCTCGAACTGGGCGTGGAGAAGTTGGGCCTGGGTCTTTCGGGAAGCTGAGTCGTGATTTGGGCGACCTCTCGGCAAATGAGGGTGAATTCATGGGGGCCTTGCTCTCGTTATGGGGTCGTATCTTGTAGTACCACGACTCTCTGTTCGAGTTGCTCTTGCCCAGCAGGGCAGCCAGACAAGCACACTCAGGTAAGTTCAGTCACTTAGTTGGAACTTGCATGAGACTAGATTTCCATATCTTATACTAGATTTAGCATTCGAGAGCGCCTCTTACTGAAGGGGGCAGTCGCCTAATTCCGACGAAGCATTCAAAAAGGAGTGAATGGTTAGCTTAATCCTAGTTATACTCAAGTGGGTGAAATATGGATAGTGTAGTGACCTGCCGGAGCAGCGGATATCGAGATCGAGAGAGCCTGATGAGTGAAGACCAATTGGAACTGCTTTTCCCAGCATGGGGAATAACGAGCACCCAGTCGCTCTTGCCCTCTCATACGTCTCGCCTCTGCCTAACGAGTTCCCTGAGCTCGACGTCATCTCACTTGAAAATGCCCTCAAGAAGGCCTAACCCGCAATCTCCGATAGTAGCACATTCAAAGTAAAGGAACTTGGATCGCACAGAGTTGAGATCGAGTAAATGGTCTTCAGTTCATTCCAAGCATTCCAAGATTGAAGTCAGTTCGAGAGCACACAAGATCTCATTCGTCAAAAAGCACGGATAGGAGCGAGAAGAGAGAGTGAGAAAGAAAAAGCAGTGCGTATAATAGTCGATTCACTCGTACCATCGCACCAGTCCGAAGACTCGGACTACCTAATCGCACATGATCTGCTTTTAGGCTTCTCGCACATGATATGATCTGCCTTAGTCGTTATCACTCGCCCATATTCCACTCTCGCTCCTATCACTCTGTGCGGAGACGTTGCGTTGGTCTCCCTGGTTCAATCGTTGCCTTCTTCTGTCCCTCGGCTCCTTCTCCGGTCGTTATCGATCCCGTTAGCTGCCCCGTCGTTACCTCGGACCTTGTCAGCTGACCCCTGAGTCCGCTCAATTGCCCTCTTCGGAAGCCAGGCAAGAGTCGCATCAGATCGGGTGTCCAGATAGTGCCTGAAAAGGATCGTTTTTCGCGTGTCCTGCAGGTCCCTCCGCAGAACCAATGGGGAAGGTCGGGTTCAAAGGCAGTCGCCCCAGGTTTCAGTCGAGTACCGGCATACCTTTATTACAGATCAAGATTCGGGTCTGGCATTTGGATTGTACTTGCTGAAACTCAAGTACCAACCTTCGAAGAGTAAAGGCACGACGTGCCGATAATGGTGAAGGGATGTCCCGAACACCCTATCCCTTTTCTCGCTTGGTATTCTTCTTTTCTAGCAGATTCTTTCATCTTCCAGAAAGAGAAGCAAGGGTTCCGGTCGATGACCCGGGCAAGCCATATTAAGCTTTGACTCTGCCAAGGATCTCTCCATAAGTCTGTATTGTTCCCCGTAGGTTTCGGCACTCGAGAGTTCGTCGACCCCCTTTACGATCTTGCCCTCTCCATAGCTCGACGGAAAGGACAAAGGTCTTAATTGCAAGAGCTGCCAATGCCAAGGATCAAAAGACCAGGAGATGCCAGGACAGCGAACTACCTTCAATCATTCAGAGCTCCACCTCATCATCCATTCCCCGATGCTGAGTGGGCACAAATATGTGAATTGGTCAGGAACCAAAGAATTTGAATGTACCTATCTCTCTTATTCAACAACAGATAAGCAAAAGCTACAGACGAAAGCCGTACATTCCTAGTTCGGAAGAGTAGAAATAGAATTTTCTAGAGCTTAAGAGTCAATCTCAGAATTCATCCCTACCTCCCGCAGACAGACTCTCAACATCTCTTTCCATAGGGTGAAAAGCACTAGTGCTGATCCGCTTTCTGTGCTTTTGGAACTCTGATTTGACTTGCACCACTCAACTATTCGCAGACAGAGCGAGGCTCCTAGCCCCAAAAAGCACTTTGGATGTCAAAATCTCTGACACTCAATCTTTAATATCGAGAAATGGCTCCTTATAATTTGCTAAGCAATTCTGGACAGATCGAGTTCAAGTTAACTTGACGTAAGTATCTGCGAGGGCAATTCTAGCATCTCGGTCACTTATCGGCCTGTGTTCGTTAGCCGAAAAGTCTAACCTAGAGAGAAGGTGCCTTATTAGGCTGGCGGGTGCAGGGTTCCGAGTCAGGAGTCGTATGCTTTCCGATTCTTGTCGAAAAGATGGAAGCGGCTACGAGTTCTCGCTGATAGGTCTGTTTCGAAGTATCGGCTACCTTTGGAATGGTTCTTTGGAAGGGCCCCTAAACCCATATCTGAAGGAGGTCGATAGAGCTCTTAAAAAGTATGCCTTTAAGCAATTATAGGTACCGCCGGATAAGATGCTATGGTTCAAGGAGGAGCAAGACTTACTGGGGAGCACCCTGTATCAGGAGTGGATATACGACTGGTTGGGTTGGGTTCGATGAGAGAAACTGCTATTCCATTCGGTTAATTGGAATTATAAGGTTCTGTAAATACCTCTTTTACGAGCCCCGAAAACCACTTTACGTACTCAATTCTGCCTAGCTTCAAAGATGTTGTGACGAGGAACCAGACACTCAACCCTTAATTGTTGAGTCTCTCAAGCTCCTTCATATCTAAAAGGCTTCAGAATAGGCAAAAGATTCAACGGTTATGATCAGAGTACGTTCTTTCCAATTGGGTTGGGTTCGATGGTATTGTAAGATGATTTCCGAGCCTAGTCCTAGTCTCGAAGAGCTCTTTAATCCTCCGAAGGATTTGAGAAACGTAACTTTTCTTCGAAGATTGAATATAGAAAGTATGGTTTCTTATGGCAAAGTTGGCACTTTTGTGATGGATGGACTCTAGGGACTGTACCCCCTTGTTTGACAGAGGTCCGAAAGGATGTACCCGCAGATGTTTGTATTGCGAGTTTTGTTTGTGAGGTCTTGAATCTTCCTCTCCCGAGTCTGCACTCCTAATCTCTCAGCACCTTAACGCAGTCTAACATGACTACACTAAATCACTCATAAGTTAATGGCTTTCAATAGAGACCTTCGCTACCTTAATAAAGAAGGTCTAAATAGTCATTTCATTCTTTAGAGAGTGAATGCTTAAATAAAGAAATTGCAAAGCAAAGACTCTTCTTACTAATATAAATTCGATGTAGCATTGGATAAGATTCAGTCTCAGTTCTGTCAGTTGGCTCAGTACTGGTACTGTCGAACCTATTTCTCCCCTGGTTCTGTATAAACCAGCTTTCTCACTCCTGGTTAAAAAAGAACCTGAACTCACGTAACGTCCACCCAACGCGCAGGACCCTCGATTTCGTCCCGGATTGCTAACTATGCCTAAATTAAGCTTAAGGGCATGCGGGGAGGAAAGATCAAAAGCTCTCATCACCAGATGTTTTTCGAATAAATTCAATCCAATCTTATATAAGCGTAGCCCTCATTTCTCCTCGGAGGAGTTGAGTGAAGTATGAAAGGTATCCCAAGAGTCTCATATCTTCATTAGCGTGAGACTCTACCCTTCATGATTCGACTTCGGCTCATACTTGAAGGACTACTTTCACTACCATTCCTTCTACTCGTACATACCATTCCTTCTAAATAGAATAATAGATAGTAAGAGCAGCACCTGATCTACCAATCCCACTACGCGGTTGATATGGCGACTACACGGGAGGCAAGTGGAAACGGGGGGCTTCATAATTTAAATCTATTTTGGTTTTCATTCTTCGTCTTCCCTAACCGTGAGGTGAGTCAAATGCGGATGCACTCAGACCAGTCAAAGGGACACATTGCATATACTACATGACTCTACGAAAGATCTACTCTGTTTGCTGCTTCATATCCGGAGTTCCTGGGTCTTTCATATCCCGAGTAGTGATCAATCTGACCGAATGCTGTTAGCAAGCAAAGCAGTAGGCTGGCATCGGACAGTAGGAAGACTGTGATCCATCCGTAGAAGAATAGACGGATTCTATTATATTTACAGTTAGCAATTATCTCTCTATTGTATGAGTTTCTCGCCCGATATAAGAGGATGCTTGCCTATTTCATTCTCGTTCAATCGCTCAATTGCAACCATACTAGTTTCTTTGCCTTGATCCACCCTCTTTCACCGGAATTTAAGATGTATGTGAAGCAACTTCCTCAACGGAACTGAGACTAGAGACTGAAGCTCGGGATCCACGAGTGATAGGGATTCGAATCTAAGAGCTGTTACGGAAAGCACTCTTCTTCCTCGCATGAAGATTGAAAGGTTTCTTTGTTGATATCCTCCCAGAACCCAATTCATTGATGTGATCCAAGATCTCTTCCAGTTTTGCATCGGTTAGTGAGAACTTCTTCCATCGCCTCTCCAGTTCGCTTCTGGCCTATGTGAATGCCCGTGATCTGCCACTTGCCTTAATTCTCTTCTTTCATTAAAGAATTGGATTTCAATCTCGTAAGCAGTTGAGAATGATCGCTTTGTTGATCTTTTTCTTTGATTGGATTTCTTCCCTTTCCTCAAGTGCTTAACCGATAAACTACTTGACTTTATCGATCGGACTAGTCAACGCCTATAAAACAAACACTCTTTTCGGGAATAAATAGCTTTCTGAACGGGAAGTTCAAAGTAACAATTCAAACCCCGTAGTGGGGAAAGGTTGTATTAGTTGTATTTTAGCTTTAAGTGCAATGTCCGGTCCGAGCAGATTAATAAAGAGTTGATGTGAACCATGACTCTTGCTGCATTAGAAGGAAAGGAGTCTATCTTTACAATAGGTCCACGTGAAATGATTGATTAAATGAAAGTTCCTCAGTGGTATAAGATAAGATTATTCAATGTTTCAGAATAGGTTAGAGGTTAGGTGTACTTGTCAAGGGTATCCGTAAGCGAACTTAGCTGCCCTTAAAGGACCTAGGGTTGGACCTAGGGGTGCATAAAGAAAGTCAAGTGTGTTCAACTCTTTAAACATCTGCTCGGAGCTCGACTAAAGATGCGCTTTTCGAAGCACTTTGTTTGAAATCAATATTTAATAAACTGGGTGCTCTGGAACTACTTCGCCCGGCTATAACTATCCGATGTGAATTCAGATAAATTGAAAACAGTTCATTGAACATATAAAGATTAAGGGAATCCCTTCACTTAAAAAACGATTCTCTTTCTAAAAATTGATCAAATGGCATTTAGTTTTAAAAAACAATTTTGTTTTCTCTTACATCAGGCGAACAGACAAGACACCATGCAAAGTTCATTGGCACGGGTTCGATTCCACTCCCCTTATCCTGGGAGGAAAGAGAATGAAGTCACTGAAAGCTCTGACGAGGAAGATACAACTGATCAATCTGATCTCAACTTCTATTTTTATTATTTATATCTTTTGATTGAACGTTTGTGACCTTCTTAAAAGAATAAAGCTGAGGGCTCACCAATTCAAAGAAAGGTGCGGAGCGAAAGAAAGGAAAGGAAGCTCTGCTCTTATTCATGAAGAAAGAAAGGAAAAGCAGCAAGCGGGATAGCCCACTATCATCTCGAACGAAAAAGTAGAGAAAATGATCTCGTCACAGGTCTATCAAATGATCTCGATCTATTCCATTCACTTCATGAGCAAAGACAAAGTACTCTGCCCCTTCTTTAAATCTTGGTAAAAGAATCAGCAGATGGACTACTATTTCTTCTCAAAGTAGCTAGCTCACTGGTGGAAGGCTTATAGTTCAATCAGTATTCGATCTCTTCTTTTCCTCAAAAGAGCTTTGGGCAAACAAAGAATCCTTAATAACATAACTTGAAAGAGCAAAGGGACGAACGGGCTAAATCAAATCGATCTCCACTACTACACTACACTACACTACACTACACTACTATTATAAGACAGACTTGGCTTCAGACGGACCAAAGCCCTTTCCTTGATATGCAGCTTCAACTCATAGATCAAGATCAGGCTCAACTTCTTCAAGAAAGCAGACTCAAGGGAAAGAAAAAATTTCCATCCGGTCTAGTGACTGTAGTCTTACCGCTCCGTGGGCTTTCCGTACCTCTATTTCCGTTTCGTACTCTCGTCGGTTGATTCAAAGGTTTGCGTATTTGAATAGTCTGCCCATTCGCTCATGGCTCGTTCCGTGCTTATGCACTCTACTCGCTTTTTCCACAACTCGTTCATAAACAAGGGATTCGTCTCATTACTTTAATTTCACTCACATAAGGATTCGTCAAGCTCGTGATGATTTGCATGGAGTAATTCGTAACGGAATGGAAATTAACAAAAAAGTTTTTAACGAAAAAAAAAAGTCCCTGGATGTTTATATCTCAAGGTGACTAATTGTTTCTCTTTAGGCCTAGTTGCCTTAGAGACAGGATTTGACTTCGACTCCGTTTATACTAAAATAGAAAGAAGTTGGTTCCTGAACAAGGTCCTACCCTAGGCTTAGAGCTGAGCTAGACAGACACGCACACCTCCTTTAATTGCCATTACCTGCCACTTTATTTAATTTGCCCTACATTGACCCTTTTTTTATTGTTTACCTCTATGATATCGTGGTATACAGCCCTTTTTACTAAAGACCGACGGCGTCATCGAGACTTCGAACCAACCTCGTTATCCAACGACTGTGTGATGGTAACTCCGCCTTAGCTACCGGACAGCAACGGATCTTTCCTCATAGATGTGGGGCCCACTTTATGTCTTGGCTCGCGTGGAATGTCTATATCGATTTGACGTTCATCATGTTTATCATCAAGGGGAATATATATACCTTTATTTCGTGGATCATGGGCAAGCGTGACTGCAAATATTTGGAAATCCGGGAAGGTGCACGCGAACGCTGTAATGTGGGAGGGCAGCCTATCCGTATCCCTTCGCATGGTCGTTCTATCGCGAAGTTGGCAGCGGGAGTGGGAAAGAGCGAGAGCTCGGCAGCGAGTATCTCCCTTTCAGTGACCTGGGACAGGAGACTCTTTTCTGAGTTTGCCGGCATGCTCTGTGGTCATAGCGCCTTTGATTGCAATTCAATTTGCACCCGTCTCCTTGGGGATCCATTAAAGGGATTGGAGTTGAATGGAAATTCCACCTATCCACACCCTATCTCGCTGAAATTTAGATATGTGAGCCCGGAACCAAATACGCCTGTCAGCGCAGCTCTTTTTGGAACGGTAAGAGCAGACCACTTAAGCAGATACCTAGACTTCCTTTTTGAACCACCAAGCAAGGTAGTTGTATAGGCGGAATTGAGTATCCGTCATCGGAATCAGAACAAACTGAAGGAACGAGACAGCACCAGATCAGCTTTAAAGAGAAAGCAAGAACCACTGAAAGAGGCCGCTTCGTATAAGAATTTGACGCCAGCCAGCAAAGCAACTCATGCACCTGGCGATTGAGGGGCAGTCATCTGCTTCTGTGAATAAATTATCCTGTTCTACCGCTAAAAACACTTTTTCATTTGCCTCCTTGCATTGCCCAACTAGAGCGAAAAGCCAACATGCGTTGCGGCATTAATAGCTTTAGGCAACTATACTAGGGATTCGTGGATCTGGACCCATGAGTCAAAAACCCTAAGGGGATATGGGGTCTTGATGTACTTGGAACAGAGACCGCTTAAAAGAGTATGGCGGTTCGGTAGCCGTTCAATGATAGCATGAGATCCTCGCTTCGGTTCCGGGCGGCCATCTCCGTTGACGCCGACAAGGGGGGTTTTCGGATCTGATCAATTCGCACAAGTACAATAAGGTAGCTCGAGAGCTTAGTGTTCTTCTCGACTGCATTACTATTTTCATACCACACTGATGCTCTATGTCATTGAGGGTTAGGAAAGATCGTGTTTAGTTCTGTTTTTCCTTGTATTATGGGCTGAAACACATAAACTGTCAATAGATCCCCTTGCCTTCTTTCCTTGCTTTGTTCTCCGGGTCTCGCTTGTTGAAGGGATTGCAAAGATTTTGCTGTCGCTCAACTTTGCCCTTCCTCTAGTCTCTCACCGATCCGATCTTCCTCCCACTGAGCTAGGTCGCTGGTCGGCTCGGCTTCTCATTCCGGTCCTGAACCCTTCCCTTGACCACGGCGAGCTACACTTCGCATCTTCGTGCCCCTAACCCCATCACTCTGGATTCGGATGACTCAGCCCTTTCTTCGCTCGCTAACAGAGCTTCCTTGGGTGGGGAGGATTAGCCGTGGGATTAGCCTTTGCCAAATGAACGAAGAACTCGACGGAGCCATTCCCATTCCTCTCGCGTTGTGATTGCCCTCCGCTGGCACTGACTGATTTAACTAGACTAGAAGCCGCCTCTCTCGGACCCTGCCCACGTCACTTGACCTCAAATGGAATGCATGCTTAGAGAAGCCTTCATAGCGATAGAAATCCGACCATTAGGAAGGGCAACTCGATAGGCTGGCTGAGAAGAAAGAGTAGAGGGCTCCGCCCCGGTTCGCTCGCCATAATTCCCAAAGCTTTCTCAATCAATGGCAGCTGTCCCTCTCTTGTCTTGCGCTCTCGTTCGCTCCTCTACTTCTCTCTGGACCTTATCCCGACCACTTTTGATCAATTAAACTAAGCTTACAGGACGGACAACTATCGAAGGTCTACAAGAAAGACCCATCGAAGGTCTATGCTCTCTCAGACTTCTGGTTAAGGTTCGGCACCTACTTCTCTGTCCTCCGCTGTAGTAGCTATTGGAAAGGATGAACTCTTGCTTTCCTTGACCATTGAGTGTCAGTCGTTCGTGAGCTAATCATACCTCTGCTGCTATCCTCTTGTACTCTCAGTCATCAGTGCATTTTACCTTCGTAGAGGTAGAGGTGGCGTGCGTAACTTCTCTCTAATAGCTTCCCGTGGAGGAGGAAGAGTTGACCGAGGACCCTCCTTCTCCGGCGGATTGCACGCCCCGGCTTCGAGACATGATATGATACGTGACGGATTGCAAAGAAAGCTAGGTGGATTGCAGAAGTCGCTTCTGTTGCGATCAAATATCCGCTTAAGCCTAAGAGCCAACCTTATTCTGACTGATTGAACCTACGACTGGGATCCTTGATCTTAATTGCTATTTAATGGGCCGGCCCATCCGCAACAGTTGAGCGCTAGCGGCAGAGTGAAGCTACGCGCAATCTCTGCAATTGAAGCAAACAACGCTGCTGATCCATTGAAGCAAACTGAAAAGAGAACAAACAAAAACAAAGAAAATACAAGGGTATCCGTAAGGGAAGAGTGAATGGCCTGAGTACCGTCGTAAATTGTAATTACTATGGGGCTCCTAAATCGAAATTCTTATAGTAGGGGCCTGAGTACCGTCGTAAATTGCGTAGCAATTTAGACTCCTGTAATTCACGACTTACAATATTTGGAGGGCCTGTAATTCACGACTCTTGCCTGCTATATAATATTTAGTTATCAAAAATGGGTTGAGGTATTTCTTCCCAAGCAACAGGTCGTAAATGGCCTCAGGGCCATTTACTCTTTTGTTTTTCGCGCGTCATTCTTCGCTCCTAATAAGTTGGTCCAGAACTTCTCAGCCGTCATTAGCATTCGGTCCCGTGTTTTTGGCTTAAAATGTGTTTTCGCAGGTAAATTTTCCCGAAGTTGGACTGCCGTCGTTACACTCGGTCCAGTATTTTTGGCGCGTCATTATCATTCGCTCCTAGTGACTTGGACCAAAAGTTGGACGTGAGAAACCCCCTCTCCCTTATCTTATGGTATGGTCGAGCGCTTTGGCCCCTAGGTAAATTGGATCGAGCATTTGCGAGATAGAGATTCTTTCTCTTGTTGGAGAGTGTTGAGTAATTTAGACGGGTAGACGTGGAGAGCGCCGACTACTATTACTATAGAGATCCAAGAGTTCATGGTGCCTACTACTAATATTCTATTTCTTTCATTATCATTCGCTCCTTGTTGTTTAGTATAAATAGGAATGCACTGCCTAAGCAGTAGTTTCTCCGGTTAAAGAGGGTGTGGTGTCATTTCATAGTCCCACCTTTGAGTTACTTAAGATTCTGTCAGTCAAGTATCTTCTAACTTCACATGGAATTCAAGAGAAGCAAGGACCGAGTGAGTTAGACGGCTAATGCTCTTAAGCGGGTAGAGAAGTGGGAAAGTCCGGGAGCTCTACCTTTTTCTTCTTTCTTCTTTTCTTTCTTCTAGTAATGGGGCACCCACTTATTTATATAGTACAGAAGAACACTAGTACAAAAAACCATGAACTGCCTGCTCCGGTCTTTGAGTTTGAAGAGAAAGTCGTCGACACTTCTAAGTCCTTTCCCCTGAGATCTCGTTTGAGCTGCCCGTTCCCTGAGCTAGATAGTTCTTTTTCTCCTGTCAGTTCTGTTAATTCTCCTTTGCGTTCATGTGAATAGCTTTCCCCCGCACCTGCTTCCCTCTAGCTTATGAGCTCGTATCTTGCTCGGGTACTCCTTTTTTTCTTCCTTTTCCCTAGCCCTAGTAGTTTTCTTTCCTTGCTCTAGCCGGAATTCTGGTGTGCTTTCTATTCTCTATCTCTTTTTTTTTGAAAGGGTTCAGTGAGACGATGAGATCGATTGCTTTTTAATTGGAACCTTTTGGCTTGACTTAATGGGCAGACTGACGCATAGGCTACACTGGGATTCATTCCCCAAATCGGGTGGCCTTCCTAAATAAAGAATTGCCCTGGAGCCTCATCTCTTGAGCGAAGTGGGATTGATCCAACTTTCTGTTAGCATTCAAATTACACATTGACTTCGATGTAGGTAACTATGTGCTCTAAGGTATAAAATGAATTTTCTATTCCCATCCGGATACTCGTACAATTCAGTTCTTTCAGTAGGAGAGCAGTAGTCACATCCTGTCTTCTTTCTATCTCCTCGTCGTTCAGTCAGTGATCTAGTGTCATTCTATCTTGAAGCGAGTGCTTCGGCGTCATTCTCATTTTTTCCTTGTTCTCCCAAGGAGTGAAGACCCCTTAAGTTAAGTTGATGCATGTGTCCATCACGTATCTGCTTCTTTTGTCCATTCACGACTGGAGCTTCTGTTAGACTAATCCGAATCCATTCACGACGTCACTATACTATACTATATATTAAGTTGGACACTAAAAAACACTACGAAAGAAACAGCAACAGGTCTCTCAGCAACAGGTCGTGAATGGCACGCGCCATTCACTCTTAGGTGTACCATTTACTCTTACCATTCACTCCTTCATTCATTGACTCTTGCTTGAAAGAAAAGATATAATTAAGCAGCGGGTAAAGGAAGCGACTTCACACTAACCCAACTAACTGGATAGGGCGTTTAGGCTCGAGCTACAGCTATAGGTTATTCAACTACTACTTAAATAAAAGAACTCTTTAGTTGAGCACTCGTCATTAAGAACCTTCGCTTGGACAGGACATTGAGTTCATGTAGCTCGGATCCAGGGGACCGGAAGAGTAGACTAACCCATCCGGGACCACTTTTGAAGTGTCAGGGGAATTGTCCCTCGAGTAGCCATTTCTTTATAAGAAGGAGCAGGAAGAGCTATGCCATTCTTACCCTTATCGGGTGGATTCCAATAACTCTTTTTCCCGTACTTCAGAAAGCCTCTAACCCGATGACAGAGGAAAAACGACTATTGAAGCTACAAATGCCTAGGAAAGACTAGAAAGAACTTTCTTTATAGGGAGGAACTCATTTAGTAGCGGGTTCCGAGCTCAGGAGATGGAGAGGATCTAACATATGCAAGAGACTCGGTAGGCACTCATTCATCATATCATTCCGGTAGAGCTGCTCTTCCTATTTCTTTAGGAGAAACCCCCGTCGCTGTCGCTCTAACAATCTCCCTAAATGCACTTTTAAGCGATGGCTAACTTTAACTTTCTAACTCATTCGCTCGAGCCCACCGCTTTCGGTCCTTCCTTCGTCGCCCCTTGCCTCTTTTAGTGGTGAATTAGAATACTTTACGAACCCGAACAACTGGGACCCCTAACCTGCAGCTGAAAGGTTTCATTCTCTACCTTTAGAGTTAGATAGGGCAGTTTCAGTCCAGTTATCGGAGACGTCGGTGCCCTCGTTCCTCTTATCATATCAGTCCTTACAAATTATGTAGGAGGCTCCACAGGGTTCACACCGGAGGCAAAAGAGGGAATGTAAAGAACTTTGGACTCGTAAGTCCAAGAGAAGAGGGGAAGCGGCGACGTACTTTTAATCAGACTCACAGGAAAGGGCTAGAACTGCTTTGGTGCAGCTGTTGTTGGCGCCAGTTTCATTAGTTTTTGAGTTGTTCTAGCCCGTCTACACGTCGCTAGAATGATTATGATTATAATAATAATCGCCGCTTCGCCCCTTGCTTTCACTCAAGGCGGTTGGATAGTAAAAGCACTACAACTCTATACGCAGGGGCTTAGCTTAGAACTGGTTTAGGAAGGGCTGGACCTAGGTCTCAAACCGAAGGTTAAGGGCTCCCCGCTTCCCTGAGCATCGAATGCATTCTTGCTGCGTGCCTCTCTTCCACTCTTTGGGGCTGGCTGTTGAACCTCCATAGGGGCTCTACTAATGAATCAATGCGATCGGCCGGGTGTCAGACCTTTGTGGCGAGACCAAGCAATAGAAGGAAGATAGAGAAAAGAACTCTTCTACTTACTACAGAACTAGGGCGGCCCTCGAAGCTTATTCTTGGCTAGGCCTTTTCACTACGTCCCGAAAGAAAGTTCTCGGTCTGATCTTGCTCTGGGGCTTATCTGGGACCAGATTCAAGAAAGTATGTAAATATGCTTTGCTTCAATATAAGTTTATCCGGTTCAAGCCTACTTATATCTTGATCTTGAGCGACATCACACTTTGAAATCGGTAGATTATACGATTGCACCCGACCGGGAAAGAAAAGATCTTTCGTTCCACCACGCTGTGAGTGAAATAATTACGTGAAGTAGTAGGCATAAGATTCTTCATTCAGTGGAAGCTATGATGATTTAGCAACAGAAAAGGTATATGGGCTACCTAGCTCTCTTTGGCAGTGAGCCGATGCACGGGAAAAAAACACTAGACGAAGGAAAGAGTAAATGGTACACCTAAAAGTTCATGGAAAGAGTAAATGGCCCAAAGAGTAAATGGCCCTGAGGCCATTTACGACTGTTGCGTGGCCTA
>JBAMIE010000070.1:1272666-1296044 GCA_037177295.1 Kaempferia parviflora
TTCTTTCCTTGACCCGAATCTCAGCAGATTACAGTAATTGCGTGAATGGCCCAAAGCCATTCACTTTTAGCTAGCTGAGAGAGAGGAGAGGGACGAAAAAGTGCTCGCCCTTAATTTAGTAAGTTGGCGTTGGAGAGGGACGAAAGAGTGCTCGCCCTTAATTTAGTAAGTTGGCGTTGGGCATCCGTAAGGATAGGATCGACTACAAAGGGTAAGAGTGAATGGCGCGTGCCATTCACGACCTGACCTATCAGCAACATCGTGAATGGCTCGGGCCATTCACTTTTTGGGAGAGGAACGAGTCTCTCTGATCAGTTGAAGCAGTCTTTTCATTCTGATCTTTTCTTGCCAATTCTAGTTCTTTGACTAGTTTGATCCTGGCTCAGAAGGAACGCTAGCTATATGCTTAACACATGCTTGTAGAAGAGAAGAGTCTCAGAGAGAAATTCAAAGCGGGGAAAAGGCTTCTAGTCTAGTTCAGTGCCTGGGATGAGTGAGTCTGAGAGCCAAGTTCCGAATTTTTTAAGCAAACGGGGAGTGAGGCACCCGGGGAAGGACGGGATCTGATCTATTGATTGCCCCTCTGAAGCTATGCGGCTCGCAGTCCTTTCGAAGGTTCTAAGTCGACAGGCGCAGTGAATCTATGCTCTTACCAGTGAGAGTTCTCTAAGCGCAGGACGAAGACCAACCGGCCATCTCATTGTCTGACCAAGAAAGTTCTCGATCTCGAAGCAAAGGAAAAGCACTAAAGCAAGGGAGATATAGTGTTGCGGGAAGACGAGCTTTAGAGGAACAAGCGAGCGCAACAAAGAATGGAATCTTTCATCCGACATCCGACCTATGATTCATGTTAGATTCATCCGACCGAATACCCATACTGAGACCCGTTCAGAACCTGGCCTCTGCTTGTAGCTAAGTCACTCCTAGCCGCTTTCCTTCCTTTCCTCCCGAAGATCAGATCAAGCATGCCTCCCAACCTAAGCCATAAGCACTGCACGCCTAGCCTAGCAAAGGGAATGCATCGGGAGCCTACCCTACCGTGAACCATCTCATGCCCGGACCGCTCCTCTGAATTGGATTGGCTCTAACTTAGATTAAGATTATATGGCAGGGATAGGATTCGAACCAACGGAAGTCATTCATGGATAATTTTTTCTTTTCTATTCTACTACTTACTTATATTAAATTAATAGTCGGCCAGGCACTATATGGAGTAAGGCAGTCCTCTCCAGTCAGTCTCGGTCCAATGCTGTGAGTGAGTCTCGGCCTAAGGAAGTCAGTCTCGGTCCCTTTCAGTTATTTAAGGCATTATCTCTCTTCTTTTTTTTCTTTACCTCCCACGGGCAAGCAAGAAGGAGCAGAGCAGAGTGATAGTTATTTTCTTTGGCTCCCACGGACGAGGTCCATCTTTCTCTTTCCTCCCTGTTGTGCGGCAGAGTGAAAGTTCTAACCCAGGGCTAGGGCGCTACCATGCTTTCTCTTTTTGTTTTGTCCCGGGGAAGTAATGCATCAGTAGGAGGAGGACGTCTCCCATGCCTTTTTTTCGCTTAGCCTTTCGTCCGCCACAGCAAGAAAAGAAAGATCTTCCCGGGGACCGCACTTCCTCTCACATCTCCACCAAGCACGAGTATAAGAAGAAAGCATCGGTTGTCCACCTCGGATAGAGTTTAGCAGCGGGAATAGCTTTGCCACCTCGGATAGAGTTTAGCAGCGGGAATCGTTTTCGTGTGTGTCTGCGTCCACTCGACGAGTCCTCCATATGCGCTTACTTACCTTCCCCTTCCCAGTCCACTGCACTGGCCTCACCCATCGTCTCTTCTTTTCTCTCTCCTCTCCTTTTAGTCGAGCCTCGATGCCATTTTACTAAGGGAAAGGGAAGAAAATCACTCTCACACTCATCTTATGATGTAAAGAATAATCATAAAAAAAACGATAGTACCTTCAGTGACGAAAATGGAAAACTTCTCTTCCTTCACGTGCGGCACGGCAACGCAAATCCTATATTCAAATTCTCCGTCGGTCACTCTGTTGGTCGTTTCCCTTGCTCTATAAATAGTTGTAAGGGCTTCAAAGTCAGGGAGGGGAACTCGGTCGGGGAAGAGGAAGGGCTTCGTTGAGCTATGCTACTGAATTGATCAAGGCAGGCTTGAGCTTGAGCTATGCTACTGAATTGGCTTCGTTGATCGGCAGAGTCAAATGAATCTCAGCTCGGAAAAACCAATACAATAAGTACGGAAGGCAAGAGAAAGACTGTTCACGTGGACGGTCACACGAGGTAGATCTTTGAGGATCAGTATCGAAAGAGAGCTTCCTGAACCCGTACCCACACCCAGGCAGCGAGAAAGGCAGCGAGAAAGAGTCCCAGGCTGCTGAGGTAGGTTAAGAGATCCGATGCTATGCTTTCAATCAGTAGATGTATGGGAATCGGGGAGATAGGTAAATTTACCCATTCCCAGTGGGCTGTCTTTGTAGTCTTCATGATAAAAAGGGTAGGATTCAATCTATCAGGAGGTGGCTCAGGAGTCTATATTAACAGGAGGTGGCACGCTACACGCTATACGATCAGCTACATTAAATCTATACGCTATACGATCAGTGATCAGGAGGAGATTGGACTATACGCTATACGATCAGGAGGAGATTGGAGAAGTGGGGGCTCTCTTAGTCATCTCTTAGTCAATTACTCATTGGGAGAGGACCATTGGGAAAGCACTATGTTCTAGAGCACTATGTTCTATAGTATTCGTCTTTCTCTGCTATCAGCTACCTATATACTTGTCTTTCTTCCCGCTATGAGCTATCGGCTCAGGGACTTGGATCCGGTCCTTACTCTTCTTCATCGTCAATCATCGGTCATGCAATGCTGTTCTAACAGCTGTAAAGTCACTAAACAACAACCATTGCTGTCATGTCATCCCTTGCATGTCACGTCCACGCTAGCTGGCATGTCACTAGACACTACATTCCCAACATAAGCCTCTGATTTGAAGTGAATAATTGAGCAATCTCTGCTAATTGAGCAAGCCTCTATGTAGCGCTTTCTTCACCCTCTACCCCTATTACGTACCCCTAAGCCGTCAAGCCTAAGACCCCAACCGGACCTAAATTGAGTTCCTAAAGACGACGTTGAGCCAGCGTCGTAAAGGTCAAAGTTCGACCAAGTGAGCCATATCATGAGCCATGAAATGCACTAAGTTAGCTTCCCTTTTCTACCTATCCTTCTCTATCCGAATGCAAAGCCGAATGCTTTGAGTTAGAGGCACTGTACTGACTATACTATATCAGAGAGTCCCTGTCGGTCTAGACTCAACCCCTTGTGGGGCATGAACTGGATGAGCGTTTTCGTACCTCTGTGTGCAAGACCTGACTTATTCTCTGTCAAGTGTGTGCTCCCGAATCTCTATTCATATCAGGCAGAATCTATCCCGAGTCAAGTGAGTCCAACCAAAGAAATTTTCTGTGAGCCCGCCCCCGCAGCGTGTGCTTATCTTCTGCAAGTTCTGTGTCAGTCAGCTAAAGGTATAGGCGACGGTCGCGATTCAGGATAGGTTCAACCTTAGAATTGACTTCCCTACAGCAAGGTTCAGTCTAAGGCAGGCACACCAGCACAACCCTAGGGCAAGCCGTGCTCTCTCTTTGATTATACTCCGATTTGCCCTTCAAGTCCAAAGAAGAGTAAGGCAGAACTGAGAGCTCGAGGGCTAGGAACTGATAAAAGGAAGGACATTATTATCGCAGATACTGAATCACACTATGGAAAGAGAGCGCTTGGATAAAGTAGCCTATCTCCCCATGAGGAATTCACTGTCGCTTAGCTACCGGAGAGCTAAAGCAGTCAATTTCTTAGTCAAGATAATTCTAGCGATGGGTAAGATAAGGTAAGAGTAGTACTTCCTGGGAACTAAGGACAACCTACTCAAAAAACCCTACTTCTTCGGTTGCATAAGACACACTTGGCATATCAATCAAATTCGAAATTCAGTCATTCACGAGCGACGATGCCTTTCTAAGCGACTACTTAGTATGCCTGTCAGTGGTATCAAACCCGAGATAAACTTGATCAAAGAAGCACTTCGCCTCTTTTCTTTCCCAGGTGCTCGCTCCTATGCTTGAGTCTCCCGCTTCACTCGCTCCTCTTGCTTGAATTGAATCTCTGAAGGAGGCGGTCGTACTCATTATTCTATTCTATAATGGAGGAATGAGCATACTTCTGTAGAGGGGGTGAGTTCCGCGGAACGGGAACTTGATTGGGCGTCTTTTGATTAAGTTGAACCGCTAGCCGCTGGCCGCTCCTACGCCATCTCCATCGGCCTTCTTCTTTTAATGAGAAGTTCGAGAAGGCAAGCCGGGTTAATGAGAACCAGACCAGCAAGTACCTGTCTGAGTGTGAGTTGGCGCCCCTTTGTTCTTATCTTAATAAGAAAGAGTGGTGTGCCACCGGCCTTGAGCCTAGTCCTCCACGCGGTCCTGCAATAGTGAGACTGAAATCCGACTACTCCTCTCCATTGGCTCGTCAAACTCAGTGGCTGAAGAGAGGGATCTATTGGATAGAGCGAGAGGAGTTCGGTAGAGGCAGTAGGCGCCTCGTGATAGGCCATCGATAGGTTCCTTGCTTTCTGACCAGAATCCGAGAGGCTTGAATTGAACGCTTCTACTTGGGTTGGGGAGGACTTAGCTTCTAATCTCGCACCAACTACTGAACGTGGTGCAGAAGGAATGAAAATCCGCTTCACCTACCCACTAGAGAAGGAAGCACTTGACCGTCCTATCAAAGGTAAGCGACTGCTACTCATCGCCTTGCCCTTCCGGCTTCAACCGGAATGAGGTCTGCTTAGAATTGAATGAAGGACCCTCCATCTCCCTTATCTTATCTAGTCAGACTCCGCTAAGACCTGCTATGGTATTCCATGCACTCGGTCCTTGAAGGAAGCCTGACTCTAGTCTCGGTCCCAACAGATCGATAGACATCACACCATAAATGTCTCGATAGCTGGCACTAAAGCCGAAGAAGATAGCAGGACGCCTTGATGCACGAGATAAAGAATCCGTCCTCATGCCCTCTCAGTGCCCCGGGCTTAGAAACCTTCCGTCCTCTCACCCCCGGTCTGCTCTTCACTACAGAACCATTCCCACGTTGGCTTCCTTCGATCTCATGGATTCCTCTGGTCTTTGCCGTTTAGTATCCCTCGACCAGAGCAGATAAGAAGCAAGACGAGCCATAGACACTAAAACGAATATGCTAAGCCTTAGTATCCCATCCCAGGAATAGAATAGCTAGACTCTCCTTCTCTCTATGATATCCCTTGATCGCATGGGGGCGCTCCTGAGATCACGACTATGACTGGAATGAGTGACTGGGCATGACGTCTGCATAGCACCAAGAACTATGTCCTCCTTCTCGCCTTTCTGAGATGGAAAGAGAAAGCCGGACGTCAGCGATAGTGATTATTCACCGTCTACTCTCATCGTATCTCGCGTGGTATCTCGCTATGCTCCCGCCCTAGTTGGACCACAGCAGACTAGAAGACTACTTAGAAAGCAGCCCAGGTTAGGCCCATATATCCCCACAGGAGAAGAAAGGGCTACCTCTTGTAGAAAGCCTGATCCTCTATAAGGACCATGCGCCAGGAGGATCTCACTCTCAGATCAGCACAGGTGCCTCAAAACAAGCGATTGGAGCAGATTGCAGCATTCCACAAGGTTAGAGATCATAACACAAAGGCAAAGAAGACGCAGGCCAGGGCCTGGCTACCTAAGCATCAAGACAGAAGTCCTCATTTGATAAGATAGGAAGAGAGAAGCATAGCCATTTTTCCGCTAAGGTATGTCCACGGAGAGGTCTGAAACAATTCAATTTACTTCGCACTTCCTCAGTCCCACACCACACATCCCTCGCACCTGTTGGCAAAGAAAACACATTGACGCTCCTCTGGTGATATGAATACGGAGCACGAAAGGTAGCTGTCCGGAGTGTGAATTCAATACTTGTCCAGTTCTCCCGGAAAGGCCTCACTCGCTCCTTCCTCTGCGCCTCGAGTCTGATTGATTATATTCTGGATAGTAGTCATCTTCCCTACTGGACACTCTGCACCGGCTGAAAATGCTTCTTGTATGGGACGGGCACTCAGAAAACACACTAATCAATGCCACTCGATCGGATAAAGTCTCCATGCGGTCTTCTCGAATAGAAGAATCTTACCTCTAGGCGGGGATCCTTAACCCGAACAATGAGATTCTTATTCAACGGAAGCGCACGAACTAGTCTTAATCCATCTCTTAAAGGATCTGGTCTCGAACCAAAGAGTGAACAAGTCGAACCTTCTTCAATGGTAAGCCTTGTCAATAAGTTCTTGTTCTGCCTGCCCTAGCAAATGGCGAACTGGCAACCTAACTGAGCTTCCATAAAAAATCCCTATCACTCTTTGAACATAAAGGGAGCACTGGCAGATAGAGGACCTACGTCACGAGAAAGGCCCTTTTGGTATTGGTAGCCCAGCAAGAACTCGAATATGCTCTTTGCATACTACAAGGGCGGGGAGCTCCATACTCTAATGGCCCCTTATATGGTAGAGGTACCCGGATCTATAATATAAGCGAAGAGAGCAGGATCGGGGCAGAGAAGCAGATCCAGATGTCCCGACTTATATATAGAGAGAGAAGTGAGCCCAGAAGATCATAAAAGCACACCACAAACCCACCCATACCATGAACTCCGGGCTCTAGAAAAAGCTGACTTAAACCCATGCCCTCTACTTGCTTTTTAGCTGAGAGAGAAAGCATTCGCACGCACTGAGACCCGTACGCTACTCGGGTCTAAATAAAGCTCCTTCCTCGTCTCCATCCTTTGACTCCTTCTACTCTTTTCTGGCTTCCACTCTGTCTTGAATCGGCTAGGTCTGCTCGAACTAGGCACGACTAGTACTAATAAGCACTTCCGAAAAACATAGAATGAATTCCAACTCTCTCTTTCTTCTCGGCTGGAATAGCGCGCATCGGATCTCTTTCTTATAATGACCATAGGGGCGAAGCGATCTCGCGGAGAACTCCTCAACCTCTGAGAGTGGAATCACTCCCAGTCGAGTAGCTTCCCAGTCGAATGGTCTTGCACTTCATTTACACTCTGAAATGAAATAATTAATCCTCCTTCTCTTCGTGCCTCCCGTCTGAAAAGAAAGATTGTCATTGTTCTGGTCTCATCATCTCTTTGCCCGATCCCCATTCTGCTGGAAGAGGCCGAGTGACTCTTCAATCTACTGAGTCGAACCTAGACTGGAAACCGAGATCGGCTAATAGGGCACCAGGCGATCCCGCAATGTTATAACGCTTAGATAGATCAGAGCGACTATATATAATGACTATATAGAAAGGGGGGACCACAGAAAGATCTTAATCGTTGAAGGGGTAGAGAAAGAGTGCATTCCTTCAGTTCATGGTCACCGACTCGGGGCGGAGAGCTGAGCCGAAAGTCAAAGTGTTCGACGCGAGCTATAAGCGAAGAGGGACTAAAGTGCTCGCAATAATACTTAATTATTAAGGATAGGAGCCAGATATTTCTTTTCCCCATCTCCATCTCTTTATCATGGAATGCCATGAACGACTCTTGCCCGCGGAGGGCCAAAGGCACGAACGAGAGTGACGCACTCTTAAAGTGCTCTAAAGTCACACTCCTGGGTAGATGAAGAGAAAGAGAAAACTCAGGGGTAGATGAAGAGGAGATATTAGTAGCTAATTCTTTTGGAGATGAGGAGGAACAGAAACTGATATTAGTAGCTAATTCTTTTGGAGCGGATATGCAGATATAAAGGGTGCTCTTAGGTTTGGTTCCAGCTCTTGACTTGAAAGTAGTTGTCCGTCTGGCACAATCAACTAAGCCACCGGAAACCCATTACTCTTAGGGAGCGGAAGTGAGCTCACAGCTGCGGGATCGGAAGAAGGTCCGAGTGAGTTAGACGCCTAAGACCCAATATCATACACGGAATTATGATATGAATATGAAGCTCGTTCTAGGTTCTGGGACCAGTGAATGTGAATGAGCTCGTTCTAGGTTCTGGGACCAGTGAATGGTTTTTGGTGATAAAGGACTCCTTCTAGCAAAGCAGCTATCATACCCAGCTGTCTTGCTTACGTACCTATTTCATTGAATGGAAATGGATTGGGGAAGGAACCAGGGACCCCTTAGATTAAGATTAAGTTGAAGCTGCCCTTGCCTTATATTAAGTTTAAGCTGCCCTTGCCCTTTCCGGTTGACGTGGAGCTTCTTCCAGTTGTTCTTTCCTATTTTCTAGTTCAATCTTGTCCCGTTGCTGAAAGAGTTGAATGCCCTAGCTTTGTGAGGTGAGAGGGGACGGTAGATCTTTCTCCGTTTTGAATGCCATGAACGACGGACTGACTTTGACCTATCAAGTTCGTTTTTTAGTCTGCCAACTTCAAGACCATTTACCTGCGGGAAAGTATTCGAGTGAAAAAACACGGGGTTTAGAAAAAGATTGATAAATTGACCTAGGGACGGTATAGTTCATGGCGACATGTTAGACAGTTCCCGGGAAGGCAGCGACTAAGACGTGGAGACGGGTCCGAGTTCATGGAAAGATTCACGACCTCAAGCGTCAGGGGCATTATTTGAATTTCTCGCGACGTGGTAGAGTGATAACGACGTGGAAAGGCTCGAGGAGGATCGGATTCTTTTTCAAGTCAGCTTTTTTGTTTTTTGACAGCAAGGAATGATAGAACTATACCTTGGTCTGGTCTGATTCAATCCCTTTATCTTTATCTTTATTATACCCTGGGGTTTTATTGAACTGAACACGTGTTTCTGTCTATCGGTTAATGCTTTAGTTAGGATGACAACCACTTAGTGGTTTCACCACTCTTCCACCCTAGGTTGATTACTAGGCTCAATTCCCTAGTTAGTTGTCTTTTCTCCGGACTCTTCTATTCTAGTTGTTAGAAGTAGGGAAATTCCCCTTAAGTGCTCGACCAGTGTTAAGTCTATCAGATCTGTCGGACTTACTAATATCTTGCCATTCACGACTGGTGTGCTTCTGGCGACAGCGACGTGGACCTCTGACCCCCTACTTTGACGGAGGCCTAAAGGGAACTTCCTGAAAAGAGCAGCCGAAAGAAAAGCGCATCGAAGGAGCAAAGCCTGCTGGAAGTCTTTAGAACACCGTTCTCCAACTACTTCACTCTTTCTTTCATGCCGAAATTTGGAAAAAAAGCAAATCAACATGAAGCCGATACACGGCAGTTGAAGCAGTGACCACAGCACTTTACCTCAGCGCAGCGATAGCACCTGGTTCAGTGAGGGTCCCTCCTCTGATGAAGCTACACCACAGCATCCTTCCTATTCAATGATTCTCCTACCGACCGGAGACTGAGCTATAGCCGACGGCCGAGTGAAACGACGTCAACTCTATTTTCTTAGAAAAAGAAAGAGATTGGATTGGCTGGGGCGCGCAGTGAAATGAGCCAGCGACTCATAGGCAGTAGCAGACTCCACGCGAAGAGAAAGAAAGAGAAAGAAACCGTAGCATACCACAGCAGATAGTTTATTTGCAGCTTCATCCATTCCTGAATAAGAGCTTCAAACATCTCATCATCTCCATCAAGGGCGGATGCCACTTGGTGAATGCATTAGAAGCCTGTGTCCACCGTCTACTCCTTTCTAACCGTCAGTGTTGCCCTCAGAGTGATCTGTTTTCCGGGTGCCACTTTTCTTTATTGATTTCCCCAAAGAGAGAAAACCCCTTACTTAAAGATAGCTACATAGATTTGATATGATTCCCGGTAGACTTGCCTCAATCACTCTAGTTGAAGCCTTAAATTACTTACTAAATAAGGGCTCGTATATCTCCCAGTTTATTTAATTTAGAGCGATCACTCCGTCCCTCTCCTCTCCTCCGTCTGATTCTAATGATTCCAGGTTGGCGTCCGCTTCCATTGGTGGTCGAATATCCGCTCCGCACGAATCAAATCGCTTCTTTACTTGAACTTGACTTTAATTGGGCACTCCATTTCTCTCTTTTGTTTGATGGGCACAGTAGGTAGTACGGATGGGCGGTCTTTGTCTGCATTCAAGTGTTGGGCGCTATCTCACTTCACTCTCTATCTCTATGAAGAATCAGTACTCGTAATCTGTTCTCTCTTTCTTCTCTCTATGAGGAATCAGTCTTTCTTTCTCTATAATGAATCTCTCTCTCTCTCTCTCTGAATGATGGATCTACTAGCGAGCTACTATTGCTTCATTGGTCTAACTGTGATTTGTGCTCAAGTGATAGGTTTCGGTGCAGTGTCTACGAGAAAGGGATTGCGAGCTATTCTACTAATACCCATGATCTGATAAATGCCAGGTAGAAGGAGAAGAGCCAAGTAAGTAATCTGGGTCCAGTAAAATCGAATGCACGCGCTGGACCGAAGAAGGAGATAGGGTTAGGGAGTGCCTTTATCGAGTTAGGGACAAAGCTGTAAGAAAGACTCAGAGGACTGAATCTAAGCCTAAATTCGAAGCAAAGTTGGGGACAGGAGAGAGAACCAAAGTCAATACCTAATTTTATAGCCTGATCTGCTCGGCATGAGTCCAATAAAAGAATGAACTCTCCCAGAAGCAGAGCAGATCCGATCCCGCCCCGGATCCTTCTAAGTTGAAGTACCCAGGCCAGGGAGGATTCCAAAGAGCTGCAGGCATAAATAGCGGTCTTCGCGCCACCAGGGCGAACTCTTCCCGTAGGGGTTTCAGGGGATTAGGTGCCCTCCCTTTCATAAAATAAGAAGAGAGGCCCACTGCAGTCGGCTAAAAGAATCCCAAGGGGTCGGACCGCCAGCATCAGTAGTAGAATAGACTTTAATGGTGCGCCGACAATGGTACCGGTACAAGACATAACTCTTCCTGTACTATTGGAGATTCAGAGGCCCTCAGTTCATAGAAGGGATAGGAGCGAAGATCCCATCCATAAATCCCTATAATCCTGAGCATTGCTCACTTTACGGGCGTGGATCAGCTCCAGGAGTGGCCATGCCCCTTTCTTCTCCCATTGCTTGCCTGCCCTCTTCCCTAGCTCTCCCTTTCTAGCCGCAGTTTAGAAAGAATCAGTCGCATCTTGAAAGGTCTTTCCGCTCCATAAGTGGGAGCAAGCATCGGAATCCCGGACCAGGATGTCTTCACAGAAGCTGATGAAAGGTTGGTTCCATACCAGACAGATAGAGAATTGAATCGAACCCATCTTCTCTATACCTAAGGAGAGGTTGGCCTTTGCTATACTAAATTATCGACTTGCACGTTCTATACGAAAACAATTAGATACGCTACGCACCTCGTCCCTTTCCTTTATTTTTTATACAAGAGGTGCTGGTGCCCTAAGGAGGGGGAGGTGGGGTCAGCTGCTATTTGATTTATTAGTTAGGCATGCATCTCAGCCCTGGTTCTCACTTCACTACTTCTTTACCTTAGTAGGGCTCGGTCGGTTATTCTTTCCAAATCTGCTGAGCTATCTTCCTCAAACTCCTAACTCCTCACCGCATATAGTCTAGTCTGAGTGGTCCCCCTTCTGGATTCCCTTGAGGAGAAACCTTCCTATTATGTCGTTCTTTACGTCACAGGAACGAACTTACTTCGCGTCTTCCTCGCACGTTGGAACTTGACTAAGGAAAGGAGCAAACGAGAGTGTCGTGTCGCGGAGCAAACTTGTCGATGTAATGTAATGTTGTAGGAACAAACGATATAGTGTCGCAAGAACTCCACTTTGAACTACGTCCGTAGAAATTAAATGACGCGATCAAGTCCGTAGAGTAGAGTGGTAGAAGCGGCAACTGCGCATACCCATCAGCCATGTCTACCATTGACGAAGAAGTGCATGCCATGTCTACGTCCATCCATAAAGATAGGAAGAGGTGCATAGCATACAACAGAGCTATAGAGGGCATACAACAGAGCTATAGAGGAAGCCCCAAGAGGAGGTCGAAGTAGTCAAAGGCGAGGAACGAAGCGAAGCAAAGGACAAAGCTAAGAGCCAATGCAACGCAACACGGAAGAGTCTATGAACGAAGTGGAGCGACGTAGGAGGTGAAGAGCGAGGAAGAAGCTAAGCGTCTCCAAGGGAAGGGGAAAGGGGGAAGAGCTGAACGAAGGAAAGGGCGAAGAGCTGCCTAATAAAAAACATCAGCAATATTGGGAAGGGGAAAGGGAAAGGGTGAAGAGCTGAGGGGGAAGAGCTGCCTAATAAAAAACATCAGCAATATTGGGAAGGGGCGGGTAGGCATGGAAGCTCTAGAATTGGTCTTCTTCCCCGAAAGTATAAAACACTCCCGGTCGAGCCTATAAAGAATCATTCCCTCTCTCAACTTAAGAGCTAGCAGCGGGCTTTTCTGCGAACAAAACCAAAGAAGGTTCGGGGCGCCATTCAGATCTTTCTCAGCTGGTTCGTTTATGCCGGCGAAGCAAGCAAGTACGCCCGAGTGATGTAATAGAAAGACGTATCTTATCTCCTAGCTCAATGACACGAACGGATGAGAGTAGATATTATAAGTATTGAGCCCATGATACATGATACATGAACTATAGCTCCTGTGACTCATGACCCGGGTTTCAAATCAATCTATCTTCTCTTCTGTCTGTAGTGAGTGGCAGAGAGCCAGGCTCAATGACACGAGCGGCTGAGATCCAATATTCAAAGTCTTGATGACACGAGCGGATAGGCTAAGAGAAGGCAGGTCGAATGAGGGGAGGAAAGAGTTGAGGGGATTGGGAATTGAGTTGATTCGATAGGGTATAGATAGAAATTGGGAGTTCAGTAGATACGAAAGGAAGAAAAGGGATCAGTAGATGGGTAAGCCTTTAGCTATAGAGATAACAGGTATCCATAGAAATGGAACGAAAGGACCTCGAAGAGGGATGTCGATAGGGTAGATAAGGTAAGTAGATACGGCAAAGGAACGGAAGGGAAGTCGCTCAGGTATCGAAAGAAAGGGAATGGAATGAATAGACAGGGAACCGAAGGGAACGACAGGAAAGGATCTTTCGTAATGGTGTACCAGTTTTTTTGAATAAGTAGCTCTTGAAAAAGGGGTAGAGTGAGTTGGGGATAGAGATCGAAATTGAGTTACGATTCGTAGAGGTATTGAACTGGGGATGTCGATTTAGAGTTGAGGTCAGTTCCTATAGTTTTTAATTTCCTTCCTCTGGTCTTCCTCCCTCCAATCTGTATTTGCTTACTGTCGTCCTGCCCCTGTCCTTTCGTTCGGTTTGGATTTCGTTGCCTCTACCTTGCATTTGGATCGATACCTCCTAGTAGCTGGAACTTCCCTATCTTTGATCTCGTTCGGTTTCGATATCGCTTTCTTTCCTACCCTCTTCGCATCCCTCCTAGTAGCTGTCCGTTCCATTCACTCGATACCTTTCGAAGTCCTTTGTTTGGATTCCATCAAGTGGTCTTCAGTTGCCTCTTTGAAGCTGTCATTTCGTTCCTCTGCCAATTCTCTACGTTGCATTTGTTTCTATCTTTTCTTTTGCCTCTGCAGCCTGACCTCTCATATGTGTTGAATTTGAAGATATAATAGATGAAGGAGGGGCGGAGAGGTGAGACGATAGTCGATTGGCGGCCAGGTGGGGAATGGAATGAAAGGGATCGAGCGCCCTTAATTTAGTAAGTTGAGAGGGTGAACCGAATTTCATTCGTTTAACTCCTTGCAGGGTTAATCCTGAAAGCACCTACTGAAAATCGAATTGAATGGAAAACTTAAACCTAATACATCTGTGTCTACCCTGTTCTAAAAGTGTGTATGCCCTGTTTCAAAAGCCTAAGAAGTGAGTTTTCTCTCAATGTGGCTGACGAAGTAACCGTTTTACTGGATTGAGTGGCATTTTGATCTTTGATTCCTAGCCTAGTCTGTCTCGTCTGTAAGATCTGTTGTTTCATCTGATGCCTTGTTGTGATACTCTCGTCTTCACTATCTGTTTCATATGCAGCCTTGTTGGTCTACTCTCTCCTCAATTCCGTGGGATTTCTTTCATCAAGTAAAGTAAGCATTAAAGAGTCTAATTGATATAAAGTAAGCATTAAAGAGTCTAATTGATATAAGGAAGTTATGCTATGCTAAAGAGCTCTAAATATAGAATCCAGTATCTCTCCTTTGATCGGTTCAGCGAATAGTCCAATTGATATAAGGAAGTTATGCTATGCTAAAGATCTCTCTAAATAGAATTCCAGTATCTCTCCTTTGATCGGTTCAGCGGTGGAATATGCCTTAAAGATGCAATCAGCTGCGTCGCCTGTGGTCCCTAGCAATATCCGAAAAGGGTACTCTTTACCTGTCGTAACTGCTATACTTTACCTGTCGTAACTGCTATCTGGTCTTCGTTTTATTCTTGTTTTACTGGCATTGTGTGCTTTCTCTTCTTGTTTTTTACTGGCATTTGGCTTTCTCTTTCTTGTTTTACTGGCATTGTGCTTTCTAGGAGTCGTTGCTTAGTTTGTGTTGTTAAGTCCTTTCTGATTGAAATGCCTACTCTTTTCCCTGGGCTGTTGTTACCGCCTAATCGTATCCTACTGGCTTTGTACTCCCGATTGCCTGTTTGATAGTAGTAGTTGTATCTCCTATTGAATTTGTACTCCCGATTGCTTGCCTGTTTGTTGGGTTTTTTCTACGTGCATGAGTTTTTTTGTGTATTTCAGTGGGTTGTTGTTTGAGCGAGGGTAGCGTGGGTGTGGTTGGGGGTAAGCTTGGGGGTACTGGTAAAGTAGTTTGAGCGACTGCCTCAGAGCGAGTTAAAGAATACATTTTAGAGGCACAATACTCCGAGGGGATCCCAGTATCGGTCCCCAGCCACCCGCTAACCCAAAAAGTGATAGGGTGGTATGAGAGACCGTGAATACATGAGTAGCCCCGTAGTAAGGCTTAGTGCCCTCGAAAGAATCAATTTAAAGCCACTCGAAAGAATCTATTTAAAGCCATAAGGGTGTTTGAACGAGGATTATCGTAGATAAGGTGAGACGCTAGTCGATTGACGGAGAGCTGACAGGCTCAGGGTATGACTATAGGTGAGCCGTAAGGCTCAGGGGTTGCCTAGTGGACCCCGAAGTGAGGAATGAAAGCTACCCAATCCACCAAGGATACTGAAAAATGCAACTGAATTGAACTCCAACCCTTTTTCTACTTTATTGAGTCTTCTATCTTTATTGAGTCTTCTATCTTTCTATACGCTATTCAATCTATGAGTAAAGACTAAGGATAGCACTCTGCATAGAACGAACTATACGCTATTCACAATCTATGAATCGAGACTAAGGATAGCACTCTGCATAGAAATACAATAGACTGAACCAAAGAAATATAAATACAGTAGAAGGGTACTAAATTAAAGGGTAAAGCACTAAAATAGCAATACTAAATTCAAGGGTCACGTCCCCCTACAATACAATAGAAGGGTACGGTAAGGGAAGAATAAAGAGTGATTGGTTAGAGTTCGCTGTGCCCACTGATTGAATTACGTCCCTACTTGGCAAGGGCGGTCCAAAGAAGTAGGCGTAGATTATATACTTTCATTTCACGCAAGAGAGAATCCGATACGAATATATTATATACTTTCATTCAGACTGTGAAGCTGGTGCCATCTACACACGCATTAATTGTGTGATGGGAACTCTGCCTCTGCCGCTGTAGCGCTCAACGAAGCGGATCAAGCTCTTCTTCCAAGGTCTTCTCATCTTGCAAGATCAAATCAGTTCTCTCCGGTTCTCTGTTCGAACTGACCGGTTTGTTTTTTCTCTTTTCTCTCTGAGACGTCCTTTCTGAGACTCTTCTACAAGCATGTGTTAAGCATATAGCTAAAGAGCACTTTCTTTCCCCTACCCGAGATAAAAGAGAAAGCTATTGAAAGAAGGTAGCTAGGGGTAGAGGTAACGTTTGTGATCGATCCATTGAGGCTAATCGCGTAGAACGAGATAACGAGGATAACTGTGTGAATGTTTCTTTAGTGGTCCAGTCGGATCTGAAAGGAACATACTTTAGTACAATACGATATGAAACCCCAGATCAAATCTTAATTCCTATCCTATAGAGGGTACGAAACCCTGAAATAGAAATACAATGCACGAAACTAAATTAAAGGGTCACCTCTCGTAAACTGAACTGATGTGTCTTTCCTCGCTCAAGCAACCTGCATTTATCTGTACTCCTAACTATGGTAGGATATAGTTTATAGTGATCTGTACTCCTCACTTCGTGCTTCCCTACTAGGTAATCCCTCGTTCAAACAATATGCAATTCCGGCCGGACATACCCACTGAACTCCAAAAACACAAGGAGCTACAAAGCAACAGAGCAACAGAGCAAGACCGGACAAGGGCACAAGGACAAGAGCAACAGAGCAACAGAGCTACACCGGACAAGGACAACCCGACAAGAGCAACAGAACGACAGAAGAGCTAGAGACAGAAAGCACTGGAACGGGTACAAGGATTGCAGGGGACAACCGTACAAGAGCAACCGGACAGGAGCAACAGAGCAACAGAGCAAGACCGGAACTCAATGGAAGCAGAGGAAGGGTTGCGGTTGGGCCTTTCGTGCTCCGGTCTCGAGCTACAGAGCGACATGCAGCACTGGAACGGGTACAGAAAGAGATCCAAATGACAGGTATTCCGATAGGGGTGCGTTTGGGCGGAAATCCGCTTATATAAATTGACAGAAATCCGCTAATATAAACATACTCGAATTAAGCAGAATAATCTCATGAATTGGGCTGGTCAACAGGTAAACAACAGGGTTTGTTGCCCCCTTTTTTCAGGTATAATTTTTAAATGTAACTTTTTTCTACTAATGATTTTTTGGGGGGGTATCTCGATACGAAAATAGTATCGATTGCTCAGTAGCAACTCTGGCGTATGGAATTGCCGTAGAGTGGACCGGTTGTGGTTGTGCCTGTGGCTGTTGGACGGGTTGTTCCTGGGGCTTCTCCTTTGCTTTAAGTTGTAGTTTTAGTTGGAGCTAGGGCATCCGAAAAGGCTTCCGATAGAGCTTCTCGAAAGAGCCTCAGAAAATGCATCCGACAGGTCATCCGATAGGTCATCCGATAGGTCATCCGATGTGGCCTCAGAAAAG
The DNA here is from genome assembly GCA_037177295.1 of Kaempferia parviflora. NCBI lineage: Eukaryota > Viridiplantae > Streptophyta > Magnoliopsida > Zingiberales > Zingiberaceae > Kaempferia > Kaempferia parviflora. The sequence goes on from JBAMIE010000070.1 coordinate 1,289,758, forward strand.
GCATCCGATGTGGCATCCGAAAAATAGGGCCTCAGAAAAGGCATCCTAAATTGCTTCAGAAAGAGCATCCGATTGGGCATCAGAAATTCTTAGAATAAATGACTTATTTTTCTACAACCTCAAATGGGTACCACTGAGGTGTTCCGTCAATATTCCTTCATCTGTACCAAACAAAAAGAAAAGGCTTTGCGGATGGGGACCTGCGTGGGTTTTGCCTGGGGCTGTTGGACGGGTTGTGCCTGTGGCTTGGGTTGAGGTTTAAGTTTTAGTTTTAGCTAGGGCATCCGACAAGGACAACTCAATTATGAAATCTCCCTCTTATTAAATACAGCTTATGTGGCCCATTATCTGAACTTTCAGCTTGACTTTTATCCCCTTTTAGGTCCCGACCAGTCAACTTTAACTTAACATTTTGAGAATAATGCCTTAATAAATAGACCCATAGAATTATTTATCTCGATTTATCGTGCTATTTAACTGAATACTTTATCTGTTTTCAATCCTTAAATACCTTAACAAACATGCAACAGTCATTAACGGTTATTTTGGTCTTTTTTTTGTAGTGATTTACCCCTTTCATTACCCAAGAAAAGAAGACTTAAGAATATCTCATCTGCTGTCTGAGGTCGTATTAACGACCTCTCATCGTTAATTCTTTGTTATGAATTTCCTCATTATTTTATAATAGAGTTTATTCATTATAGGCTGCTAACACCTAGCAGGTACTATACCGACATCACAGGCTCAATAATACCTCATAAGTACAGGATATGGGATGGTGTGAAGCCTGATGATGGATGCTTTTCCACTGAGTAAGAGAAAGAATGGGTATTGAGTCCACTGAGTAAGAGAGAGAATGTGTATTTAGAGTCAGAATGGGTATTGAGTAATAGAGTGGGTGGACCAGAGAAGACTAGGTCTTTTGGTTCGCCCGGCTCTTCTAGATCCTGCCCTCTGCTCTACTTGAATACCCAAACCCTAAAGTCTATCTACTGAACTCCTACCCCTTTCTTTGATATGGTATTTCTACGTTGCTCTCTCGAAGTCAGTACTCGAAGTCAGTACTTTCTTTCCTTGCTCTCTCTATTTCTTTTACCCTTGCATCTTTCTTTCGTTGCATCTCGTTCTGTTTCGGTACTCTCTTTGCTGGCATCTCGTTCTGTCTTTCCTTATTTTAAGATGTTTGAGGGAGGAAGTCATTATTCGCATCCAATTGGTGCAAGGGCCTCTTCCAGTTGGCTGTAAGATAGAAGATCGAACCGAGCAGTTGGCTGTAAGATAGAACTCGATGTAGTTGTCTCCTTAATCGCCTATCGGCTCACCTATAGTCATACCCTCACTTCGGCGCGACCGCCTGGCCTCCCCTCTTCGAGGTACTGAAAGAGAATTCTGCTCTCTACTCCTCTATAGGAAAGGTAATTGAAATGAACTCTAATACCTAATCTCTTTTGTACTCCCCGAACCCTAAAGTCATCTACATCAACCCCTTCTCTATCTTCTGCATACTCAATTGAGCTCTCTTATATCCTTATCGAACTTCAAAGCTGATTCTAGTATGTTTCTATAAGCGATTGTAGCTAACTCAATTCTACAACAACAACTGTAACTCCTACCCTCTTCGCATCCCTCCTAGGAGCTCTCCCTTCCCTTTCTTTCGTTTCATCTGTTGTTTTGTTCGCTCAAACAACAGCAAAGACAGTATTGAGTTACGAGAGCAGAATGAAAAGAGAGCTAACTCAATCGACGCTATCCTGCAATAGTTGAATCCCCCAACCTTGAACTGCCAATCCCAATTGTAGCAGATGTATATTTCTATAAGCGATTTCAGTAAAGGAAGATCATGCCCTTTCATCTCCTCTCCCTTCTGTCGAGTTAGTTCCTCTATCTCTCGAACCGGAGAGAAAGAAGGGGATGCTCACAGCCTTCTGATTGAATTCTTCCCTCACCGCAGATTTAAAAACCTTTAAGTCAAGCTTCCACTCCGATCCTTCCATTGAATGGTTTCTGTCACTCCTTGCCTTAAGCACGGATCCGTATGAAAAAAGAACATATTTATATATATTATATAGCAAGACTCCCATTGCTCGAACCTTGGTAGAAACCACAGTGCATCTGAGCTCCGATCGACCAGCACATCTCAAATCACAGAGTGCATAGGTGCGGGCCCGGCTCCTTTCTTCGCTCCTCGCTCAAACAGGTCAGTAACCTCATTGGGGGTTGTAGAAGAGGTGCCCCTTCAATTGATTTGATTTGACTATCGTATTATAGAAAGTAGAGAGTCGTCACCGAAAAGTGAAGTAGGAAAGTGTAGCTTCAATTCATAGGCCAGGGGGACAAAGGAAAGGATTGATGGTATTGAGTTGAGTAAGGGTCCTTCCTGTATTTCATTGAGTTGAAAGGACAGGACAGTCAAGTCTAGCTTTCGGGGTTGGAGTTGCTTGAATTGAGTTCCTTTCGGGGTTGGAGTTTAGTTCAAAATAGTTCTTCGACTTACTTAGGGGGTTCAAAAATTGTATTTCCAGTATTGGGGTATTTAGTCTTTATAGAACTATCAATTACAATAAACAAACAGGGTGTCGATGTGAACAGAATGGCAGATGTCATAGGCAGACCGATCCTTTCATTGAGTATAGAGCGGTGACCCTGGAATATCGAGATTTTATGTATGGCATTAAGCCCTCCTAGTCTAAAGGTAAGATCGCACCCTTGAATTGAAAAGAGTATCTGGACTGGCGAAGGCTGGTACATACTTTTAAAGACTTGGTTGCTGGATTGATGGTTTGGTTTCAGTAAAGTATTAAAGAAAGATTTAGGGTCCGACACCAGAGAACAGAGGAGAGGAGCGGTATTGAACTGGGTTTTCTTTTTTCTTTTACGATAGTATTTGGGTATTTGATGTGATCTGGGGTTGAGGGGCGAAGAGCTGAGCCACTAGGCGAAGGGGAGTAGAGGTATTTCAACTGGGGTTGAGTAAGGGGATAGGTATTTGACGTTAGAGTCTATATGGGACTTCCTATATATATATATATAAATATGGAATTCAGTTACGAGAGCTGAATTGAGTTACCAGAGGGGCGACTAACAAGGAGCCAGCGACCGCTAGGGTATCCCCAGGATAGGCTCGAGCGAGTATTAATGCGAGAGGGGCGACAAAAGATAGAGCTCGACTGAAAGGAGAGGGGCGACTGAAAGAAAGGGTATCGTCAGATAGAGCTCGACCAAAGGGAGAGGAGAGGGCTAAAGTAGTAGAACCGATAGGCTCAACTGTAGGGAGAGGGGTGAACCTTTCTTTGAGGGGAGGAGAGAGATAGATCATAGGATCCGCGAAGTGAGGGTGACAAGAAAGATCAAAGGATCTGGGAAAAGTGATTGTAGAGGGGTATTCCTCGATTGATATTGTGGAGGGGTATTCCTCGATTGATGTAGATGGTCTTTCGTAGTTTTTCATTTCATTGAGTAGAGAGATAGGGATAGGGATTGGGATTCCAGTAGAGGTATTTGACTTTAGGGTTGAGGGATGTTCCGGACAGAGAGCTCAATGAAAGCAGAGCAGACCTTTACCTCGCATCGGGGTCACCGAATGATGCTTCTTTCTCGATTTGCAGAATGAAGCTTCTTGGGGTTTGAGGTTCATGTAGAGGGTACTCAATGAAAGCAATAGAAGAGGGTAGGGTACTCAATGAAAGCTAAAGAAAGCTAAAGAGGGTACTCAATCTATACTTACAATATCAATAAAGAATTCCAGGGTGACTATACTCAAGAGGTTCTTCAATCTAAAGAGGTTCTTCAATCTAAGTAACTGCCAAAGACTTTTAAAAGGTCATCAACTGAAGGGTCACCATACTCAACTAAAGAGTGGACTCAACCACTGACATCGACTGAAAGCTCTTGAATTCTGCTCTCTATACTCAAACTCAACCCCGGATCAATATAAATAGAATACTCAAAGGGTTACCCCTTCGCCTATCGGCTCAGCTCTTCGCCAGTCGACTAGCGTCTCACCTATCCAGTGGGTAGCCTTCGCCTATCGGCTCAGCTCTTCGTAGATAATCCTCGTAAACGAAATTGATTTCAAGCTAAACTTTCTTCTCTGGTGTACTACCCATGCCAGCTAAGACTGAATTCTGCAAACTACCCGTGGCAGCTAAGACTGAATTCTGCAAACCCGAAACTCAAATACATCAATCCTGGAATCTAAAACTCAGCCGTACGGTTATACTACCTACCAACTACCACTACCAAATACTTTAATCTTTAAATTCCCGGGACTTCAACCTACAATTAATAAAAGTCAGAGGAGAAATACTCTACATCCATTACTGTCCTCAAAGCCCCTCCCATCCGGTCATGGACACCCATCCGGTCATGCTAAAACAGAAAGGACAGACCCCAACCCTCAAGTCCCACCCGCAACGCCCCCCATGCCATTATCAGTGTTCAAGCCATGCCCCGAAAGGTCCAACCCAAGTCGAAATGCCAAGCTTCATGGCATCATCCTCAATCCATCTTCGCGCTCTTCCGTACTCTATTTGCTGGCATCTTTCTGAGTTTCTTTCCTTTCTGTACCCTGGCAGCTGGCATCTGTCTGTGTTTCTTTCCTTGCATCTTTCTTTGTTGGGTTTCTTTACCTGTTATTTAGCTGTCTTTCTGTACCTGTTATTTAGCTGTCTTTCTGTACCTGCCATTTACTCTTCTCTCGATTTCTCTATTCCTGTCATTTAGCTGTCTTTCCTGGCATCTTTGTTTGTTTCTTTGCTGCTGGCATTTGGCTCTCTACCTGGCATTGACTCCTGTGGTCTTCAGTTGAGGGCTTCTGTGTTGGGTTTCTTTCCTGGAGGCATTTAGCTGTCTTTCTGTCCTTTCTTTTACCTGGCATATGTGCTGATATTTAAGGTTGTTTGAACTCAGGGTTGCCGGGCGGTGTTACCCCGAAGTGAGGTCCTGAAGGATCAAGAATAAATAGAAGAGAAGCAAATTCAAGCTAAACTAACATCGACTGAACAACCATCAATCCTGCAATACGGGAAAAGAAGGATACGGCACAGCCAACAATCCTGCAATACGGGAAAAGAAGGATAGGGCACAGCCAATCTGATTGTAGCAGATACCGGTTTCTTGTGTTACAATAGTCTTGTGTTACAATAGAGGGTACTCAACTAAACCCCAGATCAATAGAATCACTGACATCGACTAGCTACATCCCCAGATCAATAGAATCAGTCACATCGAGACTAAGGAAAGGAAGCGCACTCAACTCCAACCCCAAGAAGCTTAATTCAGCGACAGAAATAGAATCTCTATACTCAAGATACGGATCTTTCTATATAAGAAGAGGTTACTTCAACTCAATTCCATTCAATGAAAGCACAAGAGGTTACTTCAACTCAATTCCATTCAGTCTAAGTTACTGCCAAAAATACACTAAATACAATAGAGGGTACTCAACATTAGAGGGTACTCAACATATAGATCTTTCTATACGAAACTCCAACCCAACTTTTTATGGCATTTATCAGTCGATTCGACACTAAGGAAACGCACTCACATCGACGACTGAAATACTATATCTATACTTCAAATCATAGAAAGCGCTAAAGAGGTTACTCAAACGAAAGCACTAAAATCAAAATAGAATACTTTCCCCAGCTGCAGTCGTCAATGCTAAGGCATTGACTCTTTCCCAGCTGCAGTCGTCAATGCTAAGGCATTGACTCTTTGGCTCAGCTCTTCGCCAGTCGACTAGCGTCTCACCTATCCAGTGGGTAGCCTTCGCCTATCGTCTCACCTTATCGTAGATAATCCTCGTAAACGAAATGACAGCACCACTCTCTTCTCTGGTGTACTACCCGTGCCAGATACTCAATTCCCTGCACCTGCCCCCAACTTCACGCATCCGTCCTGCACCAGCCCAAACCCAAGTCGAAAGTCCCATGCGCAACCCCGACCCCGACCCCGAGCAGGGTGTCGGACTCAAACCAAACAGCAATCCAGGACGGATACCGAACTTCCAAGCTGATTGGAAGATGTTTCTATAAGAGATTAATTCAGATACTGGAATTATACAACAACCCCAACCCCATGGCCTCATCCTAAATCTATCTTAGCCCTCTTCCTCCTCCTCTCTTCTCTTCTTCTACGACCCCCGGATTCTGCCCTCTCTTCTTCTACGCCTCCCGCCCTACGGCAAAATCCGCCAGCGCACCAATTCAAATTAGAATATTCCTTTCAAAGCGGGTGCCCCGTCCGAGAATATTCCTTCCAAAGCTCCCGTCCGATCTGTCTAGAAC
>JBAMIE010000070.1:1327165-1359857 GCA_037177295.1 Kaempferia parviflora
ATGAAACCCTTATAGAAAGGAGATGCGCGTGACAGATGAGAAGAAGCGTGACAGACCTTTCGATGAGAAGAAGATGCGCGTGACAGACCTTTATTTAAATACCCATAAGGGTGGATGCCAGTGGATAGGTATTTTTCCCAACCCTTCAGAAGTTCAATCCTCAGCTCTGCTTGACCTCTGCTTTAATAGAAGAAGAAAGAGAAAGGCAAAAGAGTAAGGAAGCTTGAGAACATAGTCATTTCATTCTTTTAGAAGAGGATCTCAATTGTCTGTCCTAAGTTCAAGTAGGAATTGGCATCATTACATTCGCTCCTTATCTTGTGTTTCATGTAGAATAAGGGAGTACGGCACGGTCAGTCAGGCAAGTCTGTGTATGAAGCCGAGGTACCTACCAAGGAAAGAGGGGGCAGATGATTGAAATATAATTCAGGACGAAAGAAAGGCAATAAAAGTTGACGAAGCCGTCCATATAAGTAATCGGAATGTGGTGGGATCGGACTCAACTAACTATGTGGGGTTTATATGCTTTTCTCATACTTGTTGGAAGGAAACCTATTTCCGTTCCCTTGGTGGCGAAGTGCTTTAGGTATGAATGACGGACACTTCTCTCTCCATCACACCAGTAGAGTTGTCAAGGATACCTTATTCAGCTAGGAGGACTGATAGAAGCGATTCAAGTGGTGCCTGGGAGGACTCTAAGTCGAGGGAAGTTCGGGGAGAACAATTCCAATTCCAATTCTAATTGCTATTCCTGCGAGATAGTGTATTCTACCCAAGGCAAGGGTCTCAGTCTCAGGGCGAGAGTGAGGAATTTCGGGGACTAAACTCAGGTCTGCGAATTACCTAACAGTTCGGTACGGTACGTAGGTCTATCAGAGGAAGTTCCGTTCTGCCTTTGAATGTGATAAGTTAATACCCTATAGAATTCTCATCAGTCTTCATTCGTCCTCAAGTTGAGTTGAAGGCTTAGGAAAGAATCCGATATCGAGTCGGGGCGGGAGGACCAAAAATCGAATTAAGGGAGCGGAGGTACCTCATGGGGGAGACTACCGGACCTGTCATTCATTCTGCTTGCTAGGGTAGGGAAAGGACTAAATACGCTTTAAGGAAGGGAAGGGTGTAGATTCATACAGAGGAGGCCAGCTAGATCGGCTCAGTTCCATGGTCTCAGTCCGATTCTTCCTCCAACAATTAGTGAGGGCCTCTAATCAAGGAGCCCAGGCCAGGTTTTTTTCAGATCCTGTCAAGTCAAACGAGACGGATGTAAGAAAAGCATATATTACTGTCTCTCGGCATGGATGTACTCGTGGGGAAGATAGTTTCAGAGAGTCATTTCTATATATATCTTCGTGATCGTATCTCATTGGAGGAACTCTCATTCTTTCTCCCCTTCAAATCCCCTGCCAACTCATATCTTTTTCTTTTGACTTTTTTTTTTCTCCGAATAGTGGATCGGGGATGTTCCCGCTGCTAACTTTCTGGGTCTTATGAGTGCGAATCACCTACTTGGATTGGAAGATCAGTGGTTCAAGGGCTCACGGAAGATGGGCCGACCGATCCAATACTATGCCTGGTGAGATTGGGTTTAAGTCCTATCAGAGTCTGTAGAGTGAGATCCCCCGTCGAAGAAAGAATATGAGTTCAAGACAGAAGCAGAAATGATAAGCTAAGCTACGGGAGAATTCATAGAAGAAGGCAGAAAGGCAAGTCTCTAGGCCCAGACACTACATCTGTCCGAGCTATTGTACAGTTCCTAAGGGACAGAAAGAGAGGATGGGGGAAGGATAACCAAACAGAAAGTAGTCTTGTGCTCTAACTCTAAGGTCCCAGGTCAGATAAGGCGGGAGGAAAAGAGCTCATAGATAGAGATAGAGACCAGAAGATTTTCACCGTGCCTTTGCCCATGTGCCCCATTCTCTTGAACTTGCCCCTGACAATCCATCATTAAGGCGGCGCCCCCCCAATCCGGGCACTAAAGGCGCGGGCGCCCCAGCTCCCGATCCAATGGCTTAATGGGGGCGGGCACCTACATCGTGACCTCCGTGCGGCACTGAAAGAAATAGTGGAATGGGATAGAGAGGAAAGTGAGACCCTCTCCTGGACATAGGAAGAAACCCGAAGAAGGCATTGGACTCTCTTCCACCCCGAGAGTGCTTTCAATCATTGTTTGGCCAGGAAGACGTCGTTTCACTCGTTCCTTCTCCCTCGAGCTACCTGCTCATGCTTATAGATAGATAGACGCCTCTCGCTAAGCTCCGGTCTAACTACTTTCTCTTTTTGCTCCCCTATCAACTGACCGGGCAAGGCACAGAATCTCAGACGTCTTCATCTCTTCTTATCTTATATAAGAAGCAAGGACATGTTGATCTGCCCCGTCTCCACGTCGCTATCGCTCGTCCCTCCCCTGATCTATCATCTTCGAGGAGGAGGAAAGAGAAGTGCTTAACTCTTTATTCCAGACTAGGGATTGCTAATCTGCCTACGCGGGAAGCCTTCTCCCTCTCAGGCTTGAATCCGATTGAATGATGGATAAAGCAGCGAGATTGGTTTAGGTTGAAGATGCAACAAGGGCTATGTAAACGCAGGGTTTGCTCTGTGTTTGTTGACTTTGCTCTATCGTTCAATCAGTCGACTATATTAATAACACATGCAGATCGGAGCCGCTTTCTGCTTCGCTACGCCCCTTGCTTTGAACTTCCTTACTTGAGAGCGGGGGACTGACTTATGCTAGAACGAGAGAATAGTAGCACCGGACTCTTTTTATGAAATTCTCTATCCCCTGTAGTAGTTGCACCTTCCCCTTGAGCTTGGGAGGAGTCAATCGAGTAAGAGGGGAGTTTAATTAAGTTGCACCTGAGGATGCAATGGCTGCAGACGAAGGAAAGGCCTTAAAGGCGAGTAGTTGTACCTTACGCTGTGGCTTCCTCAATGTCATCAGCCGAAAGTTCACCTGAGGAACTAAAGTATTGAATGTGGAGTAGTTGCACCTTACGCTGGGGATTCAAAGGTGAGTTAAAGCTAAGCTACAAGTGGGTCTGCTTTTATGTTTGAAGTAGCGTCAGTGGCTGGAGCCAAAGTTGCACCTGAGGAAAGTTCTGCTTAGGAGTCTCAATCGAAGAAGTTACCTGTAGCTTCGAAGGGGTTTGAATTTGCCGCTGAGGATTTTCCTTTGAATCTTCGTCTGCAGCGCAAGAATTTAGCATCTCTTGTCTTGTTCTCTACTCTCTCGTCTCGTACGGTCACCGCATCTAAAGTAGCCTTGATATGGAAGGGAGTACTATATTTTATATAGGAAAATTCAGTCTAGGCTGGCAAAGAAGAAAAAGATTGACTGAAGGCGACTCTCACTCATATTACCTACCAATAAGAGAAAGGAATGCTATGCTAAGGACGCCCCTTTTCTTTTATCCAAGAGCAGTGCAGTTGGTGAATAAAAGAGTTCCGGCTCAAGCCTCTCTTTGAGTGGAACCTTCCCTTCCTCTAATTCCATTAACTTAAGCGCCACGAACTCCTTGCTTAGAATCTGAGGAGAGACCCGTGCTAGCCGAAGACAACCCATATACGATTCCGTGTAATTGCTCCTATTGTAGAGATAGCGAGATAGCCCTCCGGAAACAAGACCATTCAGAGTAGAAGCTGCTCCTTATGCGGTTCATTCTTTCTCTTACCCATTCCGGAAGTAAGGATAGCTCCCCAGATCCATCTCATACTTGGGCAAGAAGCATCAAGGGATGAACTACGCACTGCACGCACGGTCAAGGGCAAAAGCAAGGTGCGGAGCGGTATCCTCATTCAATCATGCCAACTGAAAAAGGCAGGACTCTCTCTCTATACAAGTAATTTCCTTTTATCAAGGTGCTACGCGAAGTTCAACCTGATATGAGCTCTACAGCATTTGTCTATCTTTTTCCTCATATCGACAATCCTTGTCAAAAAGTGCTAGCGAGCTGACGAATCTGCTGCCCGATACCCAAAGCAGATTTTTCTTTTCATGAAAGAGAACCGCCCCATTCCCTTATATGAGTCTTCCTAGTGCCAAGGACCAGTTCAAGTTGGATAGCCAAAGAAAAGGATCTCGCTAAATAAGGACGCTCCTGTGTACCAACGAGACCTATAAGTTCTTTATATACACTAGTTGGTGAGTGAGATTGAGGAGAACTGGGTAGACCGGTTTCTTCTACTTAAATGATTTGTGGGCATAGGAATGTGATGTCAGCCACTCCGCTCCGTGGGCATAGGCATGCCAGCCAATCAAACCGTTAAGACAGAGAATCCCGAGCAATGGGAATAAGACGGCCAGCTCACTAGGTTCATAGAGTGCAGTCAGCCAAGACGAGAGGCCATCGAACTCGGCGAGCTTCTTTTCCTTTATGCGAATGCCATCCTTACATGCCATGTTACTAATCTATCTCTTGCTTTTCATGCACTCTTCTAGCTAAAAAGCTTGGCCTGTCACTTCGTTCACTCCGACTTCGCAACATTTCCTTTGACATCAATCAGATCTTTGAACAAGAGCTTCATCGGATAACTCAGAAAAAGTCAAAGCTCGGAGCCGGATCTCTAGTGTAATAATTGTATCTCGTCACTCCTACACAATAATATAAAGTGTCAGAATCTCATCGCTTAGGAAGGGGCCGGTGGATTGGATTCAAATTAAGTGGGCTGGCTATGCTCTACTGTCCGGTGTGGCGAGGGGAAGAATCCACTTTCTCTCTAGGAAGGTGCATCTGATCGAAGAGATCTTTCTGTTGAAGAATCTCAGCTTAACCAACTGGACTCAAGCTATCTCGGCCCTTCGTCGTTGAGTTTCTTTGACAGAGGTCTCGGACGGATAGGAGGATCCGTTCTTGCAGGGTTCGGAAGCTAGTGTGTTTTCCTCCCTTGTTTCTGGCTCTCCAGTCCGTGCTTCATTCTGATTATGCCGACCCGGCCTCTGAAGAGAGTCAAAGCAAGACTTCCTCGTCGAAGAGTTTCGGGAAAATTCCTTGTCTCTTCCTTTCCTTTGAGCTCTCGTGCGAACCACTGAATCTTCAAAGAGAGAGACCCTACGAAGAACTACATTTCTATAAGACTTTATATAAGCGTCAAAGCAAACTCGGCAACTAGGTCTGATCCGGGAAAAGGAGCGAACTAAACTAAAGTGACGCGTGCGAAAGCTTCTTAATTCATTCTCGCGGCTGGGCTCCTCATAAAAGTAGTCGTCCGAGACCTAAGGGACGCTTGGATAAAGATCATTTTCGTCTGCTCGCGAAGATCAATCCTGCGGCGTGCAGGGTCTCTTAGCCCTTACGAATAGAGGAGTCTGCACTCAAACTGATTCTCGGGTTCGCTTAGCCTGCTAGAAATGGAATTTTGAGCAGAAGATTAGAGCTGTGTTCGTAACCACTGGAAGGGCAGTAGGGCGGGAGCCACTAAGGGAAGGGCGATTGAGGAGCGAGTGAAACGGAGTGAAACGACGAGCAAATGCAATGTCGCAGAGCGCCCCCCTATGGCTGACCCAGCGAGAGAGCTCGGAGCTGAAGCTCGTTCGACCGGTAGGGACTTGAGCAAGCACTGAAGAGTGAAGAGAAGCGACTGACTATAACTTTCTTGCTCTCAGGTGATATCCGCTTCCTATTCTGAATCGTATGCCTATTCTCTCTGTCGGACCATGAAGGAAAGAGTGGAGTGGCAAGTTCCGCCCCCTCCCCTCATGTTAGGTCCAGCGCGAACAAGAAAGAGTCGCGAAGAAGAGTAAGTAAAGAAGATATAGCTGCCTGCCATAAGCACAAACTAAGCTGGAAGTTCACTCCTCTTGGAGTTTCTTTCTTAATTTTCGCAGTAGCATTCATTCAATGAAGAAAGAAACTCTCTCACATCGCCCTATCCGATCCTGACCTTCCTCTCTGAGAGATTTCTTGCTGCTGAGAAGGGGACAGGAGCCTTCCTCCAACGGGCACTAGCGAATGAATGGAAGGATTCCTTCTGGGGACTGGGGAGGCTCATGGTCACGGGTCATGCCCGCCGCCGTCACTTTAGTTTAGTTCGCTCCTCAACTCGGAGAAACCGGGCGTACTAGGACTTCAACGAATGATAAGATGAAGATTCTTCAACTGCAACCCGGGCATTCTCTCTTATAGCATTTGCTTCGGAGGATTGAACTGAAGCTGGCGAGGGATGGGAGTGTGATAATCTGGCTCAGCTGGCTCGTACGGGACTCCCTCCTCGTACCGAGAAAGAGGGCTAGGAATAGTCAAACCGTGCCCATTCTCCTTCTAGTGAGAGATCTCACACTACTTATCTGTCTCTGTCCGCATTCCGCATTCGCAGCAATTGGCCGCTTCAGATCGAATGTTGCTCCGCTCCACTTGTCTGCTCGTTCATTCGACAGTCAGGTTGTCTGATGAGTGGAAGGAAGTGTTATAATATAAAGTAGGCGTAAAGTGACTACGTGTAAGAAAGTAGTGGTCTTTTGCCTGTCATAAAGTAGTGGTTTTCTGACATGAAGTGAGAAGAAGCGAAGTCGAGCTCTGTCTTGATCCTCACACGCGTTGGAGCGGCCAGCCTATTTAAACCCGTGTCGCTGGTCCCCGCTATAGATGCGAAGTCGGAGAGGTGGGAAGATGCTGAGCGGAGCGTTTGGACAACTTAGGTAAGATCGGGATTTGGTCTCGCTAGTCACGGGACTTATAGTGAACAAAGACCTACGATTCCGGTCCAGTCCGAGGCTCTCTTTCCAGTCTAAGGAGTCCTAGGAGTTCTTTCCCATTCATTCCTCGCAGTCAGTCATGTTATCTTTCTGTCGGTGGTTGATCGGCTAGCGCACCTCGGCTAGCGGAGTGCCTTTGCTTTGTCCGATTCAAGCCCCAACCCTCCGCGGAGGACTCGACTTCGCAAGAGCTCCACCGGGCCACATACAGAGCAGATATCATAAAGAAGTACTGAAGAACCTTTGCCATCCGCTCCCGAGTTAGAGATGGACGGCACTACTCTTATTATAGTAATGATAGGCCACTACGATTCATTTCCGGAAAAGAATGAATCTCCGTTGAGGACCGGATGTGATCCGGATGCGATGAGCGATTAGACATCCCATGCCTATTCCCAATAGCCGATAGCAGGGACCCGATTGGGACTATACCGAATGCGAAGTCGAGCCAATTGAAGCGGAATGCGGTAGCTGAGGTGCATGGTCCAAAAGTGATGGCCGAACCATTTGATGCTTCCGTAGAGGAACCATTTGCCCTTTCTATACTATAGGAGCCTTCCCCACCAGCCTAGTAGATAGAGAGTAGGAATCGGATTCGAACCGACGAATGGAGACCCGTGACGCGTGTGTGCTTCATCAACTATGGCTAATCTACCATGCGCGGGTTCTCTTCCCGTAACTTCTCGGTACTCCGGCTTCTTAGATGGGCTCCGGCTCTCGAAAGCACCAACTCCCCTTCCACTTGACCGGGATCTATCCTTTTCTCCATCCAATGAGAGCTCTTCGATCCAGGCATAGATAGGCATAGTGAAGTGGAGCTGGTCCCCCGACCGAACTCCCGATCTTATCCCAAGAGCACTACTTTCGACTTCGCTTATGTAAGAGACCAGCGAAATGCGCGAAAACGAACTGCTGATCCAGCACCCGCCACGAAGGAAATACAGGCGAAAAAAACACTACTACACTACACTACACTACACTACTTATATAAAGCAAAAAATGTAAGCAGTTCATAGAAAAGCTATTATTCTTAGCAGATCGGGATTCCTATAATAAGTATGATAGCACGATCAGCGTCCAATAGACTGCCAGAGCCAAGGATCTGTCAAAAATCTGGTAGAGGTGCCGTTTCAAATGATGTGACGAATCAAGGGTTTAGCTTTCTCTCTTACTCGGAGAAGACCTCTCTAGCCTCAAGAAGAACTATGGTGCGGATGAACTAGCTCTGGCAGATGAGCCATATCTGGATCTTGCTTCAACAAGGTTGCTTAAATCTCTTTCTATAGCCTTCCTTAGGTTTAGGTCTTGCATTGGGATCGTCCAGTAAAGCCAGAAGGATTTAGTTGAGGAGGTCTTCTGAGTCAAAGGTATTGGAGTGAACCCTCTTATTAATGATGGAATAGACTTGTCTTAGATATGTGTAAAAAATACAATCCCCCTTTTATGTTTGTAATTTCTAGCATTAGGCATTCAATCAAGCGAAAAGGTTTATCCTTCGGGGTTATGCAGTCCATAGCGCGTGCAGCAAGGAGCATGGTGAAGCGCTACGCGACGCGAAGTAGCCTTTCGTGCCAGCTACTTTTTCGATCGTTGTGGAAAGAACGAAAGATTCTAAATTGAACCCCGAAAGACGAGACTGGCCTCGAGGATCGAAAGACCTTTCTTTTGGCAAGGTCCGCTATTGATATGGAAAGAACTCCAGCAGAGCTACGCGTCATTATCATTCGCTCCTCTTATGCCTTTGCTCTAGCTCTTATGGCGGGCTACTGTACCGGTTCATTCTTCAGTTTATTCTTCGGACGAAAGAGCGTATCTTTCTGACTCTTATTCGGCGGGCGATTCTTCATTCCCTACTTATATTATATTACTTATATTACTTATTACTTACCTCGAAAGGTTCAAACCATTCTCATAATCTCACCGTCACGCGATCACATCTTCCCCGATTGCTAGTTGAATCCTGTTTGATAGAAATTGGTGTTCAGGAAGTAATCGAGATGGGTGTTCCGTGTCCCTGTATCGAAAAGTGGTTGTTTGCAATAGCACGTCGTTGGCAAGCATATATACGTTACCAGAGACGACTACGACCAACATACGCTGCACTGACTTGCAAACGAAGCTTAAGTTCGGCTCACGTAACTAAACTACATTCGTATTGCAAGCAACATACGCTCACTACGCCCATATATCCCGCCTTAAAAACTACCATATATGGTAACGCAATAACAAGGCTACATGCCCAGAATACGCTAGAAACGAGCCCAGTACCCATCGGGTCAGCACAGTGCAACGCGCCTCGTCTTTTTGAACAATTAAGATCAAAATCAAAACTGTTCCACACATCCAGGTTGCTTGCAAGACCGAATCCTCTGTGTACAGTACAACTTGACTTTCCCGGTAGGCAGAACTAGGATGTTGCAAAGCCTAATCTCAAAGCTTGGAGTGGTCCATTGAGGCCTTCAAGTTTTCCACTAGAAAGAGGTCTCGATCTTTATGTTCTCTTTGCGTTCCCTCTCAGAACCCGGGTTCACTCTCTAGGAAGACCCTATCCCGATCTAGTTCTTCTTTTCTTCTTCCCCGAGGCTTTGTTCACTACCTCCAAGAACATGACTCCTCTCAGAAGGTTCAAGGATTGCACGAGAGATTGCCCTACCAGCTAAACCACTTAATTCCTACCGGGGTGGCTTGTGACTAGGTTGGTACGGGTGAACAAGCCTAAGTTATCTGGTTCTGGCTAATGCCCGGCTTGGGTTAGTAATGCTCTAAGTGCGGTTAGTACAAGAGGCTTACTACCATGAGGAACAAGAAAAGTATCTGATTCTGGGTCTGGTTCTGTACCCCCTAAACTTCGAATAGATTGTTGCAACTCTTATATAGGGGAAACTCCAACTATTGAATATGAAAGCCCTGTTATCGAAAAATACACTAACCCTTGATTCTTATTATCTTTATCTGTGTTGGATGACACTTTCGAAAGCA
Source organism: Kaempferia parviflora (assembly GCA_037177295.1). Lineage (NCBI taxonomy): Eukaryota > Viridiplantae > Streptophyta > Magnoliopsida > Zingiberales > Zingiberaceae > Kaempferia > Kaempferia parviflora. Next base: position 1,336,833 of record JBAMIE010000070.1, read on the forward strand.
TAGATCCACGAGAACCAGAGGGCCGAGTGAGAACGACGGGGTATCGAAATGCGTGTGCGTTGCTGCTACCTTGGAACTCCTATTGAGTCAAGCAGCAAAGCAACTAAAGCACCGGAGCTCTTCTAACCAGAATACAAGGTCAGTCGTCCCCTAAACTCTTTGAATTCTTTGGGTAGTTTAGGAGGGCAAGAAGCTCGATGCAGGGAGTCCCATTTTATTGTTCCTTAACTGCTACTCGCAGGAAGGCGTGAATCCACTGCGACATCTTCTGCCCCATCCGATGATGCTCACTGAATACACCTCGAAAAGGAATAACACTTGAACACCTTAGACTTCGACTTCCTCTCGGGCAATCTATGAATTAGAAACTTACTCATTTCTGTAAAGAATCGTGGCTGGGCTCTGAACCGGGTTTAAACTAAGCTAGATAGGAGTTGCCTAACCTTATGAAGGGGCTTTCTACCAGATGCCATACTAACGCGGATAATGCTTAAGCAGGAATTCCCACAGCCCCTCGCTCCTTAGACTGAGAGGGACGTGAACCGAAAAAGAATGCTATTTTGGCAATGTTATGGGGTTCATTTTTGTTGCCTCGTTATCCATTAACATCTCCCTCAAACTGCCAAAGCCTTGTTACGGCGGGAGCTATACCTACCTTCATAGGATAGGACAGCCTCCTGGAGCGTCAGAGATTGGGTCGAGAAGCAGACATCTATTGCCTCACCTACAAACCCATGTCCGAAGTCGCAACCAAAGCAAGACTTCTACGTTGAACTGTACCTTTGGTAAGCTAAGACGAACCCTAGTCAGCAAGCTGACCCTTTCTCCTTTTCATAATAATACAGAGATCCCTCGGGAGTTCATTTATTAAAAGGTATAGTAGGAAGGGCAAATCCAATACTGTTTTCATTATTCTTCCCCGAATAAAGACCCTAAATAAAGTAAGTTGTTGTTGAGGAATAATTAAAAATTCATTTGATTTCAATAATTTTCTTATTTTTCAGGGGGCATAGAACGATCCATCTTGAGATTATACATGAGATCATAATGAAGTGTAAAATAGAATACGATATTATGTCCCGAGGACTGAAAAAAATGAACCCTCAAGATGGGATGGGATTTGGGGTATCATTTGGTTGTTTGGACGAGCATTATTTTCAAAGAAGAAAAACAAGAAAGAGAACCCGGGAGGGAAGTTAGACAGGACGCGAAAGCAAGACAGATTGCGGCTAGGAGAGGGGCGGAGCTATAGCACTGCTTTCGTTAATCTCGAAAGCAGCAATTAGGATAGTGATGATCCCTTCATCAATGGAGAAAGTAGAGCACCTCCTCATATACAAAAGTCAAAAAAGAGATAGGGAATGTGGGCTTAAATCAAGCCCACGGAGCGGTTTAAGGAAGAGAAAAGAAAGATCAAACAGCGGAAAGGCCGAGACGTCTCAACGTCGCCCCCCAACTTACAACTTACATCTTACTCTTTTAGGGGGCAGGCGAATTAACTATAAAAGGGGCGGGCCTTGACTTTGAGTGCGTGGGCGAGGAAACAACCACTTGTAATAGCAGCCATATTCTCTCTTCCCCATTTTCAGATTCGCTACGAGATATTCGGCCTCTTCGAGATTCTATATTATCCTCCACATCAAGGTAAAGGTGGTGAGGATCCAGCGGCCCCCCCTCTCTCCACACATGATTGAATCTCCTCTTCGGGATATGCTCGAGCTACTACGCATAATAGGTTTCATTTCTGTCTTGTTATCAACTAAGGAGGAAAGAGGGTCGCGCTCGGGAGCTAAAGGCTTGATTCGGCTCAGCAGCCCACACCTCTGGCTCACTCTCATTCGACTCAAACAATCTGAGTCACTTTCATTCATTCAATCCGAACTATCAGAGGCGTCCGCCTCTTCAATCATGATCATGACATCTGGTACTTCAAGAATCTTTTGAAGAGTAGTATGCCTGATATTGCCAGAAGACCAATTATCATTGCCTCGTGTGGAAAGACAGATTCCTCAGGTTGTGAGAAAAAAGATATCCATTGGGACGAAGAGAACCAGAATGGCACCAAGCAAAGGATCCTCGCAAATTAAACGAGTTTTCTGTGCCGTTAGCCGGGAATGAAGACGCCGTGGAGGAAATGGGCTATCAGGCCTCAATTAGTCAAGTACGCAAGAAGAGTTGTTAGGCGAAGACACTCTCAGTCGAAGGTAGGGCATGAATCCTAGCTTGAGGGTCAGGTCAATCGAATAGATAGAAGATCTAGCGCCTTGGTTAGAGAGAATAGGGCACAAGAAAGCGAGAGTACGAGTTCGTGACCAGTTGAATTGATCCCGTGGAAAGCTATCATACTTGTATCCACTAGACTTGAAAGCAAATGAAAGAAAGCGGAAGGACAGGGAAGGCACTACTGTAACCTATAAGAAAAAGAGTAGCTCCCTTATCTTATTGCTTACTAAGCGCAAACACTGAGTTCAAACAGTCAGAGATCTAACTCGAAAGAAGCAAGCAAATCGGACAGAAAACACTCTCACTCGAAACCCCCCAAAAAGTCAGTTTATAAGTAAGTTGCAGATCTTTCGTAGTTTCGTAGAACGACTTCTTTATTTATGCAATGCCATTCAGATAAGAGACGTAGGGTAGATCTTTCGTAGTTTTGAATAGCGATTCACGACTGCGAATGATAATGACGCGAGCCAATACCTTTGAAAGAAATGAAGGAGAGGTTTTGAATAAAGACTCGGGAGAGGAGGGGATCCTGGCTCGACTGAAAGGAGAGGAAATAGATGATGAGGAAGATGATGATTTAGAAGAATTTATCCATTTCCTGGAAACTTTTCTTCTGGAATTGAACTTCGATGGCAATGTTTTCTCCCTTTCAGCGGGAGATATGCCCGTACCCTCTTCTTATGGAGGTTTCGTATTTGTGAATGACGATGGTATTCTTACCTTTAAAGAAAGCTTAGCTTAGACATGCTGGTTTAAGGATACTCTTTTATTAGGCAGGAGCTAAGTTAGGTATTATCTAGATATAAGAAAGGAAGGAGTCGGAATAGAAGCTCTTTTCGCTACTCCGTTGCTAGTGGACTGCTTGAGAGGGAAAGAAGAGAATGAGGGAAGGAAGATAGCATTACGAATTGCCCTATTTTCTCTAGTAAGGAGAAGGTAGAAGGCTAATATTGATTGAGTCGCCTACCCCTGGTCACTGACCTCTCTTTCTCCATGAAGAAAGGCCAATATATCCATATATCAGTACGACTAGCATAAGTCAGACTATGGGGTTGGTCGGTAGGGCGGTTCCGAGCTTGGGCAACTTTTGAAGTAAGCCGAATATGAGGGGTAGGAATCCTAAATCTAATGACTTGGTTTACAAGAAGAATAGGAATTATAAGCATGGAATCGGAAAAGCAACTGAACTTCCTTAGCACATAAAGTACTAAGCTCTAAACCTTAAGAAAGGACGCAAAACATTTGATCCTCTAGTTTACTTGCTTACTTGTTAGAGTAAGGAAGAGATTTGACTTGTTAGAGTCAGGAAGCTAGCCTATTTATTAGCTATTCTTAGCCAAGCCCGAATCTCATTCTGACTTCCCTGGGGGAACTTGAAGAAGCTGTGACAGAACAAGAAGAAGCTATTTATACCCGGAAGAAGGACTACTGGTTCGTCTTATCTTATTAGTAGCAAACAGTGGGAGGACGAAGCGGTAGCGCCATCTGAAATCCCAGCTGAGAATTCCTTTACTTAACTAGCAGCTTTCTTCTTTATTTCCTTGGAAAGGACGGGTCAAGGTCCGAGGTAACGACGGGCAACTCAAGGCTAGCAACTCATGGATTCTACCTTAATAAATTCATTTCAGACCTTTTCCAAATTTAAAGGAATTGATGACCGGTCTGGAGGGCCCTTCGATCTGTACCTAAAGTCTTCTTATGACGAAAGCGCTTTTAGTGTAGTGTATTAATTATATGAGGAAATGTAGCAGAAGGACAATAGCCCTCCCACAAAACCTGAAGAATCAAAACAAGAAGTGAGAAGGGCAATTCTTCTTAAAGTGACAAGCATCTTTTCCCTCCCCTCAACTTTGGATCTGGTAGCAAATTCGCATAAGAAAGTGAGCGACATGACAAGTATCTTTTTTATCGAGAAATTGATCGACATGACAGGTATCTTGATCACAGAATTCGTTCAACTAATAGAAAAATGGTTCAACTAGTAGAACTCTTCGAAATATGATAGAGATTCTTGAACGAAGTTTACCGGGGCTGTGATCTGTAGTCAAGTTTCACCCACTTCAACTCACAATTTGGAGCAAACCACCATTGAACGCGCCACAGGTGTCTTCTCCGAATTGTAGGGGGGTATTCCACACTGACCAGTGGAAGACGTTCAGCCACAGCACAAGCGTAAGGCAAGGCTGTGGATTCTCACCTGGCCCTACACATTCCTTATTCGTATTACGAACATACGCCGGTGAGAAACTTAAATCAACTAGAACCTATGTTGAAACCTAGACTTAAGGACCGAAGTCGTAAAAAGCGTAGAAGCGTACACGACAGCTTTAGGAAAGCGAGATGGCCTGGTTGAAAGCGCTCCTGAGGTACTGATCGATCACTTCCGTATTCACTATATCGATTAAGAACGGTCGAAGAGACAAGTTAACCAACGCGGCAGGGGGAGCCTGTGAGGTTACGTCCTTTCGGTCACAGAACGACCGACTAGGAACTCCCGAGCAGCCACTTAGAGATAAGGAATGGCCCAGCAAAGGAGTTCAAGGACCTTCCACAACTGTGGTTGGGCGAAAGGTGGGGGGAACTAAGACCTAGCAAGGTACAGACGAATTGGAACGAGACTGTATCAATCTAAAAAACCTCGGCGGTCAGCACAAAAGCGCGCCTACTTAGGGGCTTAGAGCATCCTCAGACCATACATCAAATTGGGGATTTGCGTCCATCCTCATTCCGAGTATTTCCGTAACACACAGAAGTGACTCCACATAGGACTTTTGATTGAAGGGACCGAACTTGATTATGAGGGTCCCAGCGCCAGTAATGGAACCCTTGGCTCAATCGGCCTTGGCCCAATACCTTTACATGAAGAAGCACTCCATTCCTTTCAAGGAGTACGATATTGGGAAGAGTCAAAGTCTTTTCATAAGGGGCGAAGAAAAAAGCTGAACGAAGGGGCGCAAGAGCTGCCTAAGAAAAACATCAGCAATATTGGGAAGGGTAGAACTGATTGGCTCGAGCGAGTATTAATGCGAGAGGGGCGAAGAGCTGAGTATTGCGAAGGGAAGGGTAGAACTGATTGGCTCGAGCGAGTATTAATGCGAGAGGGGCGAAGAGCTGCCTAAGAAAAACATCAGCAATATTGGGAAGGGTAGAACTGATTGGCTCGAGCGAATGCGAGAGGGGCGAAGAGCGACAAAAGCCTAATAAAAAACATCAGCAATATTGGGAAGAGAAGATGAAAAATAGTATGAGTTTTGAATGCACTTACTTATAAACTTACTTAATGGCCTTCCAAATGGAACTATAAAGCGAGCCTTTTCACCCTCCCTTATGGGAATTTCTACCCCAACTTACTTATAAACTTACCTATTTGGCGAATTAACTAGACCAGTGAGATTTTCACATTTATATTGATTCCGCATGGGAAATGGTCTGGATAGCTCAGTTGGTAGTCCCGGTTCTCTCTCCCCTCTTGCTCGAGTACTCCTTGCTCCACTCGTTTATCACATAAAGAAAAGTCGTTCCACTTATCTACACTCGAAATCAAGGGGTAGTCCCTTGAATTGAGCTTGTAATTCTGATTTAGCACTTCAAAAAATAGATCCAAGGCAGCCATTGGTCCTTCTAATTGAGAAATTGGAGAGATTACTTTCATTAAAACCAGATATGTTGCGCTAGGGTTAAGACTACGTTGCTAAGAAAACTCCCACTTATCTTAGCCCTTCCCATCAGAGAGGTGGGCCTACTTATTTTAAAAGGTGGGGCTGATATATTAATGAATTTGAGGGAGTGAAACCCATGATGAGTTCAACTGAACACTAGCAGCTGCTACTGAACACTAGCTGCACCTTGAATGAGGGCTACCACCTTTATAACCCCCGCCCTAATATAATATAAGTAAGTTGAAAGAACGACCTAACTAAAAGCAGCCTAAGGGATTCCCCACCAACCTCAAGACCGTCCTCCTGATATCCCTCTTATTAACTAGAAAACGAGGCCAAGGAAGTAGAAAGAATATATATATTTGTTGGATGAATCCAATCCTGACTCCGCATGATCTGAGGCTTGCTCCCCACTGACTCGTAGGTCTCCGGACAATCCCTCGCTTCACACTGAATCTGACTATTAAGTAATGAACCCAATCTCGACTTCGCTGATGATTCATTCGACAAAGAGGAAGTGTTTATCTTCTATATCTATTTGCTCTCTTGCTTGCTTGATTCGACTTTGCTGAATTCTCCCCTTCAATTGCTTTGATCGTGCAATCGTGCTTGCAAAGCTTCAATTGTCTCTTGATCTTTGCTTCTTGATCTTGATTGATGCATTCGACATCTCTGCTCTCTTGCCCTCAGTGGAGAACAGGCGGATGAACTTTGCTGCCGCACGGAACTTCGCATGAACTCAAGTCTCATTCGACTTCGCTTAGTAAGTAGTAGGTGCCGAAGCTCAGGATCTTTTTTCAGGAAAGCCTACTCATATCATGAGCGACTGGACTTGGAAGAAAGCAAACTCCGGAGGCCCACTCTTCCCCGGCCTAGGCAACCGCAGCATAACTAGGAAGCGATGGGCTCTCTCTGGTATCTGCATCTACTGGTTGTTTCAGTCGTGGGGATAGAGATAGATCCTCCCCCGCTCCTCTCTTTCCTCGACTTCGCTTTATATGTGGCCGCGCTCCTTTAATTACAATATGGTTCACCTCTTCTGCTTAGTTGTCACTCGCTCTTCTACGCGCTACTTCGAGCCTTCTCCATGGCAGTGCTCCATCTCCATTCACTCGCATAGCACCCCTCTTTCTTTCGCTCGTTTCACTCGCTCCTCATCTTCTTAGGCGTCTTTGGGGATTCGAACCCAGCGAGCGACGAGCGAGCCAACCTTAGACTGATTCTTTCGCAACTACGTCATCAAACTCGCACCTATCTCATTCATTCTTCGTTTCTTTCGTAGAACTTGATCTTCTCTTACATAAGATGATTGCTTCGTGATCTTTGTCTACGGGCCAAACTCTGTGCGGCAGCGGAACGGCCACGGTCTTGATCATTATTTGTGAGTACGCATTCTTGATTCTTCCCCGACTTCACTTTTTATTCGACTTCGCTTCTTCAACTCGATTGAGAGAGAGAACTCGATTGAGTAAATGTTGGAGTCAGGGGAAAGAGACCGGGGCTAAGATCCTTCGCAACTATCTCCGACTTCAATATCTCTTCAATCTCTCTCCGACTTCAATATCTCTTCACTTCAATCAGCGCATCATTCTTCAATCAGTCTCCTTTTTCTCTCGTTCTTGCGTTCACACTCTATATCGTACTATAGGAGTTCCCACTGTCACCGGATTTAACTCGCACCTCTGATCTTCAGCCCTCGCTCACCGAACCGAACCTGATTATGCTTCCTTTTCCCCGAAAGAGTGATAAGAAAGCCCTCTTAGTAAGGACTGATTTTAGACCCAGCGAGTGGAGGTCCTAGTGGGGGAGGTCTGATAGGAATGCATGGTTTCTTTCGGGCACTTGATTGAGAGGAAGGAAGTCATTCTTCTGAGGCTAGGCGTATCTTCCTATCTTACTGTAAGGAAGGAGGGCACGTCATTCTTGTTAGGCAGAGATTCCTGGCAGGGCGGGAAGAGAGAGAAAGATAAAGATTCAGAGTACGTGCCACAGAAAGATAAAGATGAGGAGCAGCAAGGTCGCAAAAGAAAGAGACACTCCTTGTCCAATGCTTTAGTCAAACTGGCTACCGGAGCAGTAAAGAGTTCATTCTTTTAGCTGACGTAGTTACTAGGCACTTTCCGCTGATGAGTCCGAGCCGCTCCCGGACTACTAGCCCCGGACTGGATCTCTGGTTCATTGGAAAGGAGCCTGATTCTATGCCTCTTCTACTAAGTAAGCTATCGCGGGCAAAGTCATTACTTGATGAATCGGGTCTTGGCCACCTCCGCTGACCTTACTTGAACTCTTTGCGTCCTTTCACGAGCTCCGAACTCGGAACCAAAGAACTGAAGCACTTGATCCACTTGTCCGCCATGCCATGCCACTTCTATTAAATTGAAGCCTCTGCCCTATCATCGGAGATGCTATTAACGAGTCACTATTGCAAGCCAGCGAGCGGGATGAGCGAGCCCACCAATTCATATTAGGAGAAGTCTCACTCATGAGAACCACTGTCAATAAAGAATGAGCTCAGATCACTTAACTATAACTACTCTCGATGTTAGAGAGCGAAAGAGAAGCGAAAGTCGAAGTCTGAATCCTCATGGCAAGAAAGCGAAGTAGAGAAAATGAGCCTACTTAATTTGGACCCGCGAAGCAACGAGGTGAAGCAACAAATGAAGCGAAGCAGCTAAGGGATCTTGGGCTTCATAAAGTAGTGGAGCCAGCAGAAGATAAGTGAAGTCCACGTCGCTATCGCTCGAATTTAGCTCTATTTTAAGTGCTAATACTAGAATTTCTTATTATAAGAGCGGACTATATTTATTAGAGAGGGGAAAGACTTAATATTATAATTATAAGTTGACTCCTTTCTCCCGCGTCGTTATCACTCGCCCCTCACTTGTCTGTATGGGATCGTAAGGTACGAGCAACAGCGACGTGTAGACGGCGACTACTATAATATTACTCATTCAGCAACGAATGATGAAGTAGTTGTAGCCTACCTATGCTTCCTAGTAGTCCGAGGCCGGGATATCTATGTTCAACCAGTAGAAGCTCTTTCATTGGTTCCCTCTACTAGCCCTCTTCTTCACTATTCATTGAATGCCGGAGCAGCGGGAAGCATGAGTAGAAGCAGGGACAAGGGCCGAATCCGCACGCTCTAGTAAAATAGTCTAGGGTGGGCCAGCCGGAGAAGTGGGACAAGAGGTTCCGGACAAGCAGTGGGTTGTGGACCGATTCCGGATCATCGGGATATCTCCTTCCCAGTTCTCGTTGTCCCACTCGCCTTCCCTACCATTTCGCAACCTTTGCATACGAGTCAGTAGACATAGTTCCCATAATTCCTCTTGTGTTTTCTCAGGTGCCTGTAGTAAATGTTCTCCCTCGGTTCAACCAACTAAAGATAGAGATTGCTGCCTCCTGTCGCATTCACACTCCGTACCTTTCGCACAGCTCCTATAGAGAAAAATGATTAAGGAGCCCCGCTTCCTAGGCCGCAAGCAAGACACTCTTTCTTTCTGTGCAGATAGACAATGGCTTATTCATATTAGCTCGCCAGAGGGACTAGTATACTAGTATAATAGTTGCATTGCACTTGTCTTCGGGGAAGTTGACGAAGCCCTGTGAGGCGCGGCATTCGTTTCACTCGATCCCGGTACGCTGGAGGGAGAGCAAGAATTGATTGACCGCATCGTCTTTATAGTTTATAGTTCATGATCCTTTTGAGACTGACCAAGATAAGGCGGCTCGGTCGGGCCCGCTTCCCTTGAAAAGGTCGGATTATTGGCTCCGGAATTCGAGACATTCCTACTACCGACAATTGGAGTGAATCCTTTGACCTGCGTCTAAATGGTCGGCTCTTCCACTCACTCGCTCCTTCCTTGCTCGCCTCTTTCCCACTGTCTTGGTCCTGCGGAGCACCTCGTCCCATTCACAAAGAGACCCTGAACTTCGACATCTCCTTTCCGAGTCTATTCCTGCTCTTCCTATCTTGTCTTGGTCTCTTTTCGTCTGGTCTTGTCGTTCTCATCTCTCTTCTTTATTATTAATTAAGAAGGAGAGTAGTTGAATAAAGAGAGTAGTTGGATTCAAAGAGAGGACAGCGAAGTTGGACATTCCATAAAGAGCTCCCTCTTCTGGTCTTCTGGTCTTGCACTGGCTCCATTCCCCTTAGTACTTCTACCTTGGCTCCTACGTCACTAGCGTTCGTTCCTTTCCTCACTTGACCAAACTGATGGAGGCGCCTAGACCGATCATGGACGAGAAGTGGTCCGACCATGCTATCTACTCAGGACACTATCCTCTTTCTGGCCTCACTCGCTCCGAATCTTGATTCCGGTCCGATGGCCCCTTCCCTTGTCCCGCCTGATCTCATATGGAGGAGCGAAGTGAGCGGAGCGGTCGAGTCTTTATCCCCATCCCCACGACTGATTAGCCGACTGCCCCGGTAACAGAGACAATGGTAGAGCCACATAAGGAAGCAGAGAGATGCTTAGTCAGGTGTCCACTTGTCAGAGGTTGTGAAGTCGAATGTCTCAGATCATATATGAGCGAAGTCGAGTAGAATAGTCAATAGCATCTCTAACTCGGGAGCTGATTAACGATGGTGAATCATTATTCTATCTGCCGGCCCCATTCTTCTCCTGTCCCTACAGTCGGTAGGATGATAGAGCCCTATTCCTTATCCGTGCTAGGCTTTCCGTGCTAGGCTTTGACCGGTGACCATGACCAGTAGGTAGGCCGGTCTCTGCCATCGTTCCCTTCCCTTCCTCAATTCCCATCCATTCCGGGCAAGGTTGCTTAGGGGAGAAGAGCGAACTCCATAGCCGCCCTATCCACCGAACCATGCCACGAAGCAAGCCTCATTCTCCTCCCTTTCCATGCCACGCCTAACCTCCGGCTCGTCTGAGAAGCAGACGCGATCTGGATTCCGGGCTACCTCAGAAAGAAAGTGCTAGGCCGGGCCGTGACGAAGAACTTATAAGAGAGTGCTCTTGGTCTCATCAAAGTGTGATAGGGGAGCAATATTGGTCTCATCAAAGTGTGATAGGGGAGCAATATTGGTCTCAGCAGTAGTCTTTCTTCTCTATCTTATCTTAGTAAATTGCCATGAATTCGGATAAGAATCCCGCTCGCGCTTCTTCACTTGCGGTTCAACTTGCCAAATAATGACATGTGCTCGTTCGTTCCACTCGCTCCTTCGACTTCGCTTTTGCTTTTCTTGCCATGGAGAAGAGGCGGATTCGTTCATTCCACTCGCTGCTCCACTTACGTGGGCCAATCAATGGTGGTGGGCCAATCCCCATCAGGGATAGAAGCCCTTGCTTTGGTATGCCGACATCTAATTCAATTCATTCAAGCCCCGGGCCGACTCACTCAGTCAGTCGACCCATGCCCTCTGCCTCTTACCCAGAGCAGTTCTTGTAAATGGATAGGAGTCCGCAACTAATCTCTTCTTTAGAAGCATTAGTGCGGTCAGAATTGGTATCCCAGGCAGAGTCTTGACAAGGAAAGGAAGGCATAGAGAGTGAGCATCCGGAGAGGACAGAATCTCATGGAATAAGCACTTCGGGAAGGGCTACAATAGGTAGTGAGGGACCCCTTCTCACCGATGGCCCATCCTGAGTCCGTCTGATTATACCACTTGTTCTTGGAGACCGATGATAGCGTGGAGCGTGGTAGAGCAGGAGCGACCATCTAAGATGAAGTGCTGACGCTTGGAGCGGTGAGGCCTCAACTACTACGGTTCAGTCGATCTGGTCGGATAATAAAGTAGCGGGGAGAGCCCTTCCTATACTGATCAGCGGAAAGAGGACAAAGAAAGTCTAGTGGTCTCCGGATAGGGATGCTATGATCACTCGGATGGAAAGTCAGAGAAGACGAGAGTGAACATGGGACGGCTTCCTTGAACACGTAGGAGCGAACGAGAGTTAAGCGGGATGGGACTAGCATGACGGAAAGAATTAGATCCCGAACGGATCGACTGCAAGGAAAAGTTGGGAAAGTGTGGCGAACCTGCCAGCGCCTAAGCAGTAGAGAGACGAGTAGTAGCCTTACTGAAGGGAGCCCGGGATTCTTTTAAGCGAACTTCTGACGCTGACTCTTTTAGCGGTAGTGGAGAGCGAACGAGGCCCCTTCGGGAAAAAAGCCTAAGAGAAGAATTCGCCGAAGTCAAAGAGAAAAGGGGCGAAGCATAGCAACTAGGAGAGGCTGTTCTAGCGGAAAAGGAGGGCCAATCAAGGTTCTAGTATAAAGGTTAGTATCAATCTTTGTTAAGTAGTCCCAAGAAATGGAGTTAGCAGTGCCATGTGTGATGCTAGCTTCTCTATCACTCGAAGCCTTAGAAGTGCGAGCAAGGGCTAGCTTTGGATACTATAGTTTTATTGGTTTATAGGAAGTTGAAAGAGGACATGTGTGCAAGGAGCACCGGTCAGACTCTCTATAAGGGGCGAGCCCTCGTAGAGCTGGGGAAGTTCTCTTCCAAGGAAAGTGTGTTTTAGATGCTTTGCTGCGACGTACCTATGCAATGAGAACGTACCTATGGTCAAACTAGATCCGGGAACCATTGTCGAGCTAGACCTGGGTCTAATGCCGCTATCTGGGATAAAGCATCTATTCCCGCTTGAGTCGAGGACAAGAAGCGAAGTCGAAAGGAGCGAACGAGACGCAGGTGAGGAGGCTAAGTTCTCTACAAGAAGAGGGAATTCAGACCCGTGACTACAAGACTTCAAGGAAAGCCTACTCTAAGTAAGGAAAGCCTACTATAGTAGGGTGACGAGCGAGCGAACGAACTTGACGTGAAGAATAGCTGACGCGAAGTTGGAGCGTATAGATTAGAAGCGAGATTCAGCCCAGAGTCTAATTCCAGGTCGAAGAGTACGGGATAGATGCGCAACAGAAGAACTCGCTTCGTGGGATGGTCTCCGCCTCCCTCAGTCGTTCAGCGCGCCTTTCACTCTATCTTATCTTAGTAAATTGCCATGAATTCGGTCCATCTACTCCCTTCTACTGGTTGTGCCATTCATTCGGTTGCCCAACACCGCCATTTATTCGTTCGTGAGCTATTAGAAGCACTCTCAATCTCTCTCTCATCTGTTCATGAGATTCAGTTGTGATCAGATCTGAATCTTTTCTTTTTATAGGCCTATTACTCTACTCTTGTCAACTATGATTATTCCCTCTATCGGTCGGACGGAGCAGTGACTATGAGGGCTCGGTATCCTGAGATCGGTCCATCTCTCGGCCCAATCTACGAGGCCCAGGAATGGATCAGAGTCTAGTCTGACCGAACATCAGTCCCCCGAAGCTAAATAATTCATTCCAGTCTAAGCGAAGGAGTGGGCTAACCCAACCACGAGGTGGAACTGGAGGCATCGAAGAGAAGGGTAGGGAGCGCATAAGAACGCAAGAGGGGAAGGCCCCACGGAGCGGTGCGTAGCGGAACCCGAGCAACGAAGCATCGAGCTTAGATGCTAGTGGCTTCCACCTACCGGACCCCTAAGATAATGGAGCCGGGCCATTCACCAGATTTAGCCGGCTTAGCCAATAGTGACATGCGCCGGGGTCAATCACGAATGTCATGCGCTAAGCGAAGGTGTCATTAGAATCGTCAGTGCCAGCGAAGGAGCGAGTGATATGAGCAGAGTCAATCAACTAAATCGTCACCTATAACTTATGATTCTTCAACTCTTCCAGTGGTCTAGAGAGATCCTTGCTTGTGCCAAACGGAATGGACCACTCAAGGGAAAGCCTCCATTTCTGGGCCCTGGTCACCGAAAACACGCGCGATAACTTCTGCATGCGCCTCTACTCAGGCTGTCTCTTCTACTCTACTCAGGCTGTCTCTTCTACTCTACTCCGCTTTGTCAGCTCGGATTTGGATACTCTCCTCGGGACATCCCACTGAGCGGGTGAATCCTCCAACAAAGGCCTGGGGGAATGTTCTCCCAAACCAAGGCAAAGGCAGCGGAGGCTTCCCGTGATCACACACCGCTCGAATGAAAGCTGGTCTGCTCTATCTCTTTCCGGACAAAACAATGGACAGGGACTAGATGAGGGCTCGGGTTTCAATCAATCACGAATGTCATGCGCATCAACTAAAGAGGCGAAGGAAGCCTCTGTTGGACAAAAACCCGACGAGTCCTTCTCTCTTTCCGCTGTGAAGTTAGCGAGAAAAGAGTGCAGGGAATAGGCTTTCTCTATAGATTGTGCCACAGGAACGACTGGAACGAGCGAGAGGATGACTGGTATGAGTGAGCCGGAGTTCCCTGTGTCGGAATTTATCCGATGGAGCAAGTCCGATCTGTTAACCAAAAATGACTGAAGGGAGCGCTTAGAAAAGAGGGCTGCCTCCCTCTCTGCATTGTAGGAGAAGACCGGTCAGCGTAGTGTGCCGGACCACCTTCGATAGGTAAGGGTAAGCTCAGTCAGTACGCACCGATAGAAAAGACAGGGGCAGCAATAAGAAGTCTGGCGAGAGCGAGATTACTTTCGTTAGCCCACCCGCACTTTCTCATCTTTCTTTTCTTAATAGATCGAGAGCTTCGTATGAGAGGAAGTTTAGCGGACCCGCGTGACGCGTGAATGTCGATTGGAGTCGTAGTGCTCTATAAGGAAAGGAAGATTCATGGACTGGCGGACTCTTCTTGTTTGGCACTTGTCCAATTCATAGCTCTCCGGGCAAGGAAAGAGAGGTGCGAACGAAAGCGCAGATGATCTCTGACCATCCAAGCTCCAAATCAAGGAAGTGTTGGTTCAAATCGTTCTGCCAATCGAAGCGTTAGACCAATTCCGTTCTCGGAATAGAGAGGAAAGCCGACGGAGGGACTTGAGCCCGCGACGCCGTGTAGTAGAGACGCAGAGCTGAATAAGCTCTAACAAGAAAAGCAAAGATCACTGAATAAGTCATCCTCATGGAGAATATGCTCGATTAGAGAGGTTTCTTAGCAAAGAAAGCAAAATAATATAATGGATCTCATAAGGGGTGCGGAGCGGGAGCTTGCTCTTCCTCTGGAGAGAGAGCTTTTGAGGACGTCAACAAGTGATGGCGAATCATAAGTTCTTGGTAGAAGTGGAAGGTTCAGACAGCTAGGGCGCCAGGCATTCATTCGCATCTTTCATTGGTTCCGTATCCGATCTGTGAGAGAAGGGATAGCGCTATGCAGAGAAGTTCCCCAACAATAAAGAGTTCCGTATCTGCTTCATGGCCTTGCCAAAGAAAGAGTTCCCTCCTATCCGAACTTTCAATTCTCTACCCCGTCCGGGACATTATTAGATAGTTGATGACCGGCATGTAATTCGATTGAGTTCATTCTTTAGAGAGTCAGAAGTACGTCCCATCCATGTTACTAAGAGTGGATGCGGGAGACGTGCGAAAGCGATGCGCCGAAGAGTAGAATAGAGCGAAGACGAGCAGTGGTTCAATGAGTCTAGCGCGGTCAAGATCTCGATAAAGGGATTGGATGGCAAAACTAAATTGGATGGCGGAATCATCAATAGGTCAGGCTTACATGCGGCTACCAGGTCGGAAGGATCTATCTGTCTCGGAAGGAAGACTACCTACCCGGTAGAAGACAGCAATCCCAGTTGCTGGAACCAGCCAACGAAGACATTGAGGCAAAGTGACGAGCGAACGGCGGGACTGGACTTCAAACTCAGAGAAGGGAGCTCATAGTCATTACAACCTGTGACGTAGAGAAATGCTCGAAGACAGCTATATAAGGTGCTTTGGAGGGCTCATAGGTGGAGGCATCTCTTTCAGTGCCAAGGGTCGACGCTCGGGAATCCCGTACGGAGAGGCCAATTCTGTAAGGCCTACATCTATAGAGGAATGAGCCCGAACGGAACCTGCCAAGGAACTCTTTCGGTTGAGACTGATTCATGATCTTTAGTTGAGCGGGCACTACTCATCTTCTTTCTATAAAGCGTGGTAGGCGGGGGGCGACTTTCTCAATTGGATTCAGGAGCTGTAGAACGGGCTGGGCTACTTGCTCAGGTGGACCTCTGACTCTGATCCTCCGGGAAGGTGGACTTCTGACCCTGCGGTGTACCTATGTACTGGAATGAGCTAAGAAGCTCTCGGGCGTGGAATTTAAGAAGCTCTCGGACGCAGATACATTATAGCCTTGTCTTCAGTGCGAGGGTTGTATACTCTGGTCAGGCTTATCTCTTTGAGTGGGATCATCCTAAGCCGCGATGCACTCTTTTAGCCTCGTAGAAAGTGCTATCAAAGTGCAATCGCTCCGGCTGTACGAACTCGTCCACCGTAGGAAGGGGAGATTTCATGAAGTCCGAGGATCAAGCGAACGACGAGGGCAGCGGACACATCTCTGAGGATCTTTTCATATAATTTATTGTACTGTGCGCGTGCTATTCTATTACTCTTTCTTTCTCTGGTTTAGTTTTTTTTTTCAAGAGTCCAGTCCGAGATAGTAGGATAAATTGACTTGGCTGTCCGGGATGCGGTAGAAGAGAAAGAGTGAAGTTCAGACTGATTGCAAGAAAAGGATGAGACTTCTCATATTCAAAGGTCCTCGCCCAGCGGAAGAAGGTCAATATCTGGATCTCTCACTATAAAAAATCCGTACCACAAGAGCATCTGCTTGATGTGCTTAGTATTTATTCTTTTCTTTTGATTGATGCAGAAGGAATGAAGACTGACTCGTGCTGCACCTGCTACTTTGAGGAGATGATGGGGGGTCATCGGTTGGAGAGGGAGGGGGCGAGCTCGGTTCTTGGTTGAGCGGGCTATGGTATGGTTTGCGAAGCCGGGAGACCGGGGAAGTCTTATGCCATTGACTCTTTGGGTTCAATTCGGGTCGGGAATGCAGCTAACGGACTTGATCTAGACCCGTGAGGCCGGAGCGGACTGATTCTATTAATAAAGACAGAGATGGGACTACTGAGGATGGGATTTTGATTACTGGTAGTCCCGAGCTGCTGAGCCCTTCTCTCTTTAGGGCGTATGAGACTCTCGGGCCCCGAACACTCAACCTATTTGCTTTCCGCGCCCATTAGCTTCACCTTCATACGAGCCTCTTCCTCTTTCTCTGGGAGTGGATAGAGACTGATTTTTTCTGACTCTAGCTCGAGTGGACTTCCTCTTATAGGCTAGGGTGGCGGTTGAGACAGGCTCTCTTCCTTGTAATGAAAGTGGGAGTAGGGCTCAGAATCCATCACTTAACGCTTCCGAAAGGGGATCTCGAATCTCGGTCCAGGTCCGGCTGAGGCGAAGCGCTCTCTATACTTAATAGAACGCCCTATTGAACAAGAAAGCTAGAGTTCTACCGACTCAGAGGGACACTGAACTTCTTGAGCTACGTCCAAGTCGTGCCTATCAAGGGGGCGCTCTATCTATCTTGCCTAGCTCGGGGTCCTTCCCTCTGATTCCGGGCAAGGAGCACGCTTCTTATATAAAGAATGCCAAGGTGCACCGAAGCAAGACCAATAGAGCAGAAGAAGGAGCGAACGGGCGAACTCCAGGCAGTGAATATGAGCGAGAGTTAAGCGGCGAAGTAGAAGTCTCGGAAGGTCAATCTTCTTGATCAAGGAAAAGGAAGACTACTCGAGGAGCCAGCTTTAAATAGAGCAGTGCCCGAATCTTAATTCCTCTCTGGATAAGGTCAAGACCTTAACTTCTTAGATGCGCAAGGGATTCAAGAAGTCGGCACAGCTAGTACAGAAGTTTAGTCAGCAAGCACAAAGAAAGACCTTCATCCTCCGAACCTTATTTGATCTTCTTCTGCTGTCTCAACGGAGGGTACTGAAAATGACCTATAGGCAGGACCCTGAACTCGGGATCTGATTAAGCGGCTCAGTTCCATAGGTGCCAACCCCTGCGAACTCAACTCTACTTCTTTCTGTGCACAAGGTCAGTTTATTAGTCAAGTCTCCCCAATTCTTATCAAGCATAACTGTAGACGGGACGAGGAACTTTGAATATAAAAAAAAGATCAAGATCCGACTGGAACACTCTTTCTCTTATTTCTCCACTCGTCACTGGCCTTCGGGGAGCTTATACTCGATCCTCTTAGGGAAAGAGAAAGTAGGGTCGAGGACACCTACTAATTACTCTTTTTTCTTGACTTTCTTCCGTACTGGCCGGGCAAAGGGATCCCAGTCTACCTCCTTCACGCTGAGCTCTTTCTGAGTCGTAAGAATGCCCTTTTTCTCAAGAGTGGAGTTCTTTTGACTTCCATTGTTCCAGTTCTTTTCTTGGAGTAGTCCTTTCCAATCTGTCCCCAAACAGTGAGAAGTCTATCTTCCCACCGACCATCCTTGCTTTCGGGAGTCTTGACTTGTGCCGGCTGATGAACTCAGAAAGGGGGCTGATCAACGGAAATTAAGTGCAAAAGAATAAAGAAATTGCAACTAAAGCATGGGAAATGGTCTGGATAGCTCAGTTGGTACACCAGAGGTATGGTGCCAAACTAACAGGTATGGGGTGTGGAACAGATAATTTGCTGAGGGGGTTCAGCAGCATTTTAGGAGAATAGGGATGCAAGGTGCGGAAGCTAATTAAGTTATAGTTATGATGGTGCGGAAGCGAAACTAAGAGGTCTTGCAACAGATCTTTGGTTTGCTTTTACGGTGTCGTAAACATCTTTCGTACATTAATTGGAATTAGTCATGGCAAATAGTCGGGATAGCCTCAGTTGGTAGATCTGTAGATGCTTAATGCTTAACACATGCTGGAGCGAGCGAATTGGGTCCATAGAAGAACTCCCTAGGGGATAATAGGTTGCATGGAAAGCGGGTTATAGGTACCTTTTAGTAGTTGCATCTTTCCTTCCTGTTATTGGTGTTATATTAGGGACTCTTTCCAATGGGATAGCTAGTTGTTGGGCTAATCTGTGGGATGAAAGAACAAAGAATAAAGAGGGAAACCTTTTACCCATCACCCATCCGCCTTGTGAAAAGTGCTCTTGCTCTGTCTCTCGTTCGTCTTCTTACTTGCTCCATGTTAGAAGACTCCTGACTGAAAGAATTGCTGAGTGGAGATGGTATGAGTTCTAGGCGCAACGCTACAAAGATACACTGCTGCTGCAGCTGTTTGAGGCGTAGCACCAGTTGTTCTAGGTTCAAGTTAGCTGTCAGTCTGAGGTGGGCACTATTAACTTGAATTTAGTTGCTTTTTCCCGGGGCTGCCCTTCCGACTGCTGTTTGAGATTGAAGAAGAAAGCGATGTGTGCACCGCCTTTCCTCAAAAGGTGGTTGCAACGGGCTTTCCTGCTCGTATGTTTGGGGTACCCTCCTTTCTTTCCTTTGACCAACCGGTCCTCGAACCCATGAAGGAAAAGAAATCCTTATAAAGAAACTTTCCTTTGACCAATGACCAACCGGTCCTCGAACCCATGAAGGAAAAGAAATCCTTATAAAGAAAGACAAAATAAGGCAGAACAAGAACAAGAAGAAGCAAAATACGGACTGAACAAGAATGAGAAGGCCTAAAAGCCTACGCGCGCCATAGCTATGCTATAATAAGTACGCTACGCTCATCACTTATTCCATTTCTGTTGACTGTCAATTCGATTTTTCCTGGCGCATCATAGGTAAGGCAAAAAAGAAGCTAATTAATAGATTAAATGCAAAAAAATAATAGAAATAAGCAAAGGACGAAAGAGGATAATAGCACTCGGAAGGGCGAGGAGTCTAAAGAGGATAATAGCATTAGAAGGGCGAGGAGTCTAAATGGACCCGTCGGAAGTTAACAATGTGCCCTAACTTAATAGAATGGGAAAAAAGAGTTTCTTCCATGTTGATGGTACCCTAATAGTCACAGAACTCCACTTGAGATTCAGAGTTTAAATAGATCCGTTTTGCAGGTCTATATCTACAAGGAAGTGCTTTACCACCAGGTCCAATGGATTCTATCTTGGCTTGGAGGGAGAGTTCGTCAAAGAGTTTTAGGACTGCTTTTTCGTCGATCAAAGCTTCATCTTTGAGAAATATATATGCTTCACTTAGGAACCTCCTAAAATGGATTCCTGGAAACTTGATAGCGAATTCTGGATCTAAGGTCTGCGTAAGAGTAATATGCAAGAGAACCTCGGTAATTTCACCTACTGGAGGAATCCCACAAGAGCTCATTTGACCCTTCCTCCCACTTCTATCAATTAGAGGAAGAAGGAAAAAAGATCCTATAAGTCTATTAATTGGAGAATCTCCAACTAGATCCATTATCTTTTCTTCAACAACATGGAGGGGTATCGTGCTTTTAGAAGCGTCTAAATCTATTTGATAGATTCGATTCACCTTTCCAATTTGTTGAAGACTACCATAAAATGGTAAACAAATATCATCATCATATAATGTGTAAGAGAGAGGGGGTATGCAGCCTAGTGAAAGCCGGAGGAGACTTAACGATATAGCCTTAAGTACGAGAGAATCCTCCCTATTAGTCGGTGTTACTACAACAAATTCATTCGAATCAGTTACTTCCACATCGGTATAGTCCATCAGATAGTCTATTAACAAATCACGAAGAGTGTGCCTATGATTGACATAATGCACTTTAAGGGGTGAAAGAGAGTACTTGTCCGAGACTAGAAGTGTCTTTACGTTGGCTAATACGCCGAGAGGGAGGGAATACCCCCGATCTTTATTAAAATATTGATAGAGCAATTCGACATCAGCAGCCAGCCGCCCCAGAGAAGGATCTAGTAGATCCTCAACCCTTAGGTACATAGTTGGATCATAAGGAAAATAAGGATTTTTAACCCTATAACGCCTTTCAAACATCCTTCTTGCTTGCAACAACGTGTGAGGAAAAATTGCTTTTAAGCTAAACATTGGTAGTAATTGAACTAAAAGCAGCTCCACGGTCTTTTGAGAAACCGATTGATAAAAAGATTTGGCTCCCCTTTTTTGGGGAAAAAAAAACTCTTTATGGGATTGGTTTTCATACACGACAGTAGCTACTTAAGACCACTACAAGAAATTGTAGTTTAGTTTAATACAAGAAATTGTAGTTTAGTTTAAGGGAACTAGACTTGAAGCTTCTTTTGACCCTTTGGTATGAAGATCCACTGGGAGGGGTATCTTGGCTCTCTATAAGCTATCTCTAACTCTCTATTTGGGTACCCTCCACGTACCCTTATTATAGTTATATTCCCAATTGACTCTTAGGCAGAGGCTCCATGGGCGAACGAGGAGGCTCCAAGACCTCGAAAAGGCACTACTTATAGAGCTCTTTGGGACTGCTGCTTTCTCAATCGAAAGAGTGAAGATTAGGGCTCATTCCTTCTAAACACACGAACCCACCTCTTCCGATCCACAAATTTATTTGTTCGAGGCAGCCTAATAATTAATATAATATAAGTAAGTTGCTCGAGCGCCAGTCAGTTTATAAGTCAGAAAGAAAAGCATGATTCTTGCATGTGTTAAGCAAATTGCAGATGCACTGAAATCCCATTTCTCTCCCTCCCTTGAGTTAGTGTCCTTCCGAGCTTGAATTCAGGATCTTTCACTGCAGCAGATTACCGGCGGGGCAGGTTACGCGCAGTGCGTTGTACCTATAGTGCCCAGCTCATTGGGTCCCGCAGCTACTAGATCAACTGGAATTCAAGAACGTAGTCCAAGTCTGAACTTCAATTTAAGGAGAGGAAGATTTCTCTCTACTCTATTAACCATGTAATTCATCTGAATCAAATGAAATTCGACAACTTACTTATATTATATTTAGGCCCTACGTCGTATATCTCCCAAATACTATTGGTCGATCCCCAGCAGGCAAGAGTCGTTCATGGCTATTCAAAACTAAGACTACGAAAGATCTACAACTTACTTAATATTGAGGGCCCTAATGGTCGAGCCATCTAAAGAAGCAATATTCTTATAGTCGGCCCTCTCGCATACGCTCGAGTTCTATCTTGACAATACCCTCTCCTTAAACTTACAAACTTACGTTGAACGAATTCTGTGATCAAGATACTTGTCATTTCAATCAATTTTTCGATGAAGAAAAAGCGCGCTTCTAGAAGAGCTCTTTAATCCTCCGATCATCTCAACCACATGGAAACGCGAAATCTTCGGAAAGAATGAAATTCGAAGATACGGTTTCATAGGGATAGAAAAATGACACGAGAGGAAGGGGCAGGCAAATTAACTATAAAAAAAAGGGCGGCCCTAGATTATGGTATTGCGAGCGGCAACAAATATATATTCTATTTAGGGGAAAGATCTACCAACTGACTTATAAACTGACCTTTTTGGCGACAGAAGAATGAGTCCGAAGCTCTACGAGCTATCCCGTACTCGACAGAAGAAAGAGTCCTCTGCTCTACGAGCTATCCCGACGAGTATAAATGGTCTTTCCTTTGGGGCCCTAAGAAAGTCAGTTGCATTGTATACTTGGAGATGAGCGTTAGCGACGTCTAAGGGTAGCCATTCACGAGGCAGACGAAGGGCGCGAATGGTCAGGGTTTGAGCCCCGTGGCGATTGAGCCAGACCAACTCACACGTAGTATGAGCCCCCCTACTTATGGCTCTGCACTCGATCTCGCCTTTCCATTCAAGTACGCATGGGCTGACTAGGTGACCTCCAAGAAGAGTACCCGGAGCGCCTAGGTTACCTCCGATAAGAGTACAGTACCTGTTGTTGAGCGCCTATTACTATGTGAGCCAGCCCAATAATGAATATAATATAAGTAAGTTGCTCGAGCGCCCTAATCTAATATATTCTAAGTTCAGTTGCCGAGGCCTCTTAAGTAAGTTGGGATCGACCTTCCCTAATATAATATAAGTAAGTTGTATTCCAGTCGCCCTTCATTTAGTAAGTTTGTTGGGGCGAAAGAGCTGCCTAAGAAAAACATCAGTAATATTGGAAAGAGTCAATGCCTTAGCATTGACGACTGCAGCTGGGAGCTGAACGAAGGGAAGTGAAGGGTAGATGAAAAGAAAAGTAGTAGTAGCTAAAAGTGATTGCAAGCAAAGATTAGTTTGTGATTTCAAATTGAGAGAATAGTTTTTTTCAGATTCTCTTTTTTTAAGTTTTTAGTAAGTTCAGCTCTTATCCTAGGCAAACGAGGCTATTGAGCTCGGGGTCCCATTCATTCATTTCTCAAGGGACGAGAGGTGCACCTAAGCCACCTACCCACTCATCAGGTGTTCAGCTGACTTGCACAGAAAGGAAAACTGAGTTTGAGACAGCCCAATAATGAAT
>JBAMIE010000070.1:1370609-1383486 GCA_037177295.1 Kaempferia parviflora
CCAGTGGGTACCCTTCGCCCCAAGCAACAGTCGTAAATGGCCTCAGGGCCATTTACTCTTTGGCTCAGCTCTTCGCCCCTTCCCAACTTAAAAGTTCAAAGAATTAAACTTTTGTTCAGCTCTTCTACCTTCGGCTTTCTTTTCAGCTCTTCGCCCCTCCCTCGTCAAATAGATCTTTATTTCCGAACTCAAACTCTCAACCCCGAACTCTCAACCCCTAACTCCAACTACCCCGAACTCTCAACCCCTAACTCCAACTCTCAACCCCCTTTTTTGATTTCCAGTAGCTACTCATTGTACGAATCCTCTATCTTTCTCGAATGTACCATCCTCTATCTCGAATTAGTCTACAGACCTCTTTCTATGGGAATAAAATTACCTGAGAGAACTCTCTATAGATATAGACAGACCCGGGCCAGTACACCCCTAAGATATCGTAAACCTCTACCCCAAAACCGTTCCTCTATCTTTCTCGCCGGTGCCAATAGTCCAAACTTGACTTGTTTACCTATGAGTACTTGTTTACCTATGAGGAAGTCCGTACCTATTTTAAATAAAGGGTGCTGAAGCGTCGTTACTTTATGACCTATGCCTTAGTCAGGTGTACCTAGTTTAACTAAATTAACTAAAGGGTGCTGAACCGTCGAAACTTACTTAATCAACTCTCCCGAAATCCCTACCCTTTCTGGTACGAAGTGAATGAAAAGAGGGATTGGAATGACCAGAAAAGAGATGGAATGGAACCTTAAGTCCAGCAGAAAGAAAACATCACCGAAAAGGAGAAGTTCAAAAGAAAGAGAATATAATACCGGAAGAAGTTGGCAAAATACTGCTGATGGGTTTTTGGGGTCCGGGGACCAGTCCAGCCTGTGAAGGGAGAGGACTCTACTGGGAAAATACGCTACAGAGATTAAGGGAATGCGCCCCGAAACGGCTGCTGAAAGGTTGAATTCTTTACCGACATGGAAAGAAATGCATATCCCCTTTGTCTTTGTCCTGGAAATCAGGAGAAGCTGGAACAGCGTGAATAGAAATTCTTTATATAATATGAAGGGCAGATGGGGATTGGGTGTAAAGTTAATATTAGGGGGAAAAAGCGCTCGCTTTACCGTAATTTAGGGCAGGGCCGTCAATATTTCTAGATCTTGAGTAGTGTGTTTTTTGAATCTTACTGCCATTCACGTAATACTATAATCAGCTGAGATAGAGTTCTTGTGTTTGTATTTTTGCTCTTGGAATGAACTCTTTTAGTTTTCTCACTCGTTCACGTCTAACTCACTCGGACCGCTACGTGGGGGTCGATAACTTATTAAGTGCACTCGTCCCGCTCCGTGGGTTTCTTTCGATCCCGTCTCATATTTTGTCACATATTCGGCCCTCTCCATGCCGGCGAACTCAATGAATTCACAGCAGCTGCAGCTTCTAGGCTATATGCGCATATATTGAAACAAACAAAAGAGAAAAGAAAGGAAAGGAACGAGCGACAGCGACGTGGAGAGCTCTATGCCTTCATTTGGATTCTTGTCTTGGTCTCTCTCCTTTCTCTGGCTTACATCAAACTCACTTCTCTACTCATACGAATACGAGAGAGGCAAATGAGAGAAAGTAAAGGTCCGAGTGATAACGACGGGAAGACATGCGAAGACTGACTAAGGAGAGGGACGAACGAAAGTACGAAACCCGTCTTTTTTGCCGAACTTCAGTAAATTCAATTCAATAATAGAAGAGTTTGTTACGTAAATCAAATTCAATTCAATAAGAGTACGCACTTACTTATACTTAGAAAGAATGAACGACCGAACATTCCTCTTACCTGTTAATGTAAAGTATCTTAAATGTTTGCGTTCGCGCTCGAATGAGAAAATGAGAATGAAAGTTTGCGTTCGCGCTGGTCCGAGTTCTTGAGAAAGTCTTTTATTCGACGGGAGAGAGAGAGTGTTGCTGAGCGAATATTGTGATTCTTGTATTTGACGCCCAATGCGATAAAAGAAAGTGACAGAGTGTGACGTTTAGTGTGAGAAAGGGCTATTGGAATGGCTTTGCCCGTGTTCATACTGTCGAATGATCCTGGTCGATTACTTTCGGTCCATATAATGCATACAGCCCTAGTTGCTGGTTGGGCCGGTGAAAGAGGGTTTCAAATTAGTTTCTTTTCCTACTGCTCGATCTGCGGGTTCAATTCAAGGAGTGATTCCATCCTTATCCGTGCTCTCTGGAAAAGAAACTGAAGGGCATCTTTAGATGGCTCGACCGAAGAGTAAATGGCCTCAAAGCCATTTACGACTGTTGCTTTGGGCCGAGGTAACGACGGGTTTTGATGTGATAAAGTATTCGACGTCCTCATTCGCCCCTCAAACTGATTTTCTCGTTCGGGATATCGAGAGTGTCCCTCTCTTCTCTCGCTCTGGACCCTTGTACTCGTTCGGTACCCTTGAGCGCTTCTTTCTTTATCTTCCCCGAACTCATTCTTTCTTTGTACTCGCTCGCTCCTTCTCTTTTGCCCTTGAGCGCTTGTTTCCGGCAATCCCTATGAGTTAATATGAGTTCATGGTCCGAGTGATCAAATATTATTAGGGGCAGAAAACTCAAAGAAAGATCAAATTATTCGTGATAACGACGGGAGTCTTTTTTCTTTCCTTCTTTATTCTCACTCTTTTTCTAAAGATTAAAAAAGCACTTCAGAAGTGGCGTCGTATCCTCGCTCCTCCCGCGACAGGTATCTCTTCAGATTCCGTCTTGCGGAACCAAAGTAATGATTCGACGTGGGAAATAGATAAAGATCTTCTTTATAAGACGTTTATTTGGCTGCTGCAGCTCTTTGCTTTCATTCTCTCCCTGCTGCTACCGAGGAGTCTGCTCAAATGAAGAAGAAGAATCACTCGGGCTCAGTCTCATATCCTCATTCAGGAGTATGCGTAGGAAACTAAAGAAAGGCACTAAAAAGACTCCCGTCGTTATCACTCGGACAAAAGACTCTCTCTCACGTTCGGGGCAGATTGTTTTTGAAGCGCTCAAGCGTGAAAGAATGAGTTTGTGCATCAACAATCGACTCTTTATCGCTCCGGGCATCAACAAGAGGGGCGTAGCGAAATAGCTCGAACATAGGAAGAGGGGAAGAAAAGAGAAATAAGGATCAAATTCTTCATGAACGACTCTTGCTGCTCTTTGTTCTTCTTATGTTTTGTTCGCTTCTCTCACTCTTTTTCTTTCTTTTCTTTCCGTAGAGAGGTCAATCTATGGCTGTTTGGTCTGGAGTGCGGTGCATCTTTCTGGATGATGAACCCCCTCTTTGAAGATGAGTGGATCGGGAATCTCACCCACAAAAGAAACAAGAAACTCTCCCTACCTAACGAATGCTCTCTTTCCCGACAGTCGAATATCTGAATGAAGGAGTATAGAAGAACTATTTTGTCTCTGAAAGAGCCATATCTTTCTTTCCAGAGAGAGAGGTCCGAGTGAGAACGCCATATATAGTTGCGACGTGAGAGAGAGTCGTGAGTTCGGGGCATATGAGTTCACAGAGGGAATGGTTTATCCGTACGTAAGCGGCAAAAGCCTTGCTTATCAACTGCAGATTCAATTCACTCTTTCTATTCACTCTTTTTGTTCTTTGTTTTTCTCTTTTGTTTCCGGAGAGAGAGAGTGTCTTCGTTAGTAGCTGCCGAAGTATTGTGAGAAAGTATTATTAGGGGCTGAAACCGACAGATTCAATTCACGACTGGGATCGAAATACAGATAAGTTAGAGAGAGAGAGTTTAGTGTTCTTCTTCTGTTTAGCTCTCCACGTCGCTGTCGCTAGTTCCTTTCTTTCCTACGCATACTCCTTCATTCAGATATGAGACTGCAGCGGTTGGGAGAGAGAGTGCAATAGTCCTTTATTAAAAGGAAGTGTGATAAATTGCATATTCCATAGATATTCTTCCGTCTTGCTTGTTTGCTTGAATCTTAGGACACTCAAAGGGACCGACCCGAAAAGTATTAAAATATTCAACAAGTAAAGTATGATCATATGAAAAAGGCACCGAGCCCGAAAAGTATTAAAATATGAATATGAAAGTTCTCTTTCTTTCTTTTATCACTTGCCCTCCACGTCGCATGAATTATCATAATCGCTCGAGCCAAGCAAGAGTTAAGTATATCATCTGTCTTAACATTTTTTTTTTAGGCTATTTTTCTCTAAAGGGTGGCAGTCTTGTTTGGTTTTTTGATTTTTACCCAATGAGAGTGAAAATCAAAGACGAGATAGCAAGAGTAGCTGCGGTGAGATAGCTTGACTAGTGGAAGCTGCTAGTGAGTGGAAGCGTGTTCAGCTAGTGAGTGGAAGCGTGTTCTTTTGACGAGCCTATCTCCGGCCCACGTAGTAAGAGTAGCTAGACCCAGTAGTGGAATTCAGAGTAGCTAGACCCGGTAGTGGAATGAAGGCTAGGGGCATCCTCTCAAGGCAGTGGGAGTTGGAAAACGAGGTGCGGAGCGGAAGAGTGGATAGGAGCGATAAAGAAGATCGATCCCGAGGTACGTTGGTGAGAGAGCTAGATATTATAGTAGGGGACCGGGAGACCTCTCAATGAATAAAGAAGAGGAGTGAGACCACCATTCATACGAGGCGCCGAAAGCGAGGGAAGGTACACAACCTAATAAAGTAGAGCGAACGAAGGCGGGGCACGAATCATTCAATAGCATCTCGTGCGGGGAGCAGAGTTGGCCAAACTATAATTGGATGGGCCCAGACTCTATTAGGAGATTGAGGCGAACTATACTATAGAATAGAGTCGACCTTAGAACGCTGAGTCACTCTACCCCACCCCGTATTCTTTACCACCAACTATCTTATTCGCGGCTTTTTTCTCCTCAATTCGGGAGACTGACGAACCAGAGAGTACATGGAATATTCTTCTCTTTTCCCCTTAGCTGGCACCAAGTCGTGAATGGAAAGAAAGAAATCGTATCGTAGTCGTGAATGGCTATTCAAAACGTAGATACATTTCCTCCGTCGATTTATCCATACCTGAGCCCACTCCTAGGGTCTGCAGTTGACTCCTCTGCCTCTGCAGTTGACTCCTCTGCCTCTGCAGTTGACTCCTCTGCCATTGAATCCTCTGGTCTGCAGTTGAGGGCAGATGTCTTCCCTGGCACTACCCGCGCATCTGTCTTTCGGTACTGTCTTTCCTTTCATTTAGCTGTCTTTCTATACCTGGCATTCACTCCTCTCTCGATTTCTCTAAAGTTGAAAAACCCGCATTTTGCGCCTAAAGTTCATTTTAGCAGGGAAATGGACAACAGAATTTCTCTAAAGTCGAACTTACCGTATTTTGAGCATAAAAACCATTTTAGCAGGGAAATCGACAACTCAATTCCACTAAAGTTGATCTCCTATAGAAAAAGTAAATGGCCCAAAGAGTAAATGGCCCTGAGGCCATTTACGACTGTTGCGTGGCCTAAAAGTGAATGGCCTGAGCCATTCACGATGTTGCTGATAGTCGACCTGTTGCTTGGTATTTTCACTGAAAAAAAGAAAAATGGAAAGTCAAATCCTCTTCCATACCCAGCTTCGTGGTGATTCCCTTGTTTTTCTATCTTCTATGTGATTCCTTGGATGTGAATCGAAGGCTGAAGCCCAATCTTCCATCCAATCCCGCCTAAGCCACAGCCTCAAGCAGCTACAGCCTTTCCAACAAGCAAGCGAGCCAAACATCTAATATAAGTCAGAGGGCCCCAGCAAGCAAGAAGAGATTGATACGGGTCTAATAGAAGTCAAATTGATCCGGTAAGGGAAGCAGAATCGTCATAAGGGAAAAGCAGAATACTGATAAGGGAAGCAGAATACTGATAAGGGCTTATACGGAATTTAGTGATAAGGGCTTATACATCGTACCAAGAGACTGACTTATCCATAGACTGAAGAGACTGACTCATCCATAGACTAGATTATCCATAGACTAACATAGAATAGACTGACTTCCATGTATTGTGCGAGGCTTAGAGTGAATGGCTAAAAAAGAGATAGTACGTAGAGTACTTTTGAGAATGATAGTATAACAGAGAAGGAGTATAAATGAATGGTATTGGACCAAAGAAATTACCATTGTAGACTAAGATGTGTGGGAATGTAAGATAGATTGAGTGCGTCAATCTATATGATTATAGAGATTCTTTTTGAAGATCAAAGTCAAGGTCATTCTAATCATAGAATACGAGTTAAAAGTATGCGTATTTGAACGAAGTCTAACAGGGCTATGATCTGTACTAAGCTTCCCCTTATGTCCGCCACTTGGGATCAATAGTAGAAAAAAAAGGAGGTAAGGGATTTCACACAACGAAAGTGTATGGCTCCGAACTCAAAAAGGGGAACTGAAAAGGCTAACTCACAAAGTGTGTCCAGTTAGATAAATTAGGTACATGATAAGTAGAACTGCCAGATTGTGTCCAGTTGGATAATTCGGTACATGAAAAGTAGAACTCAAAAGTCTAACTCCAAAAGTGTGTCCAGTTAGATAATTCGGTACAAGGAGGTTGAAGCGAAGCAGCGTACTCGAACCGAGAACTTGACACAACCACCACTACCTGCGGGGATAAAGTGAATTTTTATTGTGTCCAGATAGAGTAGCACCTTCACGTCTGCTTTTACTATAGATTGGGTGACCAACAAAGCAAAGCAAAGCATGGGACTCTTGTCTCGTGACTTCGGGCCCGCTCACCACTCAAAAAAAGAAGGGAAGGGTATGTCTCTTAGAATACCTCAGCTAAGAGAATCAGTCTACATTTAGGGGTGATGATTGCGTACGATTAGATCATTCGGTTGAACAACCAAGAAAAAAACACGACATATGGGTACCCGTTGATAACTATGTATTCTAAGAGTAA
Organism: Kaempferia parviflora; assembly: GCA_037177295.1. NCBI lineage: Eukaryota > Viridiplantae > Streptophyta > Magnoliopsida > Zingiberales > Zingiberaceae > Kaempferia > Kaempferia parviflora. The sequence continues at coordinate 1,377,471 of JBAMIE010000070.1, forward strand.
ATGAAGGAAAGCACTCGTACAGAGCTAAGAAAAGCAGTCTCTTATAGCAGTGAAAGTAGTGCCACTCGCCGAAGGGTGTTCTTTTTGCTCAAAATTCGATCTCATATAGCATCAAAAGTAGTGAAAATGAGATGAGAAAGGGAGCGGAGCGACAGCGAAGCGAAATCTTTGCAAGCAAGAATTAGGAACTCAAGGCGAGGGTGAAACTGAGTAAAAGGGCAGAGAAGCCCACTATGCGGTGCTTGCTATGCGAGAAAGGCAGGGACGAACGACAGCGACTACAAGGCTCATGCTCTTTCTTTCCAATTCAAGTCTGAGTCTGGCCCGGTGACCCGGCTACGGAAGATAGATAATTGACTGATCGACCTGTCGCAAAGAAAGTTGGGGACAGATAGAGCTCGGCGAAGGGAGTCCGGCCCTGCTTTGCGAAGGTCAGACCCGTCGGTGACGGGGCCCACGGGGCGGTACTTATATTATATTGAATAAGAGATGAGTTCTCGGACTGCGAGATCGTAGCGGGAAGGGCAGAGGCAAGCTTAGAGTAAGGTAAGAACAGGGATAGGTGCGAAGCGTGGAAGAGACGCGGCAGTCAAACCCTTCACTTCCAATCAATCTCAGAAAGAAGACTCGTTGGGCGAGAGTACGTGCCAGGACCTCGAGTCGGGAAGAGATAGGACCTCGAAGCTCGTTCACTCTACTCAACTTTGCCGTTCGTGGAAAGAAAGAACTTTCACTGAACTGCCGTGGTGGGCTTTTCCCTACCGTTGAATGAAGGTCCCAACCGTTGATTGATGATGCCTGATCCCAACCGTTGATGATGCCGTGCCAGTGCCAGGGCTAAGGGTGAAAGAAGGCAAGGCGCCTGGGATCTTCGTTCAAGTCATGCCGGGACTGTCTTCTATCTATTATAAGCAGAAGTTCTAGTTTCTGATTTGCAAAGAAAAGATGGCTTTAAGGATTGCTTCGAAGGGAACAATCAAGTTCCATTCTTTTGTTCTATAATAAAGGAAAGGGGCGAGGAGCCACGAATGACTCATGCCAGGGAAGAGACAGGGAATCCAGGGCGGTCTTCCTAATGCTGGTGAATAGGGCAGATTGGATACCGAAGCATGCCTATCTGTTCTGTTAGCGATGGAGGTTCCTGGAATGAGGACCGAACCATACCATGCCTACAGTCTACGAAGACCTATATCTCTGACTGGGCCCTATCGAAGACCAGTTGATCAAATACCGAATACGATCTCAGACCACGGATGTTTCGTGGAGATGGGAACTTTGAGTGGCCCGTTATCAATCAGTTCATCATTGACCGCTCTGACCAGTTGATCGAATACCGAATGACATAGCGAATGGGCTCGACGATAGCTGTCGAAGCGTACGATAGCCGTTCATCAGTTCTCTAAGTTCATCTGAGTGAGACCGGTAATAGTAGGACTAGGACTGGGAAGACGAGAGGAATTGAATCACTCCGAATCTGCGGCCTGCTCAGCTCAGTCGAATTATAATAGAATAGTTGGTTTCGGGTGCCTCGGCTAAGTTGGGGACAGATCGTTGGGCGAGAGTACGTGCCTGGCTTAAGAGAGGTCTAGCGGTAGTTCGTCAGAGGACAAGGCGTGGGAATAGGTCGGAGGGCATAGTTCCTGTGTAGCGCAGGGGGTAGAGGGCAGCCCCTGTGCTAGTGAGGGAATCCTCAGCATCGTCAGCGAACGAGAACAGACAGCATCGGCAGCGAACAGCTTTGGCAAGCGAAGGAAAGAAGGCGACCAATGAACTTATATGAGCGAGGAAAGAGGGCACGCACACGAAACTCAAGCTTTAGAAAGAACTCAAAGCGAGGAAAGCATCATCGGTGACTTTGCTAAGTTCGGTGCAGCGAATCGGTTTAATCAGATGGTGAGTCATGGGTTCGAATCCAACTACTACCATACCATCAGTGATAAAGAAAGCCCTTATAGGCAGGGCTTAGCAGTCTAATACGAAGGCTGGAGTTCTCGGCTACGGGCAAAGTTGAGCGAAATCTTTGGCTATTCAAGTTGCGATGCGGAGCGACCGGGGGAGATTCAGAAAGAAGTGGAGCGAGCGAGCCAACCGACCCACCCCTATTCGCACATAAGGCAGCGAGGGGAATCTCATTTGAAGAGCGGAGTGCGGCAGAAGCAAGAGAGGGCAAAGTTGAGCGGAGCGCAGCTACACTTTTCTTTGCAATCCACCCACTACATATAGCTGCGAAATCAAAGCAATCAACCGGGAGCGAGCCAATTCAGAGGATCAGAGGAGCGGAACTCAACTCATATATAGAAGAGACTCGGCGGAGTCCAAGGCTGAGGTGCGAACTAGCCCACCAGCGAGCGGGGCAAAGGAATCATCATCCCAGGCTGAGTTCCGGGACGGGCAAGGGCAAGAATAACTAAGCAGCAAGAGATTAGCGGTCTTTCGACAATAAGAAAGGCAGCAGCACATCTGAATTCGTTAGGACAGGTTCTTCAGTTGATTCGTTAGGGCAGGTGCGACTCTCTGTGCGGAGGGAGAATAGGTGCGGAAAATAGGTGCTGTGCGGAGAATACGTGTGGGATTCGGGGTACAAGAATCGGAATGGGCCCAAGCCAAATGAAGCTATAGCTTTCCGACCAGAAGCCCTATTCGCTAGCTCGTGAGAGACAACCTTCTTGCGTAGTTTACCAGGCTCTGCCGAGACCGGCCTGATCTCCAAACTCTTGCGCAGGGGAAGGCTAAATAAGAAGGAAGGAATGAGCAATGGAAACCACTATGCTGAAGAAGGAAGGAAGCAATGAAATGGATCCCGCACCTCGTCGATCGCATGCCATTCTGAAGTTGATTGGTTAGGGCACCACGAGCTGAAGTTTCTTGCTTAGGCCTGGGATCATAGAAAAGAGAGAAGGGTGAGTCGGACGGGTGTGGGTACGCGGTGAGAGGCCGAGTTCTAGCAGTGATCATCATCTCTCGGTGGCTAAGTTGGGGGCAGGAGGGAAGATCAGCCGACAAGCAGAGAAGTGGACGAAGGAGACTCTGGCAATGGTGCCCCTCCTCTAGCGGAGCGGAGACGACAGCGGCAGAGAAGGCAGAGTGCCAGGCAGTTCTAGATCTTTGATCCCAGCTAGCAAGATAGCTAGCGGCTATGAGTTCTCGGACAAGAAGACGAGATCAGAAGAGGCAAGTGCGATAGCGGAGTCCAATATAGTAGCAGAAGTAGTGTTGCTCTAGAAGTTGGTTCTTTTGGCAAGAAATTCTATCTCCTATAGGTGAGAAAGTAGTGCTGCTCTGGAAGTGATCTCATTTCGCAATAAATCTTGTCCGACATAGCTTATAAAGCAGTCAAAATTAGATTCGTGAGGGCTTCGTTGAGCGGCAGAGAACCTATCCCACTACGCGGTGACCGCTCCCACTAAGCAGAGGAAGTAAGCAAAGGAGGAACTATGCGACTACGAGCGACTAAAGAAGGAAGCAAGCGCAAGATAAAGTACTATATGCCCATGAGCACTCGGACGACCACTGAAAGGACGCCTCCCGACCATGACATTAGGAGCCGACAGCGAGGGAGCGATGAGCGGGAGACCGGGTCCATTCCTTTGAGTTTAGACTTCAAGAAGAGGGGAAGATAAATTACTTGTGAATTCACTCGCAGCCGATTCTTTCCTTCCCATGCCGATGACTTGAATGAATGCCGATGACTTTATATATATATTTAGTAGGAGTGGGTAGAGATAGGAGTGGGTAGAGTAGCGCTCGCCAGAGCGGGTTGCTTTGATTTCGCTTTGCTCAACGAAGTTCGCAATTCTTTTTTCTTTTTGATTGACAATTCGGAAGACCTTAGCTTTTGCACAGCACAGAAAGAGAAACAAACTGCCTGGCCCGCGAAAGAGAGACCGCGACTGCCTGCGAAAGAGATACTGCCTGCACTGCACTGCCAGCGACTGAGAAAAGAAAGAAGATGCGACTGAGAGAGCAGAAAGAAGATGCCTTGCCCGCCCGCCACCAAGAAAAGAATCTAGTTGAGCTGCCTGGCCAGCGACTGAGAGCAGAAAAAGATGCGACTAGATACTGCTGCGAAAGAGAGAAGACTGCCAGCGACTGAGAGACTGCGTGCGCTGCCTGCCACCTCGAATAGTAGTTTTGTTTTGCAGAGGCAAAGAAGAGTGTTTTGCAGAGACTTCGATGCTGCTCTTTCTCTATGGAAAGCGGATGTAAAAATGGTTTGGTTTCGTGAAAAAAGAACATCAATAGTGAATGCACAAAATCCAATGTTTGGTTTCGTGACTTTATCCAATGTTTCCAATGTTTGGTTTCGTGAAAAAATAAAAGAAATTGGTTCGGTTCTTTTAGCAATCAATAGGCAACGGTTCTCCATCGTGAAAAAATAAAATCATTAGCCAACGCAACGGTTCTTCTTTCTTTTAGCTAGGCTGCTAGAGATGCTATAGAGAGAGAGGCCTATAGAGAGAATAGCCTCGATTCATCTAATTGCTAGAGGGGCTTTCATTCCTTTCCTCTCTTTTCTTTGCTTCAAAGGATTCATTCTTTCTCTTTGCTCGAGTTCAAGAGGAATCTTTCCCGGGAAGGTAGGGCACAGTGGAGAGTCTCCTGCCTTAAACGTCCAATAATCCCTAGCGTAAGCGGCGGAGTCAAGCGGAGCGGCAGAGTCGCAGAGTAAGCTTTGCGTGATCTCTGCAAACGTTAGATCTCTGCAATCCAAAGAAATCCATCTGAAGCCATCATTAAAGCTTTACCCTGCGACAGCTACTTCTTTGCAATCCACTCAGAAACACCCACTCCTAGGTGCGCTCAGTCTTTGAATGAAGGGTAGAGTCTCACCGGGCGACGCAAGTCTGACTCTGCTTAAGTTCCCATTCAACACCTATAGGTGCTCAAGTAAAGTAGTAGTGCCAATTAGATGAGCTTCGGACTCGGTGAGCTCAGGAGGGACACTCTTGATAGCCACGGTGCAAGGGACACTCTTGATAGCCACGGTTCATAGGTCTGTCTAATCCTATTCAGAGAAGCGGGACTAGAAGGTGCGACTAATCAAATATATTAATAGAAGGGACTAGAAGGTGCGACTGCGAGTAAAAGAAATGCGAGAGTTAAGTAAGTAGTCTAATTATAGAAGTGGAGCGAGCCCAATCATCATCGACAGCGGAGAGGCTAGGCTACCTTCATTTCAATCGCATCTAGCTCCCGTATTGTAGTGCTGCTGCTTAAGGCGGTGATTTTGCTATCTGGGGATCCTTCTTATTCAATCAAAGACACCTACCTCCATCGTCTATGCTCGCTGGCTGCTCCCGCCTCACAACCTCTCGTAAGCACACCTCTGGTCCTGTCGTGAGCACCTCTTCTGCGCTCCGGTTCTAAGTGTTTGCTTGCTTTGAGTCCGAGATCTCTCTTCAATAAATAGGCTGAGTCCGAGATCCAAGTTCAGAGATGCTTTCGTTGAGTGCTTCAGATCAGTCTAGCTCTACCTTCTCGCTTCGCACCTTGAACGACGAGCTAGCAATCTTGGACGCAGACGGGAACTCCGCCTCTCCACACTGCTGGACCTGCTCTGCCTTTTCACTACTATTTCTATTATCTCTATTCATCCTTTTTCACTACCTGACTCTTTCTATTCATCCTTGTTTGACTACCTGCTCTGCTCAACGGAGTCTTATCCCGCTCTCTTAATAGGAGGCTCGTTTCGTTTTCCTTTCTTTAGAGTAGAGTTCCTCCTAATAGGTAGCTCCGAAGATGACCAGGGATTAGTTGACTGACCTTGGTGGGATGGGATTAGCCTTTGCTTTGCCGATCTATTCTTGAAGAGAGCTTGGTTCACCGCGTCCTCGGCTCAACTGATCTGATCCTCTAACCGGCTCGTCTTTCTTTCCTCGCATGGCAACCACCCTCAGAGCCCGGGCACCTCCTCAAGCCGAGCCTTTCTTGGGCTCTCTTATTAGTATTAGTATTAGTATTAGTATTAGTATTAGTATTAGTATTAGTATTAGTATTAGTATTAGTATTAGTATTA
>JBAMIE010000070.1:1383586-1402325 GCA_037177295.1 Kaempferia parviflora
TTAGCAACCGGAGGAGATTCAACTAGAGCAGCAACTGTAACTGACTCGTACGCTGACTCAGTGGGCACTTCATACTAACTGAGGGGATTCCAACTGCTGCAAGAAAAGGAACTCACTAGGCCAAGCAAGAAAGAAAGAAGCTCAGTAGGAGCCCTCCCTCACTAGGCCAAGCAAGAAGCTCAGTAGGAGCCCTCCGCACCCACCTTTCCTTTTTCATGCTTCTTTGGCGGAGCATCTTCTATCTTTGGTAGATGGAGCGCAACGAGTTCTCATTCAGCAGAATTGACTGAACTGCGGCATCGTTCACCTGACTACATTCCGGCTCAGATATATGGTTCGGTTCGGTCTATAGTATAGGAGAGGAGTCGGTCTAACGAAATTCATTCAATAAAGGACTTCGGGGTCCGGAAGAGGAATGAGATGAAGATAGGCCACCCGGGCCCCATATCTAATAATTTCACTCGAACTGCCCTCCCGAGCTCTCATATTAATTGGCTTGGCTTCCGGTGGAGCCGTCGCTCCTCTATTTAAACCGATTCCTGAGCCTCCTTTACTGCACCTCGCCTAGATCCCGACCGCACGCACCGCTCCGTGCCCTCGGCCAAAGTAGTTCGCTCCAATCGCATATCCCGCTCTACGTGCTTGAACTCGCTCCTTTGACTATCTTGGACGGCTCCTACTCTCTTCTGTTCTTGGGCGGGGAAGGGCAAACCCCAAAGTCGAGACTGGAATAGGCACGGACTTATAATAGAACCTATGGACTCATGAGTTTCATGATAATGAGTTGAGCCATTACTCCACCCCTGATCGAGCCTTCCTCTACCTCTATCAGTCAGTCCCTCTTCTTACATAATTACATAAAAGAATGAGGGCGACCTTACTTAAATTAATGGCCCGCTGTAGCTTCGCCGACCTTCTAATTGAAAAGGAAAGGAGAGAAATATCCGTCCGGGAAAAGGAGGGAAAGTGACTAGTGGACCAAGACAGAACGAGAGCATCTGGACTCCCAGAGAATGGAACATGAACTGTGCCCATTAGATGACCTGACCTGGGGAGTATACAGAATAGCCAAGAGTGAGATAGATGGGTGTATAGACAAGAGTGAGATAGATGGGTGTTCCCATTCCCGCCTCAGTAGGCTCATTTTCTTCAGTCCCTCCTCGGATCAATAGGTGTGGGCCGGAGGACTCGTAATATCTCAGTAGATCTGGCCGGGTCTTCTGGCGGATCAAAGGGGGAAGCTCTTGGGCGTGGGACGAAGCTTATCAGAAAGAGAGGGAGGGCCTTGTTCTACCTATAATGGAGTGCTTCCGGGGAGACCGGATCTGATTGTCCTAATTTAATTCACTGGTCTCGCTCTCTCGTTTGCTCCTGACTGGAATGCTACTTTCTTTACTTCCAACTTCTATCCCTTCCAAGAAAGCCTATGGAGCGGTGAGTTGAGTAGCTGGTTTTCCGGTCCCTATTTGCCCATCTTTTTTCTCCTTCTGAGTACTGGTGGAGAGGTCCCTAGTCTGGATAATGCCTAGGCCGGGCTACTGAGTCTCTCAGACCGGTGCCTAAGAGGGCAAGCCCACGTAGCGGTAAGAGCTTCCCAGTCAGTCCTAGTCCATCGCTATGATCAGCCCTGGATTTGCGGGACACCGAAGAACCTTCTTGTATAGACGTGAGCAGGAGAGCGTCTTCCTATTCTTCTGAGTGAGCTGGAAAGCGTCTTTTCTATTCCTCTTCCTATTTTTCTGAGTGATGTTTAATGTGATAAACGGTCGTAGGCCGGAGGCCAGGTTCCTAGGCCGGGCTGACCTTCTACTCCCAATCTTGGTTTGCTCTGTACCTAGTATAGTACAAGCAGTGCATCCTAGTCAAGGGACGGGACGGAGAACTGTGACTTTGATCTACTCTCTTCGCCCACTACTCCTACTGTCCGAGCGTTCAACTCGGAACGAGGGTCAGGGTAAATGAACTTTAGGCGAAAGGGAAGAAATACCCCAACCAATTGATTTCAATCCTCGTCTTCCCGTCGTACCTCGGCCCTCCTCCGCTTCCGTCTGAATGGCGTGCTCTTCCCTTTGCTTTGCTTGGACCCCCTATTAATAAGCTTTTCTGACCAAAGCGGAGGCTGAGGGGACCAAAGACCATGGATCATGGACCTTTGTACGAACTTTCTTTAGTTCTAAAGTTAGGAAAGAGAGATCGAGTCTTAGATCCCCAGATTCGGACGGGATCTTTTCGAACTCAAAAGCAACTGAGCTGAGGCAAGATAGCTATCAGTTCAATCAATTCCTCATTCCATTCAAGCTCTTGTCAAAAGAATAAAAAGAGCTAAAGAAACGCGCCGCAGCCTATCTTTAACTACTGATTAAGAATTTGAATGAAAACAATATTGGATTTCAATTTAGAATTAAGCTAAGCCCTCGAGCTATTCTTTTAAAAGAAAGTGCACTCCGCAACAACCGATACAGAGGAGAAAGAACAATTGAAGCAACTAATCCATAATAGGTACTACGCCAAAGAAAGAAAAGTTGCGATAGCATGGATGCGCGCGACTAAAGAAAATTGTTTTACCTAATACCCTCAATAATCCATGAAAAGAAAAAGAGTGAAGGGACTCGGTGTAGAAGGTGGGATCTGGCTAGAGGCCAACTTAGGTTCTTGAAGCATAGTAGATGCTTTTGTTTTATCTTCTATTCTTTTCTTTTGAGCTCCCGGACTTGACTACTTAAGAGCTAGCGGCGGCTCCCCAGGCTAAGCCAATAAGATCGAATAAGACTCTCAGAGAAACAGATCTCCTTACTATATTATATAAGTTCTTTCCAGTCCGACGTGCAATAAAAGGCTGATAGCTACATCTTTCAGTCTGATAGCATCAAGGCTGCTGAGTGCCTTTGATCTGATCCTTAACAGAAGGGTTTGAAGCAGTACGGAAGAGTTTGAACGGGCGAGTGAATCCACTGGTTCCAAAGGCTCAAAGCCGGAATAAAAGACAAAGCTTTGCAGGGTTTAAAATGATTTCAGAGAGCCTTCCGTCTTTATAGAAAGAAATCGAATTTATTGATTGATGCTTTCTTTCTTCCAGCTGCTTGCTCACTGCGCGGGGTCAGAAGGAAGGCAGGAGGCGCGACACGTAACACTTCGTTTACAATGTCCGAAGGAAGCCAATGCTGGAGGAAGTGAATCAATCATAAGAGGTTGTTCAAAAAGGGATTGACATCATATTCATAAGGTTCTTCAAAGTTCCACTTCAAAGGGATTACTGACCGCATCAATGTGTACGGGCGTATTTCCCAACAGCGCCTTAACACACTGATAAGGGATTGAAGACAGAGCTTTAAAGTGATGCGTCCAAGGTCGCCCCAAAAGCAAGTGATACGGAGGATGAGAATCTATCACATGGACTTTAACCCGGCTTTTCAAAGGCCCCACACGGCCTTCTATGAACATAAAGCCTTCACTTTCTAACTCATCCGCCCTTCCACTTGAACTTCCACTTCTTGAGCTGACCCAGCCTGAGTAAAGGCCATTAAGGCCCCTAGGTAAGACATAAAGTAGAACGAGATGAACTCGAAGTTCTAAATCCATAGTCAAAGGATAATCTTATTATCCAGATAAGTACGTAGAGTGAAAAAGCAAAAAGCTCTAAGTGCTTAGAACGTTGTTCAATTACATGGCAGGCTTTTGGGAGATAGACTTGCACAGAAAGCTATCCGTTCCAGGAGAAAAAGTAGCTCGAGCAGGACAGCTGAAAAACAGAAGACTGGGGCCTTTTACAAAAAGTCTGGGGCAACCCTCGGGTGAGAAGTGAGAGCTGCTTGAAGTCATTGAAGTCACTAGTCTTACTAAAGCTAAAGAAGGAACTCCGAGTGAAGAAGAAGAAAATGACCCTCGGGAGTAAATCGCTTCCTTAAGCCCGGAAATCAAAATAAGAGTAGAGGCCCTATTCCTACTGACGCGCTTACTATAGGAGCGGCAAGTGCCTTTACTTAACTAATGAAAGAAAAGCAATTCTTTTTTCCCGAGTGAACGGTTGATTCAAAAAGGAGTTGCATGCATACTTATATAATATATATATATTATTTTATGCCCTCTGGGACTCCGCTTTCGGGGGCGGGGGACGCATTGTGAGTGTCATCTAGTGAAGTAGTCTATTTGACCTTTATGGCATTGCCGGATTGGCTTTACAGGGGTTCACTCCGACGACTCATGGGGTACTACTACTCCTTATTCGATAGAGGGCATTAGGGCCTTTGTTCATAGTCATTTCTTAGTGTAATTACTTACGAGATTCATTAAGAGAAAGGAAGAGAAGAAAAGAAGCTCTCTTGGGGAAGGAAGTCTTTAGCAGCTTTAACAGCTTTCCCTCTCTATAAGAGTTTCCTGTTCGTAAGTTTATAGCGCTTTGTCGAGATGAAGGGGGAAGGTCCAGCTTTACTTATTCCACATTCTTTAGGAATGAAAGAATCACCTGTTGATGCGGAAGAAGCGGTCTTAGCTGCTATCTCTTACTTCCCTAGGGGAGGAAAAAAGAAGCTCTTCTTCCTATTGGCGATTCGGACCAAATGCTTGAATGAGTTGAATTGGTAGAAGGCGACAAAGGCGAGAGCCAGCTTTACCGAGAACTAGGCTTTTGCATCATAAGATGCTTATAGAGCACTTATGTCACTGAATTGTCTGCCTTAGAGGATAGACCTCTTCTTTCTGCCTAAAAACATACTTAGCATATTTTATTAATAGCTATTAAGCTAGTTTGAACTCGAATAGGAGACTCTAATAAGAGTCGGGTTCGAATCCATCCCCGATGTCAATTGATTAGGTTCCACTACTGGGATTCCTCCCCACTCTTAGCTCCCGAAGTACATAATGATATGCAAAAGCATATCCTACTGCTTCCAAGTCAGAAGCTGCAAGTGGAAAAAAGAGTTCCAGACTCTCTACAAAAGAATGGATTAAGGTGATAGAGTGTTCTCTCTAGAGGCTAGGCTTCATACTTCAAAAAAGTGCTCTTTTTTTTTATCGTGAGCTGATTTCGCTCATATCAAGTTCTTGTTTGATCTGCTAGAGCACCACCATACTCTTGGGGTGAATGCTCTCAATGATGAATTGATCATAGCTTTTCTTTTTATTACGACGACGACGTGCTGGAAGAAAAGCAAAGAACCCTGCGATGGCTACTGAAGAACCTCCTTTTCTTTTCTTAAAAATCAAGCCTTTGACCTTTGTATTCTTTCGCCAAATCTTGTTGATTTCAATCCAAGCTCGTTTTTGTCTGAATCTTCGTGGATTAAGAAGAAGGGGTTCACCAGCCACTAGATCTGTGGATCCCACCAAATCATTAAACCTGGCGGCTGCTCGCTCTTTGATCAGTGATTCACCGGCCACTAGATCGATGAAGAATCTCTCAAAAATATGCTCTTTGATCAGTGATTCACCGGCCACTAGATCCAGGGATCCCACCTTATTCTAAAACCAGGTGGCTCGGTTGATTGGCACTCCTGTAAGCTCATATTGCATACTCATTCTGGGGGTCCCAAGTCCTGTATCTACCAAGAATCTTTCTTCCCTTAAGCGTAAAACTGAAGATTGTAAGGCGTTTCCACTACATAAGAAATGGAATTAGATCTTGGAAATGATCGACTCAATGCTCATCATAAGCTTTTTATCCTCCTCTTCCTATTGATCAGAAGCATCCAGCAGCGCCACGCCAGTAGAAAGAGTTAAGCTACTAAGCTAAGCTACAGTTGTGGAACTCGGTAGAAGCAATTTCCCGATTTCGCCTATCAAAGTTCTGTTCATTTCCATTAGTCCTAGCTGCAGTCGTCAATGCCAAGGCATTGACTTTGATCGTCCGATAACTTATATAGATAAGGATTTCCCGCGGCGCAGCAGTTCTTCCATACCAACTTGGTGACCCTTATTTATAAGTTTATAAGGTTCCTAGAGGTTGGTTGCTTTTCCCCAACAGTTCTCACTTTAACACTTAAATCAAAAAGAAAGAAGAAATTAGGAGCGGCCTTCATTTCTTCTCCGAGACCTATCCTCTTCGAGGGTTTCCAGTTTGATCTTAAAAGCCGAACTCCTTTTATCCTCCTCTATTTCTTTCCTGATCTCGTCGGGGGATTTATCTTTGAAGAGCTTGCTCTTTCCTTCTCTTACCCTTTATTGCAGCCGGTCTAAGCGGCATTTGAGCTCCTCTAATTATTCTTTGGAAAGTGTTTAGCCCGAATCCGTTTTTTATTTATAATTATTCTTATTCTACCTTCTAAAAAATGCAGCTGTGGTAGAATTTAGATCCAGACGACGCTTCCTAGAAGAACTAGAACTGCTTTGATCATTTCCGACAGACTCATCCAAAAAAGAAGAGAAAAGATCTTCGCAAAGAAAGCCTAGAACGACTTTATTGCAAAGGAAGAAAAGCAAATTGGAAAAAATATAGAGTTTGATAGGATCCATTTCGGGAACGTAGAATGTAAGAGAAATGAAAATGAGAAATAAGCTGTGCTATGGCTTTTGCCCTTTTATTACTTACGATCTTTCTTATCTTACGATATTTCGAGTTGGATGAAAAGAGCGCTCCTAAACTAGAATATACGAGACCGCCAAATGAAACGGACTTCCTGAGCGGATTGGCTATGCGCGGGTGCCCCTCGATACAAAGGAATTGACCCGGTAATTTGACAATATATCAAAGGCTTATCCTACAAAGACGATCGGGAATGGGGATAGACTGATTAACCTACCCTTGGAGAGCTGCGAATCCTGAGATTGCTACTAACTAGACTAACAGATAGAATGAAGAGAGTGATGGACCATATTCATGCAGCTAAAAGCAAAAGGCGCTTAATCACCAGTTTCATACGAACTCACGAGTAGATGGGATTGAACCGGAAATGAGGTATGGTATTTACTCAATTGATAGTAAAAAGCTCGATCTTCATACTAGGAGAAACCTAATCCTTCCCTTTGAACACTGTGGATAAGAGTTATTTTCAAACTGATACCGGTACAACTTATCTTTCGACTTTCCTGTGTTACCTTTTCCATTCCAATCAATCTAGAACATCGTACAGGATCATCGCATAGACGGACAACTTTGGTTGCTTTTTCCTTAACTGAGAAAGTATAACTGCTACTGCTATTGCTCTATGTAGGAAACTCCCCGAGTGGAGTGCCCTGCCCACCTGAAAGATCTCCTTCAGGGCTTGGACAGAATGAGAATCTTGTCCTTGTCTTCTATCTCGTACACTTAAAACAAAGCCAATCCCTTTTGGAGCTACCTCAGAAGAAAAATCCACTGGCAATGAGAATCCCAATGAAAAATGAATAGGTAAGTCAATCTTCGCCGAAGCTAACATCATCTTTATCACGAGCTGGGATCGAAGGGAATAAAACAAAGCTAGCTCGGCTAAGACAGAGAGGAGCAGGAAGCACCGAGTACTAAATAAAGAGATTGAACCTTTAGCAGAGATCAGGGATTCCCTGGATAGTGAAGTTCGAAGGGAAAGAAGGAACTCATAGTTAGGCGAGCAGATGCTAACAAAACTTAAGACTAAGCAGCAGACGAAAAGTAAGCACTCGATCGACCTGATTCTGTTGAGGTAGCATATCCCAGATTGAAGGAATAGCAAATTGGGTACTCGACAGAAGGTCGGGAAGAGTTTCCACCTCAACCGAAAGAGAATAAGGAGAAAGATCAGATCAAGAGAAGGAGCGAACTACTCGATCGACTAAGGCAGAAGAGATAGGAAGGTTTGGCACTTACTTAGCCCTTGGTTTGGTTAGGCGAGGGGGAACTCTCAATACTCAGCAGCAGAGAAAGAGACGAGAACAACCGATTCCCCGGTAAAGAATTATCACCTTCTTTCTTTATACTAATAGAATAGTAGAGGGTCGGAGTGAAGCTCCTGGAGAGGAAAGCCTAAGAGCTGGGGTTGGTTTTGAGGCATCTAGTGTTCATCAGTAGCGGAGGAAGAAGTGACATAAGTTAGGGTTCTTTCCACACCTGAGGACTAATCCGAAGAAGCTGATACAAGGTTCGCAGATGCTGACACAGAAAAAGTATGGAGTTTCCAACTGATTGACCAACTAGGTTAGGAGTTGAACCAGTAGCAGGAGTGGAGCCAGGCAACAGGGAATCAACCGAAACTGAAAGAGAAGCCGCAGGGGATTCCTCTAAAAAGGGAATCGATTCCAATACAATAGAAGAAGAGTTCCTTTACGAGCCCAGAGGAGTTTACCAGCTCAACAGACCTCTCAAAAGAGTAAGAGCACTTAGCAGACTCACAATTCCCGAAGATGCTTGATCGGGGGAACTCGCGAGACCAGGCTAACTAAGCCAACAAGGAGAGGTCATGTAATACGCTCGACCGAGAGGGAGAGGAAAGACACCCTTCACCTAACTTCCATCCCAGAGTTATGAGCGATGACCTGTTGAGGAGGGCATATTCTCTCTTGTCGGTGCGCCCACTGTTGGATTGAGCTCAAGCTTCCTTCTTTTACGTTTTCATAGTACCTTCTTAGCCCTATAAGAGAAGTTTGACTTGACATGGAAGACAGACTATATACAATGCGTTTACACCCCCCCCATATGTTTACTCTTCATCTTTCTTTTTGAGAATGTGTTTCGCGGAATAAAGATATAAAAATGATTAGATTCAGGTATAAAGAATATAGAAGATCCTGGGAAAGAAGACCCCTAGGCAATGGATTTTGTGGACTACCCCTGCAGCTCCTAACTCCATTCGGAAGCATTACTTGGAATTCTATCAACTCTATAACCATGAAAATTTCAAGATCGAATCGAACTAGAGACAGCGAAAGACGATTCCACAGTTAGAGGGAGGAATGGAAAGAAAAGAGTCAATGCCATAGCATTGACGACCAAAGAGTCAATGCCATGGCATTGACGACCTGGTGCTAGGTGCTAGAGAAGGAAAGAGTAAATGGTGTAATCTTGCTGAAGCAAAAGAGAAGTCATAGAAAGAAAGGTTCTTTCATGCAATGCATAACGGGCGGGCCTCCTATGGATTTATCCAACTCAATGAATGAAGGGAGGAGTTATGAGGAATTGTAAATTATATATTAAGATTCAAACAAAAAACAAAGAGGAACCATATCTTACTGACTGAATGAGGAAGAGCTCTTTATGTGGTCTCACTTTACCACCATCGGAAATGCGCGAAACTTCGATTGGTGGAAGCCAGTCCATGAAGATTATCCCTTTTCTTACGTGCAATTCCCCTCTTTCGGTAAGCATCCAGTATTTCAGCAAATGAAGATTTCTCTAAGCTTATCCTCTAGCTTATACGTCGTTTGAACTTCAAGGATCCAACGAGGTTTGTTGACGATCCCTAATCCCAGGGGCATCATAAAGAGTACCTGCTATTCCAACTTTTTCCACTTCGCATATGGGCTTTATATTCTCTAGGGCGTTAACCATAAGTTTGATTACATCGCGTTCAGTTCGAGCTGGGCGATGAAAAGTTTGATAAACAATAGCACGAATTACACTTTTTTTACCTTCTTTCATGCGAAAGTTGACCAACTTATTGATCAATTGTTTTTGTTCACGATCCAAGCCCCCCATATAGCTTAAAATTTCCGAGCAATTGGAAGCCGCTTTTGATGACGAGGCCGAAGAATTTAGATTACGCAATCCTTACTGTCCATCTTTATCAGCCAACTCCCCAGTTTCCATCTTTCCTTTGACCAAGGGGTCCTCAAACCAACCTGTCCTCCCCAAACATGACCTGGGACTCGGTAAGCGCTCTCTTTTCATTGTTGGCGAGAACGAAAAGAAAAGGGCTTTCGTAAATAGGTATCCGGGGCTTAAAAAATCCATCTTCCCGGGCGCCATTCGCTTCTAATCTAACTTGATGCGCTTCCATGTTTCGCTGTTAGGATTGTTTAGGTCTCGGATCAAGTTGGCTAGGAAGTGGAATTCCCATTGCTCTGGGATGTCTTCCACATCCTCGGCTATGAATTTCGCTGCCAATTCAACACCTTCACAGCACTCGGGGTTCCATCCCTTTGCCTGAGCGATTTCCTTCGCTCGTAGGCAGATCTCTTTGATGCGTGCCTCCCGCCTGTCGTTGTGGCGCTCCACCTCCTTGTACTCCTTGGACGAAAGAAGGGCTTTCCACAGCTTTTGATCTTCAGCGTCTACAGCAGCCCAAATGTCATCCTGCGAGACGTCGACCGAAAAGGCAGAAGACGCTTCGCCGGGCAAGGGCCCATCGGCTTTCCCCTGCCCCAACATAAAGGAAGGACCAGCTTCCTCTCCCCCGGGAGCGACTGTATTAGCAGGAGGTCAACGCTTCCGGCCGATTCACCGACGTGCCCTCCGTTTCCGTTGGCTTAGACCACGACTCCAAGAGCACATCAATGCCGAAGGAATCCTCCATCCACGAGGATGAGCTTGATCCGCCGGAAGGGGCCGGAAGAGGAAGCGACTGCCCCACACTAAAAACAACAACAAAAGAGAAAACATCAGTCAAATAAAGACCTAAGCGAGAAAGTGAGTAGATTCGTATAAAATAAAAAAACACAGAAATGGCCAATAAAATAGATATATAAAAAAGTGTCAATAGAAAGCTTTTATTCAAACGAAAACAAAAAACACGAAACAGAAAGATCGTGCTAAAAATCAGTATTGCACCAAGCACGATCTTTCTATCTATTAGAATTATAGCTCTTCCTTCTCTTCCTAGAAAACGTGAAAATGACATGGCTACAAAAGCACCGAGAGCACTACCGAGGAGTTTAGAAAAAACCATCTTTCTTCATTCTTTCTAATGTGCTTTCGCCTGCCTTCATAGCCTGCAGGGCTGTGCACTTCAGCCCATCACATCAAGGTGACAGGATTCTAACCTATGGCCCTCTGTACCCAAAACAGATGCGCTGACCAGACTGCGCGTAACCTCGTCTCACCACCCCGGAGCATATAGATCCACCCGATCGATGAACACTCAAACCGAACTCGCCCGTCCTTTTGGGCACAGGGATGCGAGAACCAATCCGAGTAATCAACCGCATTTTTATAAAAGATGCCTCCAGCAAGATAGGGCGACGCCAAAAACCCGTATAGTGCAGGAGCGCTCACATTTTTTGGCTTACTCTTTCACTTGAATTGAAAAATCCGGCTCGCTCCTGGCTACGTGTCCTTTGGACCCTTCGCCCGCTTAGAAGTGGATTCGAACCACTGACACAAGCATTTTCAGTCCTTTGCTCTAACCAGCTGAGCTACCTGAACCACTTTCCTAAAGTGTGTTTTATTCATCGAATAGCGCCCTACCACTAGTAAGAATAAAATATAATAAAAAATAGAAAATCGAATATATAGGCTTTTTCGCTTCTTCGTCAAGCTTTCGAGCAGCTCTTTCAACTGCCGCCTCATCCCCCAACATGCTCAAGAACCGAGAGCCGTCCAGGGACTGGACTCCACCAAGAGGTTCCTTCTCTCACGTAATTTCGCCCGCCCATTGAATTTCCGTGCCGGAGGAAATGGGATTCGAACCCATGATACAATTTTATTGTATGTCGATTTAGCAAACCAATGCCTTAAGCCACTCAGCCATACCTCCAAGTTATTGATCGGAATGGAATTGGATGTGCCGGGTTTGGTTGGTTGCCTGAAAGGCTATCTGATCCGATCAACTGCGTAAGCCGTAGCGCGCTAGCGCGCGTACTCTTCCTCTATGAGCGAGACTCTATCCAGATTTCCCACTCCTTGGGCGAGGCCTTCTTTTCTATGAAGAACCCACCACTGAATGATGAACTTGAAAGTTTTCGCCCCCCAGGAGAGAACACACGGTCAAGCCAAGCCCTTACCCGCCTGAATGGAATTCATATCTCCTTCGTCTGGTCGAGAAGGGAGAAAGCCCGGGGAACTGGACTGTGCCTCTTCTATTACATTAGATTACGGAGAAGTCCATTCTCGTCATGATCGATCCACGTCCTACCGTAGTGCCCGGAGAACCAGGCTTGCTTAGCTTACAAAGCTATAGCTTACTAAGGCGAAGGCATTTATCGTTGATTGCACGAGCAAGCCAGCAAAACCACCCTACTCACCTCAGAATCTAAAAAAAAGCCCTTTCTCCTTCCCGCATATCGTTTATCTGGCAGCTCTTCGCCCCTTTTAATAATAATCAAAAAAGGTAAGCATCCCGCTCTCGATCCAGAGCTACTGCTTCAACAATCAACTGAGCTCATCAGGTTAAGACGTCGACTTATACAGGGGAGATGCAAAAAGAATAATTCCTTTCCTCTCCTTACAGTCGAGCTCAATTACATCGATCCTGAAGTGACGTCTTTCAGTACTGGGACTCAAGTCAAGTAGTTGAGAGTTGCTCTTTGCCCAAAGCCCTCCTTCCTACTTATAAATACCAACTATAAATAGCTTGAGCATCTCTTGATAAGAAAAGTTAATAGAGCAAAGGGGAAGGTTTTGAACCCTAGTAGCAGAATGGAATCCGTTTACCGGGCTGACTTCCATGCCAACACGAATAGTTTAACTCATCACTACCTCGTAAGGGCGTTGAGAATAGTTTTTGCTTTTATTGCTATAAATTTAAAATCAAATAGCCTTTGCATAGTTTACGAATTCTGCTTACTAGGGACCTCACACAAGAATGGTTTTTATCAGAGTCAGACCACGCCTTATGACGAAAGGGGGAGAAAGGACGGATCACCTGTCGATCTGTGATCAAAGAGAACTCTACCAGAACTCAGGGATAAAGATTGACAAGCACAAAAGCCATATCTATTAATCTACGCTCATTGATGAGACGGTGACATAGAGAAGAAAGTATACCCTTTCTCACCCCCTTGTCACTTAAAAGTAAAGAAGAGATAGAAACTTAGGAATCCGGGATTGAGGATGGAATCGAATAGCGAATGCACTTGCGGTGTTGACAGGTACTGCATCTCCTACCTAATGCAATTGACCGACCCGCCATCTCTTTCCTTCCATAATGCCTTCGCTTCACTTCAAGACGCTATTTACCAATAATGAAATGTTGGAAAAAGACACTACCTTTTTGAATTAGGAATGGAAGAAGCCGAAGGGGTGAACGAGCGCTGCAGTAACGAGCCGTAAGAAAGATGAGCAGAGCATTCCTTCCGCCGGCATTTATAGGAGTAGGGGAGCGTGGTGAGATAGATAGAGATAGACGTCCAATCCTGCAGCAGCTATTGGTTGCTGTTGCTCGGCCTTAAAAGGTAGTGTGAGAAATGACCTGCGCGGTCTCTCTTCTGATATGGAAAGCTATTTGCTTGCTTGAATGAATGGATGAAGGACGAAAGGGGACCGCCCTTTAGTGCTTAGCCATGAGTGGGGCTGCGGCCCCCGCGAAAGAAAGACCTTAGTAAGTGCAATTTCTTTGTATCTGCTGTAAGATCTTCATCCGGAATGAAAGTGTAAACGCAGATGGTTAGAGGCGTTTCAGCTACAGTCCTTCATGGAAGGCCCCAAAGGCCGACTATCTGCCACTCACCGGAAAGAGCAACCCAAGGGGCCCAACCGATCCGCTGACAGGTAAATTTACCGGGCAGATAACGGGAAAGCGACTATGAAATTCAATTGCTCAACTTGAACTTTCTCGTTCAAAGTCTGGGCAGATAACAGGTACTATCCAGACGATTCATTCGTCTGGCTGGGAGGGGGTGTTACCTCCTAGCATGGTGAGCGCAGAGCAGAATTTCTTTTGTTTTTGTGTTAATCATGTGACCAAATTCGGGCACTGTAAACGGTTGATCACTTTCGTGACAATAAGTTTACAATCACCTGATGGTCCCTATGTATAGATGAGGACCAACGATAGAATGAATGGTTCGTCCTTGTAATGCTATATGTAGCGATTTTCTGGGTAACAACCAGACGCCCCCCGGACAATTGAGTCCTTCATTTAAGAGAGTAGAGCGTCGGTTGTGTAGATAAGCTTGAGTTTCACTCTTCTTTCTCTCCATAACCGAATTTTGATAAGGACAAATATGAAATTCTTTTCGAATATTTTGTATAAGCTCCCTCAAGTCTCTTGGCGTCGTGTGTTTGAACACACGAAACTGCTTCGTGCTTTCCTAATAAGATTGCACTTAGCGGTTGCTGGACGGTATACCTTTGAAGGGTGTGTTGTAAGTTTGGTTATGGCGAAAGCGATTTTCAAACTCATAAGAGGATCTGGTTTGCTGTTTACAGCATTATATCTTAAACAGTGTAGTGTATATTTATGTCGTTACTATGGTGGCGACGAAGTTCTCACTATATCTGGTCCTCATGTTAACCTGAGCAGGTCAGGAATACCGGTTATCATTCCTACCCATCATCGCCATATAATTTCATTGCGAGATGGAAGGGCTGATTATCTTGTCAAGCTATATCTTACGTGGTTTTCTATTAATCGGCTGGTTAAGCTTGCTAAACCAGCTCTTCTTATAAATCTTGAAAATCGATTATAGATCCACCTAAGAGTGTAGAAGACATAGATATGGTATTGAAGTATTATAGAAATATAATACCTACTTTACTAAACATTGATATTCCTGATTTGAAGTTTCGTCATCTCGATTTTGGGATGACATGGAAACCAACATGGAAGTCAGTCCCCAATGACAATAAAGGTTTATTGTCAAAAAGGGGTCAGAATAGGAAAGATACGATCTTTACTTGTTTTAAGTACGAGTTGGCGTCGATCGCTTTCGAAGTCAGGAGCGAACCGCCCCATCCCGTAGATCGTGTCGTTCCAACTCACAATGCTTCTTTGATGCCACCTCAGACGTTAATACCGTTTGAGATGGATCATAATTGGAAGTCTATTGAAGACTCTTGGCGTCGAATTAAGGATGACCCGTTATGGGAATTAGATCCCACAACGCGATTCCCGATGTTATGTGCGCCTGGAAGACTGGCTGAAGTGTTGTCAGGGGGCGGAAAGCGCCGACTGTTTGTTATAGGTAACTATATCAAACAACGGATCTTCCGTCCTTTTCATGATTGGTGCATGGATATTCTACGAACGTTGCCATGTGACGGGACATGAAATCAGGTAAAACCGATTGAATATCTCGTTCGCAGTAAGCCAAGGAAAGCTTTTTCCTTTGACCTTAGCAACGCTACGGACAGATACCCCATGAGGGCACTGTACCATCTTATATGGATTTTCTTTGGCGCAGTGCCGGCCGCTACAATCGTAAGGTATTTATCCGAAGGAGCGTTTTTGGTAAAACCTCCTTATTCCTGGTACAAGATGTATATCAAGTTCAGGACCGGATCACCTTTAGGTTATTACGGCTGTTGGTCTTTGTTCAGTCTATCACATCACACCATGGTGTGGTTGGCTGCTGCATTGCATGATCGTCGATATATTAAGAAGCCCTTCACTGACTATGCACTTCTGGGCGATGACATAGTGATAATGAATCCAGGAGTAGCTAAATCTTATAAGTCTATAATAACTCGGTTGGGAGTTTCAATTTCTGAAGGCAAGTCTCTTGCCTCAAAGAATGGCTCTTTCGAGTTTGCGAAGCAGTTTAGAGCAAAGATGGGTCAAGTTAATTTAACCCCTGTCTCTGCTCCTTCTGTGTTAGCAGCTAGATCTTTTATAGGTCTAACTCAATTGGGTCAAAAATAGAACCTTTCTAGGAATGTTATATTGCGTCTTAATGGTGTTGGATTTAGAACAAGGTCAACGGATTATGTCTTATCGATCACTCAGTAGAAAGATTAAACGTCTTCTTATTGTAGTGGATAGAAGCTATGCATATCATAAATTGCCTTTACAATTCTGGTTTGGTAGGGGTAACCCTATTAATCCTTATTATAAAGGTTTATTGGTGGACATGGCCCTCAGGAAATTCAAATACAAAGATTTAAACTTAGTTCCTGATGAGTTATGGGTCAATGAAGAAAGACAACAACTATTAGTTGAATCTACTTTATATCGTTCCTGGACTGAGGAATGGTTGAAGTGGGTTCAGTGGTATGTTGAAGGTCTGGCTCGTGACAAAAACTTGGATTATTACTTTAATCCTCCACTTATTTCGACTACCTGGAAACGCACCTGTAAGGATTTTGATCTGATAAGGTATGGCTTTTTATGGGTATGTTGGGATATAGGGGATGATTTTATTAGTAATCCATATCGACCTTACTTTATTATTCCATCATTTCCGGCGTCTAAGATATTATATCTTAGATGTTCGAATATGTGTGGGTGTAGAGTTTGCATTCATGTAGAACCTATAATCTATTTATAACACCTTTATTCAAAGGTTGTCGGGACCATCACTACCTGGGAGGTAGACGGTAGGCTTAAAAGCTGCCATCCGTTAAAGAAAGCGTAAAAGCTCACTAGTTTCCATACAGGTGAGACTTCCCATCCGTCTAGTTGCTCGGCCTGAGTCTTGGGCTGATCTCACACTTCAATCAACCCCTTCGTACTTCGATCCAATCAATCGATCGATCAAGAGGCTAATCTCTTTTGTTTAGGCCGGTAGCTATGCTATATGATCTACGACCATCCTCGCTTTCTCTTGAACAAGGGAAGGGCAGCATAGCATTAGCTTCAATGGAACAAGCTCAACCTTGAAAAAGAAAGGTGGTAGGCCGTTGAAGGCTTCAACTTGGCCACTGAAGAAGGCGAAGGCTGGGCGAGAGACTAGGCCAACTTACTGCTTACTGCCATGCCATGGTTGAAGCTTTAGACTCCATAGACGGAACTATGTATTAGGTATTAGGGAGGGGAGGAGAGAAAGAAGGCATACATGGAGATTCTCTCCCTCGGAGGTTCGATAATCTATGAAAGGACATCTAAGGCTAAGGTTACGAAGTAAAGGAAGTCCATTACTGAGAGAAGTGGTGATCTCGTCTTGCTTGCTGGGAGAGAGGAAGCTTCCGGACCACCTTTTCCGGCCAGATAGCGAGCGATCACTCAGCAATGAATAACACACTAACTGAAAGCGGCTGAGAGTACCTATCCCTTACGGGAATCGAACCCGTGTCTTCGACATGAAAAGACGATGTCCTAACCACTGGACGAAAGGGACAAAAAACCCATTCTTCATATACCTCAGCTCCGAGAATAGAAGTGGTTCGTTTTCTTTCTATACTATATTCAAGATTTCGTTTGTGAAAATACCATTTGGCGATTTTTGATGTGAATTCGGCGGGGCGAGAAAAATGGAAAAAGAATGAAAATGGGGAGGTCGAAAAAATGAACCCCAATTGCCTAAGGAGGGTTGGGGTACCTATACCTAACGTAGTCGTGAATTACAGGGCCGTATCTGAGATCTAACAGTCTATTCTTCATCTTAGATAACTCTTGCCTGCTGGGGATCGTTTTATAGTTAATAATAGGGAGATCTAGAGCTAAGCCTTCGTTCGCAGTCGATTCGGTAATAGGAAAAGAAAACACAATAGCATAGCATTCGTAGATAGACCTTAGCCTTAGGAAGCACAGTAACAGGGACCGAAGGCCAGTCTGAAGGAAGGCATTGATGCCAAAGATAGTTGTCTATGCAACTCGGGAAAAGCCTCAGTTGATGGTAATCATCAATTTAATAATTTCACTGAGCTATCGGACACAATTACCTACCTAACCCCATAAATTCACGGAGCTATCGGTCGGAAAGAAATGAGCTATCGGACATATCAAATCAGATCCTAGCTAGAGAGCGGCCCCTTTCGAACCAGAGTGTCTTCACAGGGGGGGTTATATTCGGTATAAAGAGTTCATTCCATCTGTTCGCAGTTTATTGTACGGGACAGTTTATTGTACGGGACTAGAAAGCCATATGTAAGGATAGGAACTACCCGGGACGAGCAGAGCGACGTGGAGAGAAGTTCTATAGAGTGGCCGCTCTTTCCTCTCTTTCCTTTGTTTTTGGGTTAGAGTTTTGAGTTGAACGGTTTAAAAAAGCCCTAGCTAGCTCAGTAGTGGAGTGGTGAATGGTTCCATAGCGCATTAATCTTACTGACGCATTCATGGTTAAAGTTCATGGAGCAGACGAAAGTCATTATATATGAAGAAGAATATAGAGGAGCCGAGAGTGCAGTGCCTAGGAGCTCGTTTGAGTTTATTTTCTTGGATATGGGACTCGGGACAGAAGATTCTAGGATAGATGATAGAAAGGTACGAGTAGCTCCTTCTTATGGGAGCCGGCCCTACATTCCTTCCTAGTTCTGAAAATGGAGAGTTTACCCTAGGTAGCTCAGAGATAGGGGTAGATCTTTCGTAGTGTGCAAATGTAGAATGCCATTCACTTAAATTACGAATGCCATTCACTTATTAGTATAACAGTAGCGGTTGGGGTAGAGTGAATGGCCCCTGTACATTCACGACTGGTGCTCGAGTGAAACTGACGGGGTTGAAATTTAATGGCTACACTAAATGACTCATAGAGTGAATGGCCAAAAGGACTATCCACTGGCCATGTTAGACTTAGGGGCTACGCAATTGTAGATTATCCTCAGGAAAGACCATGAACTCTACTGCTCTAAATAAGACAGTCTTGCAATTACTCTCTCTTTTTAAGTCAGTGTTAGCTCTCAAAAGCTAGCACCTAATCTTTCTATTTTGGTATTTAAAGAAAGGTCTGTCACGCGCATCTTCTTCTCATCGAAAGGTCTGTCACGCAAATAGAGAACCCATTTACGTAAGTTTGAATTATTCCTCCCTGACTTTGATCTTCTCTCTGTGAAGCTTTTGAGCTTGAATTCCGATCTTAGGCCCTGGAGACCGGCGACGCGGGA
>JBAMIE010000070.1:1402425-1415832 GCA_037177295.1 Kaempferia parviflora
GATAAGACCTATACTACTTGTGGGCTTGTGAGGATAAATGTGAACTAACAGGGAGTTGTCAACTTTTGGATCAAAAGCATCAAAAGCCGAAGAAGAAGGAGGCTTCTCCTTATTAAGAAGTCCCACCTGCTTATGGGCGAGTGCCTTCGTTCCTCTTCCTGAAGGGAAGCAAAGGATGTCGATGGGTGGTCTCTTACTTGACTCACGATCCACTAAGGGGAAAGCACATTAAAAGGTTCAAATCCCAGTGCCGCACGACGATTATTTTCTTATGCAAGTTTTCCTCCGGGATCCGCTCCTCGGTGGTATTGTCGATTACCGGAGGATTCCGTGAGCGATTGGAGGGACTTGCAAAGCCAGTTCCACGAAGAGTTCGTCAGAACTGATTTCGAGGCTACGC
The DNA here is from genome assembly GCA_037177295.1 of Kaempferia parviflora. Lineage (NCBI taxonomy): Eukaryota > Viridiplantae > Streptophyta > Magnoliopsida > Zingiberales > Zingiberaceae > Kaempferia > Kaempferia parviflora. The sequence goes on from JBAMIE010000070.1 coordinate 1,402,826, forward strand.
TGTCCAATATTTCCAATATTTACCAGGAAGGGGATGAGGAATAATTTGACTTCCTTGCAAGGTAAAAAAAAGAAGGGTCTGCAGCAGATGCAAGAAGACGATCGACACGATGGTGGGTTTGGCAGCGAGCGGCCTACGGCCCGAGCTTAGGATGTACTTCGCTAATGTTGAGTTTGCTACCCCTAGCTGTGAAGGTCGGTAAGTGTGGAAGGAGGCCCAGAGAAGACAGTGGCCTCGATCCGGACTTATTACCGTGATCAATTCACTACCAGTGCCCATGTGGCCGAGGTTGTCCCGAAGCGGATCACCCCGATGCCGAAAGGACAGACTTTCATCAGCTGCAAACTGGAAGCGGTTTTTCGTTAGTGCGTTAAGGTTGCAAGAACCTACTCCTAACTAAACAAAGACTCATCCGAGGAGCCACCATCGGTACTAGTCCAGGAGGTCAATACTAGCGAGAGTCCCACAGCTACGCTAGTTCGTTAGGTATAACGTGTTTCGGTCAGCGGCCAACCCAGTCGCTTTTTTGCATGAGCCCTGTGGAGTCAAGGCGAATCGAATGGTCAGGAAGGGAAGGAAGCAAGCAATTCGGACAGAAGAAAGAGGGCTTGAAAGGCAACTAGTGCTCTTTGAGGAGAAGGGCTTGTTGAATGAAATATATAGTTTGAAGGAAAGCATGTGAGGGTATAAGGCAGTAGCAATTGGTAGTAAACAGGAGTAAACGGTTGGCCATAAGGCCTGGCTAGTTCAGTAGGAGTGACAGGCACAACGAGTCTGTCCCTTTCTTTAGTTTCAGAGTGAATTCAGGAATGAAAGGCGGGCTGGTAAGCACTTCGTCTCACTCAGAGGGAACGATAGACTATGTATATAGTTGTTAGCCTACCAATTGACCTACACTGACTAATTGGTCCAGTCATTGATTCTATGATTAACGGAAGTCTTTGTGCGTTCAATTCGTTAGGCAAAGAAGAAAGTCATGGCTTATGATTGGAAGAAGCCCTCAAAAATCAATAATAATAAATAACTATAATTATAGATATCTATTCAAAAGCAAAGAACAAAGCGTTCAGTTCAACTTGTTCAAGACAGAGTACTTATTAGTCGATCTAACTCGAGTGACTGTAGCCGGTTACGGATGACTGACCAAAGCAGAGAGCATACTTACATTCTAATTTACGGTTAGGGTGGGGGGTGTGGATTCCTTCCTTTCGCCAATAGACTAGACCAGTCAGCCCCGGTTTCGTGTGTGCCTGAAAAGAGGAGATCAGGTGGCGGGCTTTCTTTCTTTAGCAGGCTATTTTGAACCTCTTGTCGTCATTTGACCCTTTGGCATGAACTCTCTATTGAATCCCGGCTGATCTTTCTTCCTGTAGAAGTGAAAGGGAGGGCACACCTGCAGTAAAGTCATCAATCGCAGCACCCTGTGACCCAGAAAGCCAATCAATCAGAATATGTTGGCTTAGGAGTTTGAGTCGTATTCTCAATCTTAGCCAGCACGAAAAGGGCATAACCCAATCAACAAAAAAGAATAAAAGAATAGAAAGAAGGGGTTTACCTATTCATGTAGTTCTTCTTTAGTCATTCCCTAACCTTTTCTCATATTAGCGTAAGCAACCGTTGAATATGAATATTCTATAAAGAATATGCTTTCCGAACCTAAGGCTAATAGCTCCCGTGCTGCTTTCGACTCCTACTCCTACTAAATTAATCCGAAGCTGTGGTCTGGGATGGGTGTCCCGTGGATGCGCCTGCGAGTGAAGCAATGATAATTGTTGATTCATTTGACACATGGAGAAGGGAATCTTCGCTTGATGGAATTTCTTCAATTAACAATAAATATCCATTGCGTTCTTTTCTATTACTATTTTTGCTTGGTCACCAGAAGTCATGTTAATTGAAGAAATGTCTTTCCCGTGCCCAGAGGGGATAGTATAGTCACTATTGACCTAAGCGGACGAGAGAGTATAGAAGCCCACGGAGCGGGACAGAGAGGCTAGTTACTATAGATCGGAGGGGCTAGAAATGAATGGTCCGAGGCGTTTAATTTGCTATTCAAAAGGGTGCTTTTCCGATCTTCAAGCTTTCCCGTGGCTCAATTGACTATTGTTCTTACAAAGACATCGGAAGATTTGATGCTTCTAGGAAGAAGGAGATCAGTCCTCCGTCGCGGGTTTTGGTATACACCCCTCAACCCCTTATTAACTATATTACTATTGTAAGGTAAGGAAATCATCTCAGTTAACAGCGCATATGCGACAGCGCATCATAGACATCATTTCTTATACCAAAATTGCTTATAGTAAGCAAAGCAAGGAATCTGAATTCTATCTGACTAGTGTCTCTCATTAAGCTATATAGTTAAAAGCCAGCGCCCGCACGGTTGAAAGCTCTTTGGGCGCTGGTTTTTCGACGCTCGCTCACTATACGAAATAACGATCTCAACGGCTGGCTTGACTAAACCTATCTATTGATTAAGGTAAGGAAGGCGGGCTACCTTATAGCTTAAGGGGGCAAGACCAATACCCACTCGATTGGACAAAACAAGACCTGGGTTGACATCCACGAGACAATTCAAGTAAACAACAGGGTTGGCCACTCGGGGATAGACTTGGTTCCTCAGTGAGTCAGAAATGCACCACCTCTTAGCTCCGCTTGGATGAGCTGACCCTTCTCTTACGGGATTTCCGCTTTTGCTCTTGCTTGCATTCCATAATGGGAAGAACCTCTTCGTCTATTCTCTTCGGGGGATAACAGCAACCTGCAGGTTCGAGAGCCCTGTGGAAGAGGAAGAGAAGCACGACTCTCTTATACAATAAGTAGGGAACAGAGCGGGCGGACTGACTCAAAGAAAAGAAAGAGAAGGGGAAAGATTGAATCTTGGCGGAGTGACCCACTTTATACCCATCTGCCTATACGGGGCAAAGTCCTCACTTTAGGTTTAGGAAGAAATCCCGACTTGGGAGCTAAGCTTGGATCAGAGGTGGGCGGACCTTTACTCTTACTAAATTCTATTTCATATTTGTGCAGCCGCTCTAACTTCTATTGAGAGGCCCTTCGGGGAGTTATTGGGCATATAGAAAGACGTACTCTTCTGTGCCCCGACTACGTCCTCTTTTTTTGTACCAAAAGGCCGACACTAACAGAGCAGGCCTACTAGCAAATCTAGGAGTGACCGGGGGCTAGGAAAGGGGAAAGTACTGAATAAGACTAACAGATAGGCACGCACAATAGAAAGAATAGAAGGTAAGGGGCCTGGTCGTTTCTATGTCCCCAGTTGCATTTGGTAGGCAATCCAGAGGCAGGAGATCACCCAATGACTCACTCAATCTAAATGGAGTGAGGCCTAGCGTCGGAGTTTTGCGTAACTATGATCAGGTAGAAAGCCTCAGTTAGAGTAGAGTGACCGGGCTATGAAGTTAGCCCATTCGGGTTGGGTTGAGCAGACGATCATGCGGACTCTTTTTCGTCTTAAAGATCGTCAGCTCTTGCTCTCTTCTCTTTGGCAGTCAGATAGCGGGCAAAGACAGAGGTTATAATAGATTAGATGTTCTGCTAGGCAATAGGACTAACAGCGGCAGCTGCAACCTATATATAACCTATATATCCGATGCGCTTATCTGCTGTAGTTTATGTCCTTCTGAGTACTGGTATTAAAATCAAAGAAATTCTTAAGAAAAGATGCAGTAAAGAGAACAACTCCTAGGGCTCTCTTATCATAGCGTAGCAAGCTCGTGATCCCCCTCTATCATCGTATGAGGGGAGCGCGAGAGCAGCGTAGCCGCACTATCCTTCTTTTAGGACTTACATGAATTTCTTTCCCTCACTTTCAGTTCTTCCAAGGTTTCTTTCCCTTCCCTCCATACTGGTCTAAGGGCATCTCTCTTATTTATAGTAGGAGGTTTGCTATGTCCACACCCGATTCTATTACCAAATCACCAAATCCGTTGTCTATCCTAATTGGTTGTACCCCTCTGAGCTTGAATATGAGCTAAAAGCAGTTTGCTCTTCCCGGCTAGTTCGATTTCAGATTTATAAATCGAATTCATACTCATAGAAAGAAAACTACATTGGATTTGATACATGAAAACAACCGGAAAGAGAAAGACCAATTACTACATGTTAGCGAAGGCGACCAATGTCAAACTCAAGCCTTGCCAGCAGAATATGGAGCTTCCTTAGTTAGGAGGCTACCGAGCTCTATGTGGTGGACGGTTTATGCCTTGTCGATCTTGCTCCTTGAATTAAGCCTTCCTCACCTTATCAATAAATAGGTATGTTTGGAGCGGGGAAAGTGAACTACTCCTTACCGTATTATCACCTTGCTTCTTATTCCCTGTCCTCCACAATGATAAACATAATTGCGTGGAACGTAAGGGGGCCGCTAGGCCCAATAAAAGAAGGTTAATTTACTCAATCTTTAAAAGCGTCAATTGTGTGCTTACTATAAACTAGGGTAAAACATGCTCACTTTTCTCGTTTGCTTGATGTTCGAGGCGGGTTCAGCTGGGCTCGTTGTGCCAGTTTCTTTCTTATCTGTCAGATGGGAAGAACTAGTTTGGGTTCAGAATGGGCCTAACAAAAAAAGACAAAGAGGCGTATATACTAAGAGTAGCTTTCCCATGAGCACATGAAATATATTATATGAGTAAGGTTCTTCCCGGAAGAACGGAAAGAGAAGCGAAGGGGCGAAGAGCTGAGCCGAAAGGAAAGAGTCAATGCCTTAGCATTGACGACTGCAGCTGGGGGCCTGGAAAGTTTTTCTAAATCTGCTGAGAGGGGCTAGCTATCAGCTATAAGAACAGCTGAAGATCGGCTTCATAAGGGAATCTCTACCATCTCTTATTTACAGAACTGTGCCAACGTGTGCCTACATTCTTAGTATATTTGATTTAGGGAAGAGAGATTTATTGAATAGAAAGAATGAAACCAGTACCAGCAACTCGCCAACCGTGCTTCCTACCAACTCCGCCCCCCCTAGTAAGGGGAACTCTGGTTGCGCGGCTTTTTCTTATGGGGGTCTATTTTATCTGACTTGACTCAGCTTGACCTACTTGACTCAGCGGTTAGAGTATCGCTTTCATACGGCGAGAGTCATTGGTTCAAATCCAATAGTAGGTAAAACCGGCCGAAAGCCCTGCTTTTGCCAGCATGACAGCAAGCAAGCAATAAAAGTCAGAGGAAAAGATCCAAGCTAGCTCAAGCCCCGAAAGAAATCTATCTCTTTTGACCCCTATTACTAGATTGAGAAAAAGCGATCTCGATACGATCTTTCTAAACCAATCTATCACTGGCACTGGAATGAACCATTCGTTACTAGTATACTGGGCAGCGTGATCAAGTCAAGTCCTTCTCTTACCAGATTGAAATTCGATTAATGTGCGCTCGTATGGGAGTAGAAGGCACTACTTTCCCCTTCCCCCGATCTTTATAATCAAAGGTGTGTGCTCCATACTTGTCAAAAGTTTTTGCTCATATACTGGAGAAAGCAGACGAACTCTTCTTTGCTCAAGCTTATGCTCGTACCTTGTCCTGGCAGCTCTTTCAACGTCTGATAGTTCAAAGACGGAGAAGGGATGATTTTCTTGACTTTCATTTAAAGCAGGCGCCTTTGGCTTGAAGAAGCATATCCTTGGCCCGAAGAAAGGGAGGCGTGGAAGCCTTTGTCATGGAACTGCTGAAGAAAGTTGGTGCAGAGGCTCTCATCGCGTAACTGCCGAAGAAGCGGAGCGGATTCGGATGAGGCTGCTTATGCGCGTGCGGATTTTCCTCGTGTAACTGCCTAGTTCTAGCCCCCCGTGGTTGGCGGGAGGTATTTTGGTATTCTTGAAACCTTTCAAGAGGCAAAAGTTGTCAATCTTCCTTGTGTGTTTGCTGACCGTCACCCCATATTGTTCCATTCGGCTATGACTGTGCCGTAGCCGAAGGAAAATCGCCCATTCCGTTATCAAGCGGCTTGGCTCACCCACCCTGAATTTGATGAGGTATTTAAGGAGGCATGGACGAGTAGTGATTTTTTATTGCATGCAATTGAGAATTCCACTCTCCTCCGCTTTAGATACGGATTCCTATTCGATTGGATTTGAAAAGCTAGATAGCAGGCTGAGTATCAGCTAAAGCAGCATCAACTGTCGGAAGGGGTTCTCTGCTTCATCGATCTCCCCAAAGCCTATCAGCCTTTATTGGTCTTGTTCTAAAGGTTAATGCCTCCTCCATATGAGGAGAGGTTTGCAGACGTTTGGGAAAGGTGCAATTCAGAAGTGACAAGATCCGCTCTTCCTGATTCCAGTCTTGCTTGGAGGAAGGGAGCTTGACGTGGATATGGGCTTAGACAGCAAGTCAGCTAGCTTCGTTTCCTTTTTTATTTTAGGGCCACTAGCTCGAACCAGAGGTTCTTACTTCTTGTTCAGCTACGACTCTTTCTCAACGCCCATACCTAAGTCTGGTCACTAGTTTATTCGCACCTTTCGTCTGCTAACCTGACCTAATGCCCAAGCTATGGAAACTTCCCGGTCTTCGTGCTCTTTGGTGATTCCTTTTTTTTACTCATCTCTGATTCCCAACATGGTAAGTAATATCATACGCTTAAAGGATTTTTCCACTTGCTCTCTCTCGGTGCACGTTTAGACCTCTATCTATGCTAAACTACGCCGTCTTCCATGGCTAGGAAGAAGCAGCGTGGAAATCCTAGCAAACTGAAGCAAATTCCTACAGTAATCCAAGCGCAATCTGTAGGAAATCCGATCGGAGTTGCTGCGAAGACTAATCAGAATTCTCAACCTCCAATTGAGGATTCAATAATCTCAAAAGGTGATGCAGACCCATCGAGCTCGAAGGATGGGGAAATGGAGGAATCCTCGGAAAACAAAGAGCTGAAGATGATGATTCCTGAGGAAGAAATGACTGAAGAGAAGGATCAAGAGAAGACTACAGAAGAGATACCTAAGGTTAAGAAATCCTGGGCTGATCTCTTTCGAGGAAATAGATCTGGTTCAGAAGATTGCCTTCTGGATTTTGTTCCTCCAGCAGTTAAGGATGGGGTTCGAGTGGCCAAACTGAAAGTTGAATCTGTTGCCAAAGAAGCAGATCGATGGAAGAATGCGTTACTGGGTTGTGTCTATGGGATTGCACCGAATTTCAGGAAGATTGAGAACTTTGCAATGAATAGATGGAAGGATCTGGGATTAACATCAGTTCAAATGGTAAAGGAGAACTTATTTCTGTTCCTTTTTAATTTAACTCTGAGGAAGGGAAATCTAAAGTTCTTCATGGTGGTCCAATCTCATTTGATCGAAGACCCCTTCTCCTCAAGGAAGGGACTGAAAAGATGGAGCTGAAAATTGAGGCGAACTTCAAGATTCCAGTGTGGATCACCTTACCAGAATTACCTTGGGAATTTTGGGGATCTGATAGCCTAAGTGCTATAGCCAGTGCGCTTGGGAAACCCCTATATTCGGATCAGTGCACTAGGAACAGGACAAGACTAGCCATTGATGTCAACTATTTCGTTGAGTTTGGTGCCTAGACAGAGGGCGTTTACGGCATGATAGAGCTGTAGCGAGCAAGCACCCTCGCGGCAAACTTTCTATATAGATGTCTCCATCCAATCAAAGAAGTCCATACCATAGAGAATCCGGCTTGACATAAACGGACCATGAACTTCTTACATTATTATTATTATTTGATAGAGAATGCTCCCCGCTTTCTAGTCGCATCCCGGGGGGCAAGCGGTCGAATCGACTTTCTATACGAAATTTTTCGACCTTTTTTCGGAAGACTGAAGACCAATCTCGATGAAAAGAGAGAATTATCTCACCCGTACCCATGGGCACACTTCCCAAATATTAAAGCGATCGAACGATAAAGTAGAGATGACTAAAGGCTCAAATCAAGCCCTTGTTTTCAGGTGGAACAATACGAAGAAGCTTACAGAGTGTGATATTTTGCAGGTTTCTCTGTCCGACGTGGAATCATAGCTAAGCCTTCCTTTGATAGCGATTTTAGCCTCTTTTTTAGCTCTAAGAGGCAAAGGAAAAGGAGAGTACTTTGCTTGCGCGTGGAGAGAAGAGTCCGATATCCACTGGTCAAGGCCCGAAGGGACTATTCCTTGCCTTCCTAGCCCGAATGGATTGTTTTCCTTGCTTCTCGTCGAGATTTTCTTTTTTTTTTTAATCTGCCCCCAAGAAATGCAGCAAAGCAAGTCGTCTTTGGTTTGGAGCGAAATTCCCTCATAAAAAAAAAGGGATGTATAGGCTTCATCGAGTGCCTTAAGCTCTTAGCATACGGCATCTCCGGGCTTTTTTAAACCTCTATCAATGAATTTTTCATAAGCTAATAACAGAATTTGTACATTCTATAAAGAAGGGTTTAGGTATTCTCCAACTTCTTCTAGCTCTTGCTCAACTCCTTTCTCGCTTCTCTTTCTTGCTTTCAATAGGAAAGCGGGATGCCACAGGTCTTTTTTTTGAACTGTAATGTAAATAGCTAGTACTGATCTTGGCAATTTACCTTGAAGACTTTTAGGATCTGGCCTGAAAGGGCATCTTTCAAGCTATGAACTCGGCGTTTAGTTAGAAAAGAATTGGCACAATGACAATGGAAATTGGAAGAAAGTAAATAACTATGTTATTGAATCTCCTTTGCCTAAAGTTTGCCTAAAGAAGGTCTTCACTTCCTTCTCTTTAAGGTGTATTTTTGATTCTGCTTTCATCTTACTTATAAGAAGGACACCAACTCTCTTTCTACCGCACCACACATCAGAAAAAGAAGTAGGTTCGACAGGAACAGAGCGGACAGACAGAGGCTGCCAACTCAGCTCTGCTTAGCCTTTAAACTCTGTTGCCCTTAGTTTAGATGAAGCGACTTCGGAATTCAATCGAATGGGATCCCTCCCCTCAACTGTTTCGTAGGCTCCTCTCTTCGAGTGGCATTGACCTCTTCTCGCTAATAAATGAGATAAGGGTCGAAATCATACAGTCTATTCGTTCTCTCTTCCTCGTCTGTGAGTTAGCTTCTTTGCTTCTTTTCACGAATTGGATTCGAACCAATCTTACCTTCCTTTCAGAACCTTCGCTTTATTGCTCTTCGTTTCGCGCTAGCTGCTTTCCTTTCCCTCTCATTGTGGGCAGTCACTCATTTCCAAGCAAGGTTTCGAAGAAAACAGGCTAATGGTATTCCGCCCAGTCACTTGCTTCTTCCTTCCAGTGAATCAGTTACCGCCTTGGGACATCTCAAGTAATGGTTATTTATTTTACTTCACAGTCAAGATTGGCTGGGTTCTATATCTTCTCTATCTTTATCTTTACAGAGCTACACCAACAAAGACACACCATTGTCTTAGACAAGACAACTTGTCAAACCAGAAGGCTTACTTCTAAAGCTTTCCCATCCAGTCCTGATAGCCCTAGATCTGTAGATCCAATCAACTGTTGGTTTCGAAACCCGATACTTTTTGGATTGTCCCAAAGCCAGCAACAGACTCGGCACAAACTAACGATATATCCAATACCAATGATCTGCGCCTAGAATGCGTTGCTAGATCTCTGCTCTATAAATAGAGGCAACAACAAACGCGTTTTGACCTGGGGCGGGGCTTCCCTTTCATTACTTCTTTCTTTCACGACGAGGGAACCGCGTCCGCATCAGTCGAAGTGGTGGAACGCCCCCCTGAGTCAAAGGGAGAGCTTCCGCACCTCTCTCCAAGAGATACGATTCGGTATCTGAATCGGCTGAAGGAGAGTGAAGAGGCGGCTACTCCCCCAGCCCACGGGAAAGCTTCTTCTTTCTGGTCTACATCAAGTGCATTGAATGCCCCACAATCTGAATCAAAGAGGATGGGTAAAGGAGAGGTTCGGAACTTCAACCAGAAGAGGTAGGGTCGGGGCGCTGTTCCTTGAAGCGGGGATATCGTAAGGAATTGATGTAGCAGTTAAAGAATTGCCCTTGGCGGAAACTAGCCTTCAAACAAAGGCGGAGGTAGAGTCAAGGGTGGTAGTAAAGGAAAAGTAAGCATCTTACCCTGTCGTAGAAGCGCTGGTCCTCGGCAAGAAAAAGAATTGGGCGGTGTGTACGGGTATTTATTCCTCATTGGGCTGGGAATGGCAAGCTCAGGAAAGTCAGAAAGCCTAGGTGGGGGCAGACAGAGAGGCAAGAGCAGGAAAGAGAGGTTCTGAAAGATACTCGACTAAAAAGGGGGGTCTTAAGCAATCAACCCCTTAATGGAAGGCCTATTGCCAATACTGCTAAGTTGCAAAACCGATCTGCTCTTAAGAATGCCTTTCCAAATCAAATATAGGAGCAAGAATTCAAAGGACTCGCCGAGATATCATCACCATTCTCACCACATCCACCCATAGTCAGTCTTTATTGGGAGATCGGGAAACTTGCTCGTGCTTTCAAGGAGTCGAGGAATCGGGTTGAAGTCAAAGCATGATCTACAATTGGACTTGTCCACTCTATTTTCATTTAAGCCAATTCTATCTTTCCACTGGAATCAGGAGAAAGAACGAAAGGAATGGGACACCTTGTGGGATTCATCCTGTTGTTATTCCTTTGAAGCAGGAGTTTCTCTCAAGGCAAGCAGTAAGGCTCGAGAGACCAATAAGCAGGAGTGAAAATGGCTGGGACTTGAAATAGAGCTTTTATATGTCGGGCTTGGAGTTCAAAAAGAACTTTCTGTTCTCAAAAGAAGAGTTCTCCCGGGTTTCTCGAGGTTACCGATCCAGAGAATAAAGAGGGTGATGCCAGTCATAATCTAATTCCCTCCATCCCCTGTTTTTGTAATCTCTTTCCTTCTCTCTGGGAGTTCTATTTAAGCCATTGCTAGTCCTTTCTCTGAAGTTTGCTTTTGAGTTGAACTTTCTTTACCCTTTTTCAATCCGCCATCAGGAAAGTGTTCAAGCAGAGCATGAGTCTCATATTCTATTGCTGGAGAAGATCAAGAAGGTCATTTCGACAGTCAAGGCAGGCGCAAGCCAATTTGAGTCTACATATAAGAAGTGGTTTACTTTGGCTAAGACATTTCAGTGTACACCCTTAGGGAAACCAGTGTGAAAAGCAATGGCCAGCAAACGAAGAAAAAAAGAACGTCTTTCTTGCATCGATTGCAGTTCGAGTCTTAAGGTAATCCCTTGGGAAAGGAAACAACAAAAGCGTTTTCTCTTTTTTAATCGAGATTGTCCTGGTCTTCTTTGAATGAGTGTCCCGCTTATGGTGCTTTCTTTAGTACGGGCAATAGGAAGCAGAACCTTGAAAAAAAAATACGAACTGTCGAGCTACTCTGTTGGGGTTGTATCATACCAAAGTGCCTCTAACTTGTCCCACACCATCTTTATATATTACATACTCTGCCCCTCTCAGATACCTTTTGGTGTACATTCTTGCGAAGTCCGTCCTCCTTGGTGACCTCTTCGCTACCTCGAAACAGTAAACTAGTCGCTTTTCTTCATCTAAATGTACAGTCCCCTGAATGCTACGAAATGAAGCAAGTAGTCTCTGATTTACTTGCCTCGGTCAACCCCAGATCCATGTCCGTTTTGAATTAATGTTATATTGTAAACGAGTATGTTAACTCTATCTAGGTCTCTTTTCATGCGTTTTCCCGGTGAGGCATCACAATCAGATTAGATAGATTGGATTTAGTGGTGAAGCTGGCATAGAAAGAGAAAGAAAAAGGTATCTATCCTGTGATCTTTCATAAACTCCAGCTCGGTATCGGTACGTATTGATACCTATCCGTAGTCCCCCCTGGTACTTTCCCTGCCTGCCCTGGTATGAGTTGAGAGTCTCCGAGGGAGTCTTACTCTACTCTAGGCTCACTCCACCCCCTCCTTTAGTTTTCCTGTGCCCTAGCTGAGCCTTGTTGCTTAGCAGGGCTTCTGTTTGGTGAGGAGCGCTAGCTTTAAGCTCTTACTTATGGTTGGTTGAATAGCCTGCGACCCTGAACCCCATGAGAAAGGTCTACCTTATATATGGATTTCCCATTCGGTTGGTTATTGTTTCAAATAACTCAGATTGAGCTCTCCCTCCTGCTTTCCTTCGTCAGGCTGGAAAACCCTTTCAGTATCGTATTCAATTCCAATTCCTTTCAGCCCTTCCTTGCTCGATCCAATAGCCCGATCCTAGCCCACTCACCTTTCTCCAAGATTGAAGTTAGAACTAGGAGTCCTCAAATCTTAATGAAAAGGAGCTTGGCATCTATGTGTTCGAGAGGTAGAAAAGAACCTCTGTGGCGGGAAAAGACCATTAGGTCTAATTCAACGGGACCCTAGCCCGTCCTGTGGTCCTGAACAAACGTTCCATCCTGAAAAGGGAGCTCAGGAGCCTTCATCTCTTACGGAAAAACTGTTGGAACGACTCATACAACAAAGACCTGAACTCACTGCTCGCTCAATGCGCATTGAAAGCTATTATAATGAATGCCCTTCTCTAGCATCTTTGACTTTAGCTTAGCCCTCTTCCTATCCGTTAACCTCCTAGAATCACAAGGAACGATAGTGATGGTTGATCTGGGAAAAAGCACTTTAAGTAATTAGTTAGTCTATATTTGCATGGAATTGCTCCTAACCCTAGTCCCTAACTTTAATCACGGAAAAAGCCTCTTACGCAAGTCTCTTTCGAAAAGTTACTTAAGGAAAGGTTTAGGCAACGACGCTACGAGTCTTGTCTTCAAGCCGAACTGCCTGAGATGCCTGGCTTTCCAAGACCAGTAGTGAACCCTGCAGAAGTGAGCTGCTTCAGTTATAAGTTCCGCTCGAGTGAACACGGCTTTTGACTTACTATTAGATTTTATATAGGTAGGGGCTTCCTTCCCCCTTCGCCTTCGGCTTTCGATGAAAACATCTTCCGCCTTTGGCTTCTGCCTTGCCCTAAGTGGGTGCCTTAGTTGACAATCTGACCCTTGCTTTTCTTTAGCTAAGGAATGCCAGCTACCTGACCTGACTGAGCTGCCCTAGCTACAAGAGATGCAACAGCTGCAAGCCGAGCTGCCCTACCAGAAGAGCTAGCTGACC
>JBAMIE010000070.1:1418953-1442249 GCA_037177295.1 Kaempferia parviflora
TGGCAAGCAAGAGCTAATGTTATGCTTTCATATATATAAAAGCAGAGGAAGCAGCTTACCATTTCTTTCGTATCGGGGCTGTAGAGCAGCATCAGAAAAAAAGCTTATCTGGACTTACTTGCTCGATCCAAGCTTGACTTAGTTCAAGCAATGCCCAAAGACTCCCATGCCTTTTTTCTTGGTTTGAGCGCTACCTAAGCAACTTTTAAGGCACTCAGAGAAGAGTAGCAAGATTCCTAGATAGTAAACTCACTCAAATTTCGTATAGCAAGAATGGAATCTGAATTCTATCTGACTAGTGTCTCTTATTAAGCTATATAGGTTCTGAAAAGCCAGCGCCAAAAGGTGCTTGATTTAAGCCAGTCAACGTCTGGTGGAGTAGGAACCTACAGCTTACTGAAAAAGGCCTCGTTTGCTCAGAAAGTTTTCAGTCTTCCTTATGTCTTCATTGGATTGAGTGTGTGGTAGCCGCTTCTGACCGAACCTGATTTTCTTTTTCAGGCTGCCCTACGTACCCCTTGTATTGGATGGGGATCAGGTCAAACGTAGTTCTACCACGAGTTAGGGGAGCGGCAAGCCATTTGTGCGCCGGAAGCCCCCCTCTTGATTGAGCCGGAAAGTCCCAACTATGAGGACTTGCCTCCCCTAGTAGAGTTAAATGAGTTAACTCAAAGTCTAGATCTGGACGTCCATGAATTCCTCTTTCCGGGCTTATGTTTCCAAATATGAGAAGTAATCGTCGATCTCATTAGAGCACTTCCTGTGATTCTGCCGGTCCCAGAGAGGGCCACTCTCGAAGAGATAGTCAAATTCTCTCTCTTGGACGAGGAAGAGGCGGATCTCATCTATTTACGGGATCTGCTTCCAGATCTTATGGTCTTTTTACACTACTCAGAATTCTTCCATTGGGTTCTGGAGGGACTGCAGAAGCACCGCATTCTTCTTATTATATTATACGCATAAAAGTATATAATACCTGCTTTCAGGAAAGTGAGGTTTTTTTCAGCTTTAACTAATAAACCAGGAGTTGTTCCCAGTGAAAAGGAATTGATAGAGTCCGACTTCCCTGCGTTAAGCATATAGGCACATGAATCAATAGAAGAAGAAGTAGATGGACCATAATCGGATGTGGGAGTTCCAGAAGAGGATGTTTCAACTTCTAAATGTGGGAGGATATCTCATACTAAAGAAAGAGCTCTTTCTTATGCAATAGCTCAGTAAAGAGTTCATTCTTTGACTCCTAGTATGAGTGTGAAAAGGCAGTCAAGCAAGGAAGGCAGTCTAGTAATCCAGTCGATGGTACTAATTCCGGTTTATTGGCTTTGTCTTTGGTAGTAAAGCAAGGTGCGAAGCGCTAGTTGAGCTAGGAGTTTCCAGCGCAAAGTCCTTTCCTTCGGGAAGTCATTCCAGGCATTCAAGCATTCTATCACACGGTTGACTTTGTTTACTTTAATGAGTTAGCAGGCTAAGGGCTTAGAAGAGATTAGCGCTTTGGTTAACAGTGGAAATGAGCCTAGCCCTCAAATATATTATGTAATTTCAGGCTACTGATTAGCTTGATGAGCAGAAAAGCAGACTTACCACAGTGAGGGAGAGACTTTCTTTGATGAATGGCATTTTATAATCTTATAATAAGATGAGATAGATTTGACTCTTAGCGACTCTCTAGAACCGAAAGAACCAAACCAATAGGCTGATTTAGTCTTCTCCCAGTTCTCCAGGAAGCGCATGAGCCATTGGCTATGGGGGACGAGGGATATAAGATAGGAGTACGGATTCGACTAGTGACGCTTTTAGCTTTCACGTATCGAATTTATCCATAGGATTTAGCCGCTTTACCCAAAGCATAGACGAAAGAAGAGGGGGAAGCTGACATTATTCAAATCAGTCTCGATTCGAACAAGCATATGGAGGGAAAGGCAACTCCTTCTTCTTAATAGCACGAAGAGGTGATAACCTAATTAATGGGCTAGCGAAACTCACTCCATTGGCTTTGAAAGTCAATAGTCAAAAAAAGTTCCCCGTAGAACGCGAGCGTTGAGGCACGGAGTGATTGAGAAAGGCTCAATCTTCCAAGAGGAAGCAGAAAGAACACGAGAGAGACATCACACATGTGAAGCTTTCTTTAAAGAATTTGAGTTAGTGTGAAGTTGAAACCATACCATTAATGAGATATACTAGAGAAGGAAGATTCTATCTGGCCAGTGAAAAGGGCATCTCGAAAAAGCTGTTGGGAAAGGAGAGTTGGACTTGACGAGATAGGGGATTGCAATCAAAAAAAAGGCTTTCTTTCCCCCATCTCGTAGTACGGAGGAGAAGATCGGGGAAAGTGACCATTGATGAAGTGATGCTAAAAAGGAAAATGGCTAATAGTTGCTGCTAATAAAAAACCTTCAACTTACTGTTGCTAACGATAACTACGCCCAGCACCAGCGGCGGCTTTTAAGCAAATTTGCGTAAAAGATTGGATTTCGGAATTCTAGTTCCGATCAAATAGTACCACAAGGACCTACGCCGGAAGGCCTCCTCGTATCCCAAGGGGTCGGGTTAAGTTCAAAGGTTTACTACATACCGATTTCTCGTTCAATGTTTCCTATTTGTTGCCATTTTTTCTTTTACCTGGAGCCGCAGGCGGAAGACGAGGCCATGTCACCTACAGAGGAAGAAAAGGCCTTCGAAAGGAAAGTCCTCAAAATCCTGGAAGGCGAAAAGTGTACCCTTGAGTCAAAGCACGCCTTTGCACCCACCTTTACAAAGACGAAGGATGTGCCTACAACGACACTTTTAGATCTGATATACATGAAATGTTTTTCCAGCTGGTGGAGCTAAGACAAGAGGCCTTTAGAAAGCACAGCTAGACCCACACAAATGTTTAATCGAAAGCTCTATCCTCCTTCCCCATACCAGATCGAAAACAACAACCTTGAGTCATCTATTGATTGAGGAACCGTACCTGTCACGTTGAACCATGTCTGTCAACGGTGAAAGATAGTCCTAAAGTGAGGTTTTTTGGATTTCTCAACTGTCGATTGACGTGACAATCATGCCTGCTTGACAAAGCCTTTTTCAGTCTCCCAATAAACGAAAAAGGATTGCTGGTGACACGAAAGCTGTGCTCGACGCTCTCTTTTCTATTCCACTGCGCTAAGTGGTCTTTCCCTTGCTGGCTGGATGACTACTATGGACAAAGATGACGACTACTCCCAGTCTCTGGTCAATCCATGCTGATGCATGAAGAGCTATTCCCACCGCCCACCCGAAAGAGATGAGCGAGGAGCGATCGAGTATGCTCTTCTGCGAGATATTAATATCCTATCTTTCGTTTGCTGCCTGAGTTACATAGCTGACTTCGAGAAGGAAGGTTCAAGCTATGGCTGTCCCATGGGATGCTCATTTATATAGAACCTTTGTCCGGTCAATGCGAGAAAGAGAGAAGCGATGTAGAGACATAAGAATGGAAGGTTTGCTTGTCAGCTGTCGATCCAATGATGCTCTTATAGCTTGACCTACACGGCAAGGGAAAGATTAAAGGCGAGGCAAAAGGTACTTATGCACTAACTATCTGATCAAGTTTTTGCCTATCACAGGCAGCTGGCAAAGCCGTGTTTGATCGTCGCGTACATGCTCCGTTACAGCTTCGTTCATGCGCCAATCAATTGACAGTGAAGCAGATAAGGAAGAGTTTTGATCACCGTGTGGGTGGGTAGAGTCTCAGTTAGGGTTTCCGTTTCATGTGCACTACAAAAAAAGGAAGGAAGACTGGTGCTACTATAGTAATGCCAAGCATACGAGCAAAGGACTCTACCTACCCATACTGACGAATGAAAGAAGCTCAGCGCGGATGATAGGACAAGCGAGAGCGGAGATATAGGCTAGCTGTTCCTATTCCATACCATAAACAGACACCTTTGATTCATCGACATTGGCGCGTCAGGCTCTACCCCCACCCACCAGCCCTTTATGGAGTTACCAGACCAAGAGAAGAACAAAATTCCCCGATATCATAAAGAAAGTCAGAAGGGAATTCCCATTGAAACAGAAAGCACTAAATGACTTCCATGACGTGGCAGAAATGATCACCGTCAAGCACAAGATTCAAAGCTGGAATCTTCCTACTCTTGTTAGTTGGGGCAGAGCATCCTATCTTGTTGATTCTCCTTTCCCACCGCCTCGAGCTCTCGCTTTCAGGGTGGATACGCAAGAAATTCACTATGTAAATTGACATGATCCGCTGCTCACGCACGAGCCGAGTTCGAAATCTCCTCATCGGAACCCGTTGACGTGCAACTTTCACTCTTCGCTGGTTTGAGATCTACTTCGTTAGTACCAGTCGGGAAACCTGATGAGTGGTACACCTTAGAAGAAAGAGTAAAGACCCTTTCGTTGAGGCAATCGATGGAGAAATCTCTACTAAAAAAGACTTATGTAAAAAATGAATATCCTCAATTTCATTCCTTTTCTTCGGTATTTTCAAGGTCATTGAGGGTACCTAGCTAAACTCTAGGGTAGTTTTCTATAGGTAATTGATAGCTATTGATCAAAGACGGCATGCTGACTCTTAAGGAAGAAGGGAAAAACAAACATCTTTTGACATGTCGAATATTCACTAACGAAAGTGGGCTTCTATCATGAGTTTCAGCTCCCTTTTGGAGAATCTTTCTCATTGATCTTTCCAATCCTTGGTACGAATTATGCTCTAAGTATGGGCTCTTGCCCCATTCATAAAGATGAAAATTGACATGACACAATCCCCTGAAGAGTATGATGTGCCCGACCTTGCTTCTCTTGATTCCCCATCCACCTCCCGTAGAGGCGGATCAATATCAATATCTATACCAGAGATGACTTTTAGCTCTATCTTTTCAGAGACAGGAGAATTCCTTCTGTACTTACAAGAATGCTACTTAGGGATCAAAGAAAGCTGGTGCCTCGTCAGAAAGACTTGGTTCGTAGAGTAGAGGCCATTCCCCAAGATATTGGTTTTAAGCTCCAGCGGGTTACTTTTTGTCTTACGACACGGCATGGTAATTGATCGAGTGCGCTTTTCTTTCTCAATGGCACAGCAAAAGCTTAATATTTCGGGTTGGGATATCATAGGAACATGGGGCACTAAAATAAAAAAAGGTTTTCCAAGTGAACTCCCGATGCTACGTCAAAAGCATGAATTTTAGCTGTCGAATGAGACTACTAAATGTAGGAATTCAAACTGGAAAATTCGCTCATCAAGATGTGTTGGTTCCGCGTATCACGTTTTTCAAGAAGATTGGGACTCTCAGCGAATAGATACAATCGTAGTAGTAGATACCCTATCCATATAAGGCATCTTCCGGACCGGGGGCCCCTTCTCTTGAGGTAGCATTTCAAAAATGAGTTGAACTTGAATCATCTGTTTAGGCACCTGCTTTAAATGGAGCTTTCAGAAAGCCCTTCGCTAAGGGCGAAGGCTTTTGCTATGCCACATGTCCTAGGTCTGACCACCTACCTTTTGAGTGAACTTTCGTCAGGAATGGGGCTTTTTCTTTAGCGGAAATGGTCGGAACCGAGCTTATAGTCCCCCGGACTTGAAAACGGGTTTCAACTATCGATCGTTGCCCTTATGTTGAGGAGATTTGGAAGCACTTGCGGAATACCCTCCTAGCCAGGGGATCCCGCTTGCCCTTGCAAGATGAGGCCGAGTGGGTTATGAACCATTATCCGGGGCATGGTCTCATTAGCTCTATTGCTAAACTTGCTTTTTCGGCAGCCATATATCATACTTGGAAGGAGCGAAATGCCCGGATTTTCAAGCAATCTTATAAAGCCGCAAGGGAGCTTTTTTACCAGATTTGCGCAGAAAGAAAAGGTAGGATTTCCGCTTCCAAGTTGAAGTACTCTAATTCGACTCGTGACCAGCAGATATTAGCTAGCCTGATCTACGACCACCCTATATGCGTAGACATCGACCTAAGTACATTACCTTAAAAAATCGAAATCACTACTGAGGCAGTTTTATTAAATTCTTTCTTCAAACAGAGCGAGCAGGGGAGGCAAAGGGCCTCGATGAAAGCCCACAGAAGGGCCAAAGCACAACAAGCCTACCCATCATCAAAGCAAGCCCAAGTCCATGCAAGAAGGCCCGCTGGATCTGTCCAAATTAAAAGCCCGTCGTGGCCCCCGCAGTATACTTAATCGACTTGATCTCTATCTTCGATATCAAAAAAAAGTTCGCACGACAAGCCGCATTGTGCACTCAAGCTTGGATGATGAATGCCATTGAAAGATAGATTTCGCTGGAAAGACTTTCTGTGTTCTGAAATAGGCGCTCGTTCGACGTTCGAAGAGACTTCGCTTTAGCAAGTGGACAGGGTTTGAAGCAACCATTGAGCTATGTTTAACCCTGAGGGGCTCCAGCTAGTTGGATTGTCCCAGCTAGGGTGAAAGTCCCAGTCAAGACTCTGGCGACTAGCTCTTCCGGCTCTTTCCCGCTTGCAGCTGTTAGTAGTGGCTCTCTCCGAGCTCCGGGGCTCTGCTGTTATGTTATAGGGTGGTTCGGGTTGTTGTTAGGTAGGCGCTGCCCTGTACTGAAAGTGGAGATAAAGGTACCCCAAGCCCGGATCTATTAATGCTCGGCTAAGAGGGTTTCGCCCCAGGACTACCTAATTAAGTCTATTGAGAGACCACACCCTACGCTTTCTTTCTCCAGCAGCTAATGAAAAAGGCGGGTTAGGCTTTGTTAGTCTAGACCTTGCAAGGCCTTTCCTTTACTTCCCGCTCAATAAAGAAGGCTGCTTGCTCATTCGCGCCATTTGTTCTTGTCCCCAAGGCCGACGGGTCCGCCCTTTCTACCCCACGGGATCTAGTTTGCTCACGTGAATAAGCAGGATCGCCTAAGAGTGCTCCTAGCTCTTAAGGGTAGGTAGCTTCCCCTTTCCTGGGGATTGGTCTCCCTCTCTTAGTAGGAGATTGACTATGTCCACAACTAATTGTGTAATATAAAGGTTGTGAGCCACCCTCGACGTTTTGGATTTCTTCCTAGGTGCAGGCCTGTCCTTCTTCTTATTGTAGTTGATTGAATAAGGCTTCCCCGCTTCGCTTCTTCTTTGTTCTTGTTCATTCGTAAATCGCGTCTTTTTAATGGTCAAAACGATTCGATTTTTATCTGAGTCTACGGAGAGAAATCGGTCTTTAAGCGAAAATCCCGGGTTTTCTAAAACCTTCTCGTGATGATCTCACTCCACGGAGGGAAAAGCTTTTTGAATGAATTCAAAAGACGGGCTTTCCTAGCTCATATAGTGGAAAGCACCCTTCCCACATCGATCCCTCGAGGTGGAAGAATGATGAAACCTGCCAAGTAATAAAGTACCTTTCCCAATCCTCTATCGAAGGAAACCCCTCCGAGGGTGAAAGAGGTGGCTCACTTTCCTTGCCCCAGGGAGCTTCTTTGTTTATGTCACTAAGCGGGCAGGTCTCTGGAGTGTGCTTCTATCGCCCGAGCAAGAGAAGGGCTGCAGATGAGCTATCAAATCGTGCATTTCTCCCGAAAGTGAGGAGAATGCCCCGGATATCCTCATAGGTGTCGGGTTTACCAGGCTAAGGTCACTATGAAATCGTAGTTAGCGGGTTTGCCTCCTTCCATAGCATCTTGCTTTCCTGGGTCACTATTCGACAGACGAAACCCCTCCCCCTCGGTTTTCTTCTTATCTTAAAGTCGCTTTCCTTTTGGGTTTGACCAAGATTCTTCCCTAGGGTGCTAGTTTGTTGAAGTCACTAAGCGTGATAGCTTAACCGCGCTTCTAGCTCTATAAGGAATTCTTAAACCGGCCATGCCAGACAAGTACTGGTTTAAGTTCCGCCATCCCCTCTCCCAGTTGCTATGGATCGAGAGAGCCCAAGCCCAGTCGCTCCTCCTGCCTAAAGGCATAAATAGAGGCATAACTCGAGTGATGCCTCTTCTAGTAGATCCAATCCAGACAGATCTAGTATACGTAATAGAATCAGAAGGGGTTTTATCCCTAGGTGAGGGGATTGTGCTATTTGCTTTTATGGGTTTTTATCTTTTTTTCCTTTCTTGTTCCGTCCTGCGCTAAGCAAGCGAGTCTTTCATTCCTTGCTCAAGTAAGTGAGGACAAGCCCCTTTCGTTTATCCGGATCTGCCTATCCGGGGACTTCTCCAACAACCTCTTCTGGTAAACAATCTCTTATGTACTCAGACGGGCCGCTCCACTCCCTGTGTTCTTTCAACGTAGCAAGGAGGCTTCACCGGCTGAGAATGCCAAGTCGGTCATTCACACTCAGTCAGAGTCAAATTTCCTAGCGGAAGAAAACCCTTCCTGCTATCGGCAGGTATTGCGCATCGCAGCAGTCTAACCGTGCTTTGGGCACCGGGGGGTACAGCGAGAAGCGGCTTAGTCAGCACAGCTCTAGGCACACTCAACCAGCCTAGGAAGAACACAACTGTAGTAACTAGTGAAGCGAAGCGTTCTAACAATAAGGGTGCTAAGCGCACACCGCGCAGCCTTCATTGATTGTACTTATTTCGTTATAGGTGGCACACATAAACAATTCATCATTGAATTGATTGATGGAGTTCAATTTCATTTCGTCGGTGATCTTAGTGTTCATGTTGTCTCTTTTCCGCTCCTCTTCTACCATTGGTTTCGCTTTTTCCCCCTGCCCCTGCATGGCATTATCATGACTCACCTGCCTCAATATCGATTGAAAGCATGCGCTGGAGATGGGACGAAATCGGGGGGAGAAAAGCTTCTTCCCGACATCAGCATGATGAACTAGCTTCTCCCCGGATAAGGCCAGCTTTCTCTCTCGAATCAGTGCATCAGCTATAGATGCTGCCCCGGCTACAAGAACTTCTCCAGAGATCGAACGACGAATGGAACAACCTCACTCAATAACACATATCCCTGCCCTACCTCTAGTGCTTCCCCTCGGTGCCATGACAAGATTCTTCTTTCATGGGTGGGCGTGTAATAAGAGATTGCAGAGGTCTCCTTTTAGGGGGGTACTCGAACACCGGGAGAGGGATTGAACCCCCGGGCTGGGAGCCGTGCCAACCAAAGGCGTCTTCCTCCATGCAGTCTTCCCTGCCCCTCCCCGTCAGAGGAGTATTGTCCATTTCCCCCCGAAGATATGGATCGGTCAACCGCAGCAGGGGAAAGAGAAGTAGATGGGATATGGGCATATCGCAATCATTCTTCTATCATCTTTATATCCCTTCTGGTCCACCCGATATCCATTCCTTATGTCTCGGCTGGCCAGTACCAATATTTGCTTGATTTGCCATACTTCCCTCCCCCTAATCCTATGGGGCGAATACCACTCTTATGCCTCCGTGATGAAATCATCAATGCTCCTGGTTGGACAGGGGTAGCTGGTGACTGATCAATTGACAGAGGCATAGCCTTTCAATGAAGTGTTGCTTCCGATGCCTGCCTTAGCCCAGCTGGAGTCTTCCCGCCACCCCTTCCTCCCCCTATTGATAGTAGCCGTCATCCCTAAATTCTTCCCTGATAGCATTGTGATTTCTGCGATTTATGGTAGTTGCGTGGAAAAATTGGGTGTTGTGGTCGCCCTCCTGAAACCAAATAGCTCGAGACTTCTGCCTCAAAGAAATTTCCTCCTGCCGGAACTAAGGGGGTGTTATGGTACTCGTTTAGCATCACCCTTTCCTCCATGGCGAGATCCGGACACAAGCAAGCATCTGGGAACATACCTCGCCAGTCAGCGTTGGCTAAGAATTTTTCGATTCTGGTCTGAACAAGGCCCAACCTGCGGTTACTCCAGGTTAAACCCCCTCCCACCATTCCTAGGTCGATAAGGCAGCATCGCTCAACCGTTTCTCTGAATTCTTTCCTACTGTATCCGTTGCTGTCCCTCCTATTTTTTCTTCGGCAAAGAGAGTGACATTAAAGGAAGTCGCCAGTCACGAGCCAGGAGAGATCGACAATCCTCCGCTGTTTCCGCCAAGGCAGACCAAAGGTTCTAGTCTGGTAGTTTGAACTCCCGTAAACTCCAGTCGACGATCCAGAGAGGGGCCCTGGGTGTCAGCTACTGAAGCAGTGACCATCTGAGGATCAGAATAAAGAATGTCCCTAGAACAGATCCAAATAGCCTTCTTTCCCGTACCTTTCCTCGTGGGGTATCAGCAACTATTTCTCGTAGGGTATCAGCAACTATTTCTCGTAGGGTATCCGCTACTTAATGACTCTTTTGCCTATGGTCGTCTGGGGTTACAGGTTCCGCGTACATTCAACGAGAGGAAGAGTAGTACAGGACTGAACTGGATGCCCTGTCTTCCCTTTTTGCCCGGTCTGGGGATGGGGATCCGTTAGTCGAGCCCTCTTTCTCAGTCGGCCCATTCACTCATATTTACTCGTATGGATTGCCGGGCGGGTTGGGCAAGTGAGTTTGCCTTATTGTTTGTGCGGCTGCCAGATATTGATCTTTCCATGACCTCTTTCTTCAGGAATGAACTTAAGGAATGGAAGATAATTCAACAGGAGCGGAGCCGCCTCTTGGGCACCAAAAGAAGGGGAAAAGCTTTCATTTCTTGTGCCGTCCGGTTCTTCATCTCCTTTTGATTCGGTGCTGCTGTAGTTGGCCTTTCTTTTGATCTCTTATCATTCCCGTAGGGGTAGAGTAGCTATCAGTTTTCCGCGAGGAAGGGTACCTGCTATAATAAGTGTTGTGCCGAGAAAGCTCACGAGAGAAGCAACTTTCATACCTATGACTACAGTGAACAGAGGGCCGAGTGAGAACGCCATATAATATAATAAGAGTTTGCGACGTGAGTGAATGGCTATCGACCATGTTAGACTGCTGCTCCTTCAAGGGAGCAACTGGGACGGGCAAAGACCATTCTTAAGTGAAGAGTTCGAAGTACGCAACTGGCACGAAGACTCTTTACTTATATTGTTGCTGAGTTGCTCGACAGATCAAATCAATAGTAATCGTACGGGAATTGATACATTAATAAACCGGTGCCGCCGCTGCCCTCACCGTTACTTGTTCCTCTTCCCGCTCTAAGTAGGGTGAAAAGAGAGTGACTTTAGAAGCTACATTTGCAGCACCCAAAGATCTTTCTACGTTTTGAATAGTTCATGGCCCGTCGGATAGTCGTAAATGGCCCCGTCTGATAGTCTAACATGGCCTTTGGGGAAATACCATTTATACTCCTTCTCCAGCTAGCACCAGCAACAGGTCGTGAATGGCACGCGCCATTCACCAAACTGACTTATATTTGAGGGGGTCGAGGAAAGAATCCATTCACGTAAGCTTAATCCGTTAATGGCCATACGTCTGCAATCAGCAACAGGTCGACTATCAGCAACTCTCTCAGCAACATCGTGAATGGCTGAGGCCATTCACTTTTAGGCCACAATTAAGTCAATCAGCAACATCGTGAATGGCTCAGGCCATTCACTTTTAGGCCACGCAACAGTCGTAAATGGCCTCAGGGCCATTTACTCTTTGGGCCATTTACTCTTTCCATGAACTTTTAGGCACGCGCCATTCACCAAACTGACTTATATTTGAGGGGGGCTATTCAAAACGTAGAAAGATCTTGTTGCTGCGAGCGCTACTACACCTACCAATTGTGACCCTATATCGGACTGCTGTTACTGTTAATAGCATTTATCGATGCTTCTCCACACTGTCCTGGTCTCACGATGTGGATTCGAACCACTGCTTCTCCTTATTGTCGTGATTGGGTCTGTCCTCATTATAGTCCTCCTAAAATCAATAGCATTTCGTCGGAATACATCCGTGCGTAGCATAGTCAAAAACCAAGTCCTAACTAAAGACCTACAATATGGCCATACGTATCCAGAATGTAAACAAAGTAGCTACTGCCCGTGCCATTACTAATGAGATCCAAATAGATTTTGTTTAGCCCGAGAATTTGTTCTTTTATATTCTCGTCTATAATAAAGGAATCTATGTCTTTGAAACTGAGTCCTTCTGGTAATTGCATATTACCATTCGTATCACTATAATGTTTCCAAAGCATTTCTAGTTTTAATTCGGTCTTTTGTTTTCGTTTTTCTAGCTCAAATTCATGTATACGTTCCGAAATAGTACTTCGTTCTAAAACTTGGCCAGCTTTAAAAAGCACCCAAAATAGCTATCGAAAGAATGAGTCCGACTCCAAGTGTAGTGATGTGATCAGAAAGAAATCTATCCATGATAGTACTCTTTTTTCCAGTTTTTTTTTCGCTTCTTGCTCGTGCAAGTTTGTAGGAAAAAATGGGTTAGTTGGTTGTTGGTTGTTGACCAACAGAACAGAACGGAAAGCATGGGAAAAAGATGCATAAAGAAGTCAAGCTCGACAACAACAAGAGAAAGGCCATTAACGAAACACTCACCCAATCTTACTTAAAAAAAAAAGGAGATAAACAACGACACCTGTGAACTCAGATAGCCTTGTGGCTTTCATCCGCTACTTTCTTATCTTATGATATTTCTAGTTAGATAGACCTTCCTAAAAGCGGCCCTTCTATACCATTCGCCATGGATGTTCAAAGAGACAATCAGCTTATTCTCCATCTAGTGTGTTTTCTGGCTCTAAACAGTTAGATCCTCTTTGCAGTCCTTTCAGTCAGTTCCGATTCGGTTAGCTACTTAGGGTGAACCACACACAGAGGCGATCTCGAACATCCTATAGTTTTTTGCTTTGCTACCTTGCTAAGAAATTAGATTTTGACTATCCGGGAGCTTGTGAAACGTCCTGGCCGGGCTGCTCTCGCTGGGGAAGGCCGGTGAATAACTTCCCTCGATAGAAGATGTAGTAACTGTGGCTAGTCTAGCTGGGCTCGTTGTGCTGCCAGTTTCTCTCTTATCTGTCAGATGGGAAGGGAAGAACTAGCGCGTTTAGGTTCAAAACGGGCCTAACAAAAAAGACAAAGAGGATATCTTATCTGACTACTAGAAGACCAAACCACGCCCTTTGCTTTTAAGCTTTTTACTTTGCAGTGGCATAGCGAGCTTCGGTCCCAGCCCGCTTGCTGTCTCCTGGAATGGCCTGACTTACATACCCGAATGGTATGGTATGATGGGCATTGTCTTTCTTCTTTTGATCGAGGGCTTTAGCGTAACCAACAATATCAACTAAATAAGCGGTTGTGAGCTTTAGTGAATAGCTCGACTGAAAGGAGAGGGAATGCACTTGTAATGATTGACCATGTGAATATGATATCCTATAACCCTTACACACCCCTAAAAAAAGACTGAATTCATTCATGCCTTAGAAAAAAGATTGAAATTGGATGCGCTTACAACTTCACACTTGTCCGAAGAGAAAGAAAGTCCAACAGGAACTGGATCGTAAGATCGTAAAAGGCATGAATTCGCCCTATTGATCTTGTCCCTACTGGCTTCCTCAAGAGTGACTTTGCCGGCTAGCTTGTCCCGCTTTTTACCTTCTTGAAACAGGAAACAGCTTTAGAGGGGATACAGGAACTACTTGCACGGGCTAGCAAACACTAGAATTCATGGGTTTAGTACTGGAAGAGAATAGAATTGGCTCGTATAGAACCCTCCTAGAGAAAGCTCTTAGAGACCTATTCGCTCGCCTGGCGCGCATGGACCCCCTACAACTTCAATTGGCAGGGATTCCACATCAGTCTCACGGGATGGTAGGGAACTTTCTCTTTCTGGGAAAATCAATTACTTGAGCACTCAAAATATCAAGGTGAAAGGAAAAAGTCTTCGTGCCTTTCTTTCGCTCTTCTCCTTCCCGAAGGTGGAAAAGAATAACTATTAGCTCAACCACTTCTGGGGATCTTAGCTATAGCCCCATTAATTAGCCTTAAAGAAGACACTAGACAACAGGTTTGGGTGGACTGACAACAAAGAGACCTCCAACTTTCACTGCAAGAGGCTCGCCCGGGTAGTGAAGCACTTTCTCTATCCCCAGAGGGACCAACTCGATCCAAAGCATAAGGATAGGAAAAATAGGAGAACTCACTTATGCACCTGCAAATAGAAAAGCTGCTATCAAATCATCCTCTGCTATAGCCTTTGCTAGATCCCTATATGGATAGCTTTCAAACTGATTTTGCCTAGGGACCTATTGAGAAGGTACTTGTCCTCTTGAGTTCCATTTGCCCTTGACTTGGCACATTGATAAGCACTTTTTGTTACTGGCTTATATGAGACAGGGGGGCGAAAGCTACTGGTTCACAAGTCAAAACTTGGGGTAGGAACCTCAGAATCTCTAGCTTTTTGGGACTGCAGGATAGGCAGAAGCAATTGAAGCTGCAACTAGCTCAATGGAAGGCGCAGAAGGAAATGCATAGGATGACTCCTTACATAAAACTGGATTACTGTCCTGGCTTGACTCCTTAGCAAGAACCTATCTATGGGCTTGTATCGACCACATTCCATCGCCTTGAAAACCATATGGCTTAAAACTCTACATGGAAATCGATGTTAAACAGGAACTCCAACTCTAACTATATCTCAAAACCTCAGGAATGTAGAGCAACCAAAAGGAATTTCAATGGCTCGGCTCTCGGGGCAATGCAAATAAAATATATATAACAGATATCACTATCTTGCTCACATTCCTTATGTCTTGCTTTAACAGCCAGCCCTTTCTTGGCTCTTTCCTTCCGGTCGCAGGACTACAAGCACTATTCCAATAGGCTTTTTCTTCCTCTTGGGGCTCCAGCTACAAGATAGATAGATTTTGAGGGGTAGGGAAAAAGGAGAGTTCGTATAGCAAGAAAGCTTTTTTTAGGGATCGATCTTGTCCGCAGGGGCAAGAGCCTTTTTCAATTCAAAGAGTTTCTAATGAATCCTTCCTCCCAATCAAGAAATAGATGAATTCCTCCTGTAAAGGAGAAAGAGAGAAAGTGCCAATCTCAAGAGAAGGTGTGAGCCAATCAACTGATTTTAGAACGAGTCTTAGGTAGATATACGAGTAGCTCAAAGCGTTAACCATTCCTCTCGAATGGAGAAGTTCCAATCTCACTCGACGGTTGTGAGCTTAAGGAAAGCGAAGCTAACCAAGTCAACGTTGTGAGCCACGACACTTCGAATCGTTGGAGAAGTTCTAAGCTAATCAACTCATTTGAGAACTTGTTTTAGATATCGCAATTCCATTCCTTCTTTCCCGCTTGGGAGAAACGGATTTTCTCACTCTTGATAGCCAGGAAAGGAAGGTTGTTAGCCGTCCACTGCCTTCGCAAAATGAATACCTCTCTTCTTCTGTGCCCTCTTAAGTTTAGGAAAGCGACGAAGCAGATAGTTGAGTTCTTAATTAGCTCATCTCGAGTTCAGGGACTATCAGGAAGAATCGGAATGAGGGATGGGTAAGAATAGTTTCAGTAGGTTCCGTAGAGCGGTGCAACAAAACTTCTAGTTGAGTAAGGATCATAGCCGAAGTCCTCATCTAGTAGAACTAGCCTCATATATTGTTCTTTCTCGCAGGCGAAGGAAGCTTTGAGTCCGGTTGTTAGCAGTCGAAGTCAAAATCTCAGTCTAAGTCGCTCACCTCGTCCCTGCTCTTGAATCCTCTCTCCGGGCAGTGAGATCTCGAGTGGGCATTTCGAGTAAGCTTTAGCTGATGAAAGAGAAAGCCATATCGGCAACGATTAGATTATAGGGCCTCCTCTCCCCTTGCCTTGAAAAAGAACTGTTAGGGCCCGGCCTCCTGCATTGATCAACTCTAGCCCGATCCAGCAATCATAGCAAGATTCTCTACTAGATACTGAAGTCGGTCCAAAGCGCATCTAGAGGATCGAACAAGAATTTCAGTAGAGTAGAATGAAGTTGGCTAATCGCACTTTCTTTAGTCCTCTTTCTTCCCCCCGTTCTGTATACGACGGAAATGTTTACAGCCGAGTCTTTCCTGTCAATGTTCTTTCCATGGTAAAGGAAAAAAATGCATTTTTGAGAGAAAAGAAGCGATCCTTTTATTTAGTTATCTTTGCAGGGAAAACCAAAGGGTTTAGGTTATAGGCATGGTCCATGCTTTTTCCTTCGATTTCTTTATAGTTAGACTTTCTTTCCCGGAGTTTTTTACAGCAACCTTTCTCCTATTGGGAGTGTAGCGGGAGTCAGAATTCCTATTGACCCAGTTGAAGTACTAAGCACTAAAGAGCAAGAAATCTTATCAACCAATAGGGAGAGAGCGGCAGCATAGAGCTTTTATTTTGATATGTTTGTTTGTATAGGGTTGGGCTAACGATCTTTCCCCAAGAGTGCCCTAATGCCACTTGGCTTCGTTCACTCCTAAAGAAGTGAATCCCGGGAAGTTCAGAGTTCATGCTAATGGTAGGAATGCAGTCTCGGTCGGTGCGTGCCAAGCTTCCTCACACCATGGGCGCGGTGCTAGAGGATTCCCTATTCCCCTGTTTTATACAGTAGGCAGAGACAAGGCAAATAGCCTATATACATGAATCTTACTCAACGAATCGCCCAAGCCTTCTAGTGATCAACTCATGAGATCCTTATCGGATTGATGCCGCGGATGCTTTTTAATCTATTCCTTAAGCGAAAGCAGAAGAGGGGATTTCTTTGGGGGCGGGATTAGCCTTTTTTGCCACTAGTGAAATTAGAATGCAAGCTGTTTTTGTTCGAGAATCCACTGCACATCCATAGGCTATTAGGGAGGGTTGCGCAAGTGAATGAAGAAGGCCTAGGACATTCATTAAAAGAAGACAGACTTTCAGGGGTTTGCATGGATGTCTTTACTTGTTGGGTAAGCCACTCTATGGCTATGTTGGATGTTGCCTTCTAGCATTAGATATCCACGAGCAAAAGAGGATTCCCAACATGGGACAGGTGAGGTTTGGATTGCTGCTAGCTAGGGATTGGGGTAGGGGATAAAGGCATCCAATGCAATGAAGAAGACAATGCGCAATGCTTTCGATTCTTTCTTGTCTATAGGATTCTGTTGAGAAGAAGGGACAACCATCCGACTCGAAGACTGCAAATAAGAATCAACTTCCATTCAAGATAGCAGAAGGCGGGGAAGACCCTTATTTACTTCGCTCTCCAGATCGCAAGCAAGAATTGTTAGATGCGCAGAGGGAAACTTCCCGAAGAAAAGAATTTCTGCTATCGGAAGCTATTGTTTATTCGTACGCACGGGATATTCGATTTGTTCTCCTAACCTGCTTATTGATTGGATTTTCTGTTTGGTGGTTCTATGTACCGGTACAACATTAGAGAGCCAGATTGGATAAGTGCTGACAATTTGGCCTTTTTTGTTTGTTCCTTGCACTTTTTTACTCCATTCTGGACGAATTCTTCGAAGTTTTTTCTTTACTGGTGAGAATTCAAATTGATTCTTTTATCTTTTAGGTAATTTTCATTCTGGCATGACTGGCAACTTGTGCACCACAATCTTGGTGTCTAATCCGGGCATATCCTCATTTGACCAAGCGAAGACATCTTGATATTCTGTGAGGAATCTGATCAGATCCTTTTTCGGTGAAAAGCCGCTAAGCCCTTGTCACTCTCGGTGGTTTGCCTCGGTTCCCACAGGTCTTATAGAGAATGGTCTGTGTGGAGTGGATAGTAACGGTTGTTACACCGCAAACCACCACACCACCTCCGGCTTTAGGTTGGTTAAGACCTAAAGACTTTTCTAAGAAATTGTGATCGCGATCTCCCCCGCCAATCAAGAAACCAGGAAAACTGGTTGAAGGAAAACCAAAAATTGGAACTGGGTTAGGAACCTTCCGCAGCCGACAAATCAAGTCAATGCACTTCCATGCATAGCCAAAACGCACCAAATCTTCTTCAGTGCGATTGACCCATGGACGGAAGGATATGACTAGAGCATCAAGCAGCTCCTCAATTGTAACGGTTGGCGACATCGCCACTCGATAATACCATGAGAGGTAAGATAACCATTGCCTCATCCACTCACGCAATTGCGTGTACTCTAACAAGTCCATGTCCTCAGAGTTCATATAGAACTCACTAGGAAGAGGATCTATACACTTAGGAGCAACCAAGCGCCTAAGGATAGAAACACATAGACCATAAGAATAAGGATTGATCGGGTGTCCCCAACCAAGCCAGAGATTAAAAGGCATCCGAAGCCGCATCCAAGCTACCTCAACACGAAGAAAGTGAGGAGATAACCTGTATACAAGCTGGGATAATTGCTTATAACCAGCACCACCTATACGCCGCGCTGAATAGTATACAACCCATGAATTCCTAATAATCCATGAGGGTGATAGTAGTTCCGAAGAGCAGACAGAGACACTGGAGATAAGTCTACAGTGCCCGTCCTTATTCGAAACCGCTTGGCAAACTCTAAACAACCAGACGTGGAGATCAGGCTTTTATGCATAGATATGCTAACGCCTAAATCAGCCACAGCCTGCTGGTAGAGCATTGCTACTGATTTGTCAGCAATAACAATGTCATCACCCAACAAAGCATATGAGTGAAAGCGTCGACCTGGGTACACCTGTTCCGCACAATACCACACTCAAAAGTGATGGGATAGAGCGAACAAAGGCCAAGAGGCAAAATATCCCAACGGTTGACCAACTTTAAATGAAACTTTGGATTTAATTTTTGTCTTAACGAAAGGAACATGAAAGATATTAGTTCCTAACGCTGCCTCCACAGCAGCACCGAAAGCAGGACCGAAGCATTCGATCATAATGCCCTCCATCACTGCCAACGGAAACCGATCGGTAGCCGACGACAGATCAAAGGACCAATATGATGAATGGCCAACTATATAATCCAAAGGTTGAGTTTGATTATAAGTACCATCCGTTTTTAGTGTCTTCAATAAAGAAGCACACCAATCGTGTGGACCTTTCAACATTCTTTGAATTACATAGTTTCCAATGGCGAAGATCCTTCTCTTGCCAGATCCGGGAAAAGAACAACCTAGCATTCCTAGTCTAACCGGCAACATTTCGTATACCGAAGAGACATTGGAAAAGGCTAAAGTATAGTCATTAAATAATGAACTACACAACTTATCAAGTACCTTATTACCAACTTCGTCAAATGCGAATCTGGTAGTCTTAACTGATAAGGGCCCATATGAGCCATATCCATTCGACACATTCATCATAAGAAGAACGGTGAACGAATATCGTTCATATGCTTCAACACAAAACGAAGAGAAAGCTGCTCTCCGCCTGTGCGGATCAATTCTCTTACGTCGGATGAGCGCCGAAGCGTACTCACCCATAGTCGGAAGAGACTTGAAGGTTGGCAGCCATCGGACTCCCGTATGTAACGGGATTGAGGTAACTGCAGGAAGAGATCTACTATAGAGAGTTTTTACTTTCTTTCTCAACTTTAGGACAATAGTCCTGAGGCTATCCACAGAAATGGAAGGTTCAGAGACAATTGTCTTAAATGTCTTCTTAGATACAGCTGGCGCAACTAATATGATGCGACAGACAGTAAATAAAATAATAGCGTACCAACATGTCAGCCTTCTCATCATGGCGATATATCATCAGCCGATGAAAAGAAGGGATGACACGCGGATATCCCTTTCTTGTCAAGGATATAGGAAAGGACAAGGAATGACGGTAAGCCTTATCGTCAATTCCTCCATAAGCCTTCATCAGTGACGAGCTACACTGCTTATAATAAAGCGCAGTGGTCAAAGCCCCACCATGTTTATACTTATGAATTATGTCCTTGCACACCAAGTGTGATGCAATAGACAACTCCTTAGTGAGACCATCCGTAAGTAGTAAGTATCAAAATCACCTTGCTAAAGAGCGATTTCAATACCCGAGAATCTTCTCTTATTCTCTGCCCCCACAGGTCTCAGTTTGTTCAATGTTTGGTAAAGATCTAGTCTCGAACCTCTCAACTTCCTCTTCAGCAGGTGGTTCATTAGCTCCTTCGGTCTTGTCAACCTCAATTCCCATTGCATCAGAATCAATCTCGACAGCAGATTCATAGCCAGTAGTCTCAAGGACAGTCACATTCATTGGGTCATAAGAAGAGATCTTTGGCATCCTGAAAGTAGGAAATAAGGAAAAGGTTTCTAATTTAATTTTAGAAAAAAGATAATTTTGCTACAATCAATTACTAAACATTTGACCGAAAACCCGGCTCATTCCCCTGAACAATGGGCACAGCCTCCCAGTTCTGGAGAGCCTCGGCAGAGTGAGCAGGATAGAGAATAGTGGAAGCATCACAGTCAGCTTCTTCTATAGTGACCATCACATCAGTCTCAGTCATTGAAGTCTCATCTTCTTTGAACAGCTCAGCCAATGCTTCCTTAGGGATTCCCACGGTGATCCAGTCAATGTGTGGAATTAAAATAGCAGGATTGTCTTCTTTCGCTCCAGCTCCAGGGCATAGAAGACAATTTTGATAGGGTTTGGTCTGCTTGATGTGTGGTATACTTTTAGTCATTATCTTCCCAAACCTGCCTCTCCTTTCAGTCGAGCGTCTTTCGAACCTGTGCTTCTCTTGATTGAGAAGGACTTACACCATCCGGGGACCGCGAGACCATTTCGGTCATGGATAAGAATCTTCCTCTCTCAGGCTAAGGCTCATTGGGCGCAGGTTTCTCGATCCACTTTCTTAGTCAGTTGAAGAAGAGAGTTCACCAAGACGAAGAAAGACTTTCTGATCTTGTACAAAGAACACCAAGCCACTCTCGTCTCGATGAAAGTCGAAGCAGGGAAAGCTAAAATCAGTCTAAAACCCAATATCCTAACTGCACACTCGCTATACACACAGAGTGGAAATAGTGTAGAAAACCACTGCCTCAACCAACTAACCGGGATCGCAAGGCATAGCAGCCGTTGATTCCGAACCAAGCTCAGAACAACCTCATTCCAGGTCCGACTCTCCTAGTCCAGTTTTACCGATCTTTCGTCCTCAGCCTCTCCTGGCGAAGCGTAACCCTCCGTTTATTTTAAAATCCCAATCTCCCACCTGATTCCACTCCGGGAACTACCGTGCCCATTAGCGAAGGAAAGGCGAGGATCGAACCAGGCAATCGGTCGCTGTTATTATTTATATAAGATAATGCCCATAGATCCCGAGCCCAGGGGATCAAAAGCAATGAAACCAACGATGTATTCTCAATCTTCCGAGGGGTACGGAGCGGCATTTAAGCCTTCTGATTCATATCCTTTTCCCACTCCCAAGTGCCAAGAATTTCGTAGGTAAGAAAACGAGTGGCTAGTTCGTTTTGGTATCTACGGGTACCTACTTTTGAGTTGTAGGCTTCCTACATAAAAGTCCGACATCCTTCGTGTCATCCGCTGGCGCCTAATTTGAGTCCCGGCCCAGTTCCAATGGGTCGGGCAGATAGGTAAAATAAGGGGTTAGCTAGACCATGGAAAGGAAAGTAGGGCGTGAAGCGTAAACACCCCTTTTGGCAAGATCATACCTGGATCCGCGTCGAATATTTTCTCACTCGCCCCAAAAGAGAAAGAGAAATTCTTATAGTAGGGGATACATGAGTGAGACGGTACTCAAAGTGAATGGCGCGTGCCATTCACGCTAGGGTACACCCCCCTCAAATATAAGTCAGTTTGGTGAATGGCGCGTGCCATTCACGTAATTACTGTAATCTGCTGAGAGACCTGTTGCTGGGGAATTTCTTCCAATTGCCTTGTCCAAGCTGATGGAAGATGCTTACAATTATTGTGTCTAGGCTTCGGCCTTACCCACCCTTTCGTGGTAGAACCTGAAATGCGCTTCGCACCTCGCCTAGGTGTGCTGCTATTGATTGGTGCCCTATCTAGCCCGTGCTAAGGCAAAGGACTTCTCTTTCTACTTCGCTAATATCTTGAATCAAAACCAAAGATCGCCTTCTTGGCGGTTTTTCTTGCTTACCTTGTTATTGGAAATGTCACACTGCATACCCCCTAGGGTTTCCTCGCTAACCCTAGACTCTGCTAGGGTTTCACACTCTGCTGACCAACAGCGTACATCGTCGGGGCCCTCTCCACCACAGCCATTTGCGCAGCTTTTTTAACGATGCTACAGCTTTATCGAAGGCATCAGTGTGCGCTGAGGAGATTATGCCGGTGAAAAAGGGTGACTACTATACCATCACCGTGGATGAAGACCTCTATCAGTGGCCTGTCTCCGAATGTGCGAAAACCCTAATAGGAATAGGCCGCTTTCTATTGTCCAAGGGGCAGACAAAGCCTTGAGTCTGGGCTACCTTAGGCAGCAGCTGCAGTCGATCTGGAAGCCCACGCAGCCATTGAAATCTCCCAAGGTCAGGCTCTAAAAGAGTTTGATTCTTTCAAGGGAGGAAGCAGGAAGAGTTCATCGACCAAGTGGAGCAGATCAGATAGAGCTTCGGGTCGGTCCTCAACTTAAAATATTTGGCAAGGTTATAAGCTTAAAAACCTACTTTAGGAGCATCGATGGAGTCCCAGGTGGATCAGAGTCACCCTAAACTACAGAAGGCACAGAAGGCATGGAACAATAGATAGGGCACAGAAAACGGTTTACCCACTACACCCCGGAAAACGGGTTTATCCACTCCAAATCCCTTTTGCAGCTCCGATGCTTATCGTATCTGAAGATGAAGGGGTGATCCACAGAGTAGACAGAGTAGGTCAACATTGGATTTCTCTATAGCAAGAACCCTGCCTCATGCACGAGAAAGTGTCTTCCTTTCTCTATTCCATGAGCGAGCTTGGGGCGAAGCATGTCGTCTTCCTTGTTAGAGAACAGGGCGTGGTGGCTGTATCTGGAAGCCTTCTATTGGTCTTAGGCTGACCCTAGCCTCGTAGTAGTGACCGTAGTTATACTGAATGCGCAAGTGAAAGGTATGGAAATCGCGTGCCTTCTTATTTCTTAGGCGTGAGGTCTAATCTTCTTTATTAGCTAGGGTTTGGTCCAGCTTACAGAGTCAATCCAGCTTTGGGCATGAACGAGAACCCGGTATCGGTGGAGTGTCAAGCAATCCTGCTTCGGTAGCAGACTTCGGTCAAGGAAATCGCTTCATTCACTGGCTTTCCGAAATCCAAAATTATGTATATAAATATACTTTAAGCTTATCCATCCAGGACTCCTAATCTTTCTTTTATACCAGGTATTCATTAAAGCCTACAATTAGCAAGAGTCTAATCCCGTGTTTTCGTTCTTCTTAGCTACTAAACCCGCGTCGTTATCACTCAAATTACACTCGCAAACAAACTGGATTCTTGCCCATGTACTCGTAAGGTATCCCTGAATCTCTAGCCTCCCTCCTCTTGATCTGGTTTTGAATCCCATTCGGTTTCGATTCATTTTGATTATTTCATTGAAAACGCCAAGCAACAGGTCGTAAATGGCCTCAGGGCCATTGACTTTTTCTATAGGAGATCAACTTTTG
>JBAMIE010000070.1:1451953-1476506 GCA_037177295.1 Kaempferia parviflora
CTCTTCGGGGTGCCTAATCTGGAAATTACCTTAAATGCCCCTCTTAATCTCTTTATTTTTAACTGAAGGAGAAGGTGCGAAGCCAAACAGCAGCCGGGAAGAGAAAGAGGGGAGCTACTGGGACAATCAACATGCGCAGGTACCCTCTATATGTCTAGGTTCTCGTTCGCGAGATCATTAAACAACAAGTACGCGTTCGGTACTATATACAACACTACTTACAAGGACTGGATATGAACGACCAACTGGTTCAGAAGCTAGAGCTGGCCTACCTCGGGCTCGGGAAGGCCGATCCGGGCACTGATAAATAATGAATGCTGCTGTTCGGAGCGTTCTTAATATTAGCTGCTTAAGGATTCCGTCCTTCACCTGAACTATATAGTCCCGCGGGCACCATATAAGAAGTACCTTTCGCGTAGTAAGAGGGAATCTCTCGAGTCATCTAGAGCAGCATTTCCCGTCCGGTTCTTCATCTCCTGTCAGTCTTTTCGGTTTTGTCCTCGAATCTGTCCTGTTAGTCTGCTTTACATGAATTTCCCTCTTCCCTTACGCCTCTCCCGCTACCCTATTCCTGCACGAAGACTAGAATAGGTTGAGAGCGACCAGTACCCAGGTCTCTTTCCCTCTTGCCCCTCCCGCCGTTGGGTTCTTTGGCCCTTCTTTCTCACTTATTCTAGGCTGGTTCTGCAGTGGGCTACTCCATCAGATATTGAGATGGTTTCGAGCGTTCCCCCCCCTTGGGACTGTCTCAACTCAAATCTAGCAATAAAATAATAAGTGCCTCTCATTCACTCTCCAGAACAAGGAATACAATTGAACGGGAACGGGCAGCGGCAGTTAGGGCAGAGAGAGTTGGAAAGTTCAGCACGTCCTTAAGCTTTTAAAGCCAAGCCCCTTACTGGAATAAATAGAAGCAATGTTCAATCCTCTTTTTCAAGCGGAACAACAACAAATCCTTTAATCTCATTTATATATTAAATATATAATATAATAGAGAGAATTGAGTCAAAGTTGGAGTGTGATTCTTGCGTTAGCTTTTTCTTTCAATAAGAAGAGGTTTCGAGCAGGTAAAGTTCATTCATATGACCCTGTACAGAGTCCTTTCTTAAAAAAGCTTTAGAGCAGTGAAAGAAAAGAATACGATCTTCCCCTGGCCTTAAGGCAAGAGTCCGAAAACGAAATAGGAAAACTCAATCCGAAAACTCAAAGGTTTTGCAGGTAAATCGAAATTATGAGTTCTTTCCTTCAATGCCCCCTAATTCCACGTCACTATCGTTCGTCCCTCGGTCATATATCAGGTATGGAGCCTCGGCACTTAGTGTTTTCTGAGTTCAACAGTTCTTTCCCAGAACTCAACTTACGGGTCTTGACGCGGATGCAAAGCGTCCCTGCTTTGTGGGACTTCAACCCACTCTGACCTACTCCTACATAACTGGAAGGGCAAGGAAGGTTTGGGACTGGGTATAAAAGAAAAGTCGCTCGACTATTCTTGTCAGAGATCATTTGGAAGATCCACGAAAGTATACCGGATACATACTCTTTCTTTCTCTTGGTGCGAGGTGCGGAGACGGATTGAACCAAACCAACAGCAGCAGAGCAGGCGTATTTGTTTTAACTGAAGGTGCGGAGCCGCTTCTCAATTATTTCCGGCTGAGATCTCTAATAATGGAAGTTGTTCAGTTCACCTATACGCTCTTTCCTTATTTTTTCTTATGAATTTGCCTGACCTGTCCTTACTGGAAGATTGTATTGTAGCTCGAGGCGAGAGGAAAGAAAGTGCTTACTGACTTGACTGGCCCTCTTATATCAGATCAGATATTTCCTTAGAAGTACGGCACTTATATCTTCTATAATTTGCCCGGGGTACTTACGAGGTACTTTGAATACTGAATTGAGTTTAGCGCTGAGTACTCTAAGGCAGCGAGAGGAGATGGAATCCTATTGTTCAAATATGCCTAGAACGACAGCTGTTTGGTTGTATCCCGACCTCTGGATGAATCTCAAGAAAAGGATACTGGGTTTGCCAGTGGGGATCAAACTTAGAAATGATCTTAAAGAACCTTAGAAGTCCGGCACCAATTACTACAAGAAAAGAGAGGGAATGCCCGACCCAACGGGAGAAGAAAGAAGGCAGGGAAAATACGCTACGGGGACGGGAAATGACTCCCACAGCCGGGAATAGACTTACAGGAACGAGAAGAACGACGTGCTCGAGCGTAAGCGAGAGGAGATGAGGAACAGGAAACAACAGACTCATATGGGACTACTGGGACGGGATTTGACTCAACTGCTTTAGTTCATGGGACGACTAATAAGGAGTGTTCTGACTCGATCGGAGGATCCCCAGACTGGGCAAAAGGGGAATGACAAGGAGAGGTACAAAGACTCCTGACCCGGCGAGTACTCTTTAATAAGCGAGAGGGCCGAGGAACGACGGGCTGCCCCGTTAGGGGGAGGATAGAGGAGGCGGAGCACCTATTTGTACTCTTAACGTTCGGGACGTAGAAAGACCCATTCACACCTATTATTCAGCAGCTTAGGCAGTTTGAGGCGTAGCACCAGAAGTTCTCATAAGGGCACGGGATCCAACTGCTTATATATACACTAACTCGGGCTCGGGAGTTTAAACTAATAAGACCAGGTCCCCAAGAGACTTCATGATGGGTCCGAGTGAAGGAGAAGAACTCAAATACGCGACTCCACCAACTACCGAGCCAAAGTTCTGAGATGTTGAAACAGATTCCATGGTTGTTGTTCTAGGAAAGAAGGTTTTATATGCGTTCGGAAACCATTAAGCAGCTTTTCATTGATAGCAAATGAGATGTAACGTTACGCAGAATAGACCTTTTATTGACTGACCGGATCTCTCATGTAATAAGGAGTGAGAACGACGTGGTATATAGAGAGAACCACGTGGTAGGATTAGAGGAGACCATTTGTGAGAGAGAGTTCATTATTGTATATCGTGTGCATTGCCAAAGAGTAGATTATATGAATGGTATGAGACATGACAAGATCAATCAAGAGTCTCTATGAGGTGGGGAAAGCGCTCAGCTGCGTACTAGGAAGAGGCCAAGGGTAGCGGGAGATCTTCTTCAAGGCTCCGTACCTTTTGAGTACGCTAGAGAAAGAGAAGCGTTTCCCGTCTTCCCTTGCCTTAGTGAGTTCCGGAGAGTCCCGAGGACAGATTCGTGGAGAGGAAGAACAAAAGCCACCGGAAGAAATCATACTAACAACTAAGCCACTGGCAAATTCAAATAGAATGAGTCAAAGGTGAAGCCTTCTCTCTCGGGGATATGAGCTTGGATAGGAGCCAGCTCCCTACTACCTCTCAAGTCAGTCGTCTTTCTAATCCAAGCAAATCTGATCTTTTAATTGGAAACCTCTTATCGTCAGTCTCTTTTAGGTCGGGACAGTGTAGTATTCTCATATGAATCTCTTTCCATGGAATCTGAATCTCTTCACTCGGAAGGGGGGCAGGAGGACCGGGTGGTACGCTCTTGTAGCAGCTTTTCTTTCAGCAGAGGTACGAGTCCTTATATAATCTTTCTATTCCGGAAGCTCGCGGTAGGGATGCCTATCACTACTATTGTATTGGGCGAGGCCATTCACATTCGATCTCAGCCGGGCGGCGGCACCATCTTTATATGCACGGCAGTGGGTCCCGCGCGATCCTATTAGTTGTCTGGTCCCGAACTATTCGCCTGAAGGACAAAAGCATGAAGAGAAGCACCTGCTTTCATTAGTCCGTCTTTCCACTCTCTTTCCTTTTTGTACCGTACGAGAGAGTGAATGAAAAGTAGGATTCGGCTTGGCACAATGCTACGAACCATAAGGAGAAAAGAAAGACTATGGCAACTCCGCTCAGAGGGATCGAGTGGAACTGGCTCTAAAGAAGAAGCGGACTGGAGAATCGCTTTCCAAATAAGTAGATGAGGGGAAAGAAAGATCCCGATTCCTCTCTTCTCCCTAGCAATTGCTTGTCTTACTCGCTGGCTACTGCCACTGCAACCAGAGGGGGGGAAGACCTCAGCTCAGTGGAAAGCGAAGGGGAAGGGTAGGGGCGAATGAGAATGACGCCTCGAGGGTTCGGGTCAGGAGCGCTAGCCCAAGCATCATAGGCAAAGTTTCATATCAGCAGGTAATAAAGAATCCCGCCGAGCAGTAAAGAGTAGTGGGAAAGCCATCTCTCATCTCTTTCAAGCACTCTAAGCCGAATGGACAAGCAGCGAAGAATCGAGGCCCGAGTGAGAACGACGGGGCTCGGTAAAGAGATATGAACTATATCGGAAGAAGCTATCCTGACTTTCATTAGGGGAAGAAGAAAGAGTGAGCTGAGTGGAATGTCCTTTAACCAAAGCATCAACTGAGAGGATACGATCGTCAGAACCGACCAGGCAGCATCCTTCTGGGGCGCAACTGACATCCATTACGAAGATCCGCCTACTCTATCAAAGATCCAAGCAGCGGTCATTCCCTTCAATAAAGAGCATATTCAAGGGAAGCGTAGCCATAAAGAAGAATCAGTTCGTAGTGGAGGGCATGCCTCTCCCCATTAACGACTCTAGCTTATGAATAGCCCTAAAGACCATGAACTCTACTCATAAGAAGCTGCAGTCGTTCATTCCAGTCCATGAAGATATTCGACTGTAGCGGATAGCCATTCACTCTAACCATTCACGCGGCGGAAGAAGATGGAGGATCCAGAATCACTTGTTAGGGAATGGGGAAAGAGTCTAGAGTCTGTCTGCTCTCAGGAAGGAATATCTCCTCAACTCAGGATTTCTATAGCAGAATGGAATGGATATAGGAAGAGCTTTCTGTGAACAAGGAAGGATTCATTCTATCTAATAGTTGTTTGAAGTCCGTTCAAACCTCTTCTATCTGTATAAGAGAGAGACTCAATAAAATACAATCGTCTTCTTCTGTATATGAGATTGATATGCGCGGGCCTCTATCTATATGAAGGTTGGACGAACTTGGATACTGATTCTAGAATGAAGATAACCTGTGTCAGATAGAATTGACATTGATCCCATGTCTTTATTGCCTAAAAAGCCTCTTCCCATTGATACTTGGAAAGCCCGCCTTAAGGAACGTGCGTGGGCGGATAAGAGAACTAGAAACCCCCTTGACTAGTCAATCAATTCAAGTTCTTTTGGTTGCGTACCTTGACCTTCCTTAGCCGGCTACGGATCCGGTATACTTTCGTGGATCTTCCAAATGATCTCTGACAAGAATAGTCGAGCTCTCTTCCTGGAAAAGTGTGAAAAGAGCTCAGTCGCATCCGTCTGACGATCCAAATGCTTAAGAGACTGCGATCAAGCGGAGTCCCTCAGTCAAGAAGACACTTTTCACCGGCCAAGCATAGGACAGAATCTATGACTGACCACCAGCTCTAATCGAAGAAGACGTCTACCTGCATATCCATGCTATCCGCAGCTAGCTTGAGTCAGGATCTTCCCATGAAAGCGGAGCAGGGGTCTCATGGGCTCGGTGAAGATGTAGTGGTTCATTCCTGGCATTGCGCAATCCTATCTTTTTTTATCGAAAAGATTCGGTTTGCTATCTTGCCCAGTTCGACCTCTGCCCCTACGATTATCCCATCTCTCTGAATCTAAGGACTTGTGAAGACCAGCGCGGCGAATCTCCTTTTTCATGTTATCGAAAGTGGAGTGAACTCTCTTTTCGAGCCCGATACGGGCTATGTGCGATGGTTCGTTCGAGCGGCAGCGACGTGTTCAAGGGTATCGTCAGATAGCTCGACCATAGGGGTAGGGGTAGGGCCCATAATATAAGTCAGTTTTTCTTTCTACGTGTGTTTTTTGAATCTTATTGCCATTCACGACTACTATAAGTTAAGTTGCTTGGAGCGATTTATGTTATAATGACGCGCTCGCTTATCTTATATAGTTAAGGAGAGGGACTCAATTGCAGAGCGACGTGGAGAGCTAGAGATCCTACAACTACGGCAGATCTTTCGTAGTTACTAAATGAATTCATTTTTGACTTCATCTCCAAACGGTAGGTAGTAAATGGTCTTTCCTTTGGGGAAATACCATTTATACTCCTTCCATTCACTCTTAGGGATCGTTTTATAGTAAGGGAGATTGCATCTTTAGATAGGCTCGCTTTACCGTAATTTAGCGAGAGGGACGAGTGCCAACGAGGGCTCTCGCGCGTAAGCGCGAGAGAGACGAGATACCGCTGAACCGGGTATGAGACTAAGCGAGAGAAACGGAGTACTTATTATGCTCTCTTTATTTCAGGAGAGTGAATTCAATGTGAGTTCATGGGCATCTAAAGATAGAAGTAGCTCGAGGGGAGAGGCACAAGAGACATGTTGAAGCTAGTACCATCTTATCCAAAATTTGTTCAAGTTCGGCACTTAAAGTTAAGCAGCTGCCCTTTCCTAGTTCAGGTTATGTAACTCGACTTCTTGGGCATTCAAAGATGGACTCGAGCGAGGAGGACTCTTTGGCATATTCTAATTCACGGTTGGTTGGATCCCGAATGCGTACTAAAGGATAAGGATCACTTGAACGCCTCTATATGGGGAACGGGTATTTGCTTAACTTAGTGACCTCCCAGTAGATAAAGTAGTTGCAAATTCTGTCCGGGAGCTACACTCAGCTATACTTAAATAATCAGTCTTCGTGCCTTTCTGCTCTAACTGCTCTCTCTGAGCTAACGAGGGCTTTTTTAAACTGCGAACTCCTCATACCAGATATTGATCTTGGATAGGAGCCGGCATATTCAAGGGCCGAGGTAACGACGGGCTGTACCTTACGCGTACTTCTGTTACTTGAAAGAATTTCATAACCTTTCCTCTACAGGGGGCTTCTTTATTAAATAAGAAAGTACCGGCACCGTTCTTCAGCTGCCCGTGCCCGTTACTCGCCCCTATCCTTTACTTATTATATATGTACCGAACGCGTACTCTTAATTAAATTCTTTCCATTCACACGTCGCGATGCTCGTCCCTACGGGATATCTAGATTCAATAGAGACAGGATAGGTAAAGTCAATTACTTTCTCGGTACAGGATTTCGAGACAGAGCAGTCCTTGCAGTCGCATTTATGGAAGAACTCTGTATGCTTTCGTTTGCGTTCCATGAACTCTGTTGTCTGCTTTTCCAACTTCGTTTTAGGCATATACTCTTTTCACTCACATTCTCTTTTTGTTTTTGTTTTCATGCCCTCTTTTTTCTTTCTTAATCTCTTTCCCTTGGTAGATTCTAGATCATCGTCTTTCGTTGGAAAAACCAACGCCAACGCTTTCATAAAGTCTCTCTATTTCGATTTTGGAGCAGAGCAATAAAAGAATGGAAATTCCCCAATGATTGAAGAGTTATTCAGGAGATTAGACTTATATCTTTGTCATCCAGATCAGGAAATACTAAGTGAGAAAATGGACTATCTGATCAAGATGAAGGAAATAGCAAGAATGAGTGCTGAAATGAGGATCAAGGACGGCGCCAGCCCACTTGAGCAATTTTCCATTCACCCATTAATGATGATGAAGATAGGCAACTTTTATTTCTCATTCACAAATCCATCCTTGTCTATGCTGCTAACTCTCGGTTTGGTCCTACTTCTTCTTTTTTTTGTTACGAAAAAGGGAGGGGGAAAGTCAGTGCCAAATGCTTGGCAATCCTTGGTAGAGCTTCTTTATGATTTCGTGCCGAACCCGGTAAACGAACAAATG
This sequence comes from Kaempferia parviflora, assembly GCA_037177295.1. Lineage (NCBI taxonomy): Eukaryota > Viridiplantae > Streptophyta > Magnoliopsida > Zingiberales > Zingiberaceae > Kaempferia > Kaempferia parviflora. The sequence goes on from JBAMIE010000070.1 coordinate 1,459,662, forward strand.
GGTGGTCTTTCCGGAAATGTGAAACACAAGTTTTCCCCTTGCATCTCGGTCACTTTGACTTTTTCGTTATTTCGTAATCCCCAGGGTATGATACCCTTTAGCTTCACAGTTACAAGTCATTTTCTCATTACTTTTGCTCTCTCATTTTCGATTTTGATAGGCATTACGATCGTTGGATTTCAAAGACATGGGCTTCATTTTTTGAGCTTCTCATTACCTGCAGGAGTGCCACTGCCGTTAGCACCTTTTTTAGTACTCCTTGAGCTAATCCCTCATTGTTTTCGTGCATTAAGCTCAGGAATACGTTTATTTGCTAATATGATGGCCGGTCATAGTTCAGTAAAGATTTTAAGTGGGTCTGCTTGGACTATGCTATTGTTGAATAATCTTTTTTATTTCATAGGAGATCCTGGTCCTTTCTTTATAGTTCTAGCATTAACCGGTCCGGAATTAGGTGTAGCTATATCACAAGCTCATGTTTCTACGATCTCAATCTGTATTTACTTGAATGATGCTACAAATCTCCATCAAAATGAGTCATTTCATAATTGAATAAAAATGAGGAGCCGAAGATGAACGGGGGCGGCAGCTCGTTGACTTTACGTTGGTTTCGGTTCGATCTACTATCCTTTTTGAAGCGGATAGTTCACAGCGCTCATTCTCCAAATAAACCTACAAAGCCAACTCATGTTTCTACTATATTTCTTCCATGAGTTGTCCCCGATACAATTCCCTTTAGAGTGGATTCTAGATAGAAGTAAATTCCTCTTGGAAAAAAATCTATCCTTCTGCGCCGCATTCATGATCGTATCTATATACGTATTATGGAAAGTAAGAAAAGACTTTCAAATCTGAGTTTCTTCGGACTCTTTAGAAACTGACAAATCTTTTGTGTTATTGGGGTTTTTAGGAGTGGTCTTGGTTCTTTCCTTAAGCATTCCAATCGCCTATTGCGATGATCAAAATGCCTTCTTGCCCCCACCTAGTCCGGTGCCATTGCCGGGGGAACCGGTTGCTCCCCCCGAGGCTCCGCCGGTACCGCAACCAGTCGTTATACCCCAATTAGACCACGCTCTTCTTTCGGATGCCGCCCGAAGGCACATTCTTTATACCCGAGATTCCCTCCTTAATTTAGGGGGTAATGATGACTTAGGGCGCATGGTTTCCATTATTGACAACCAAGTCGTAGTGGAACGATCCGTCGAAGCAGCATTAGTAGAAGAAGGTTTTAGAAGGGAGTCCATTATGGCCAGCTATACGGAGATTCGCGGCATTCTCCATTCTCCGCAAGGGGAGCTCTTGAGCATCAGTTCTACGTGAGCCAGATAAGGGAACGGGGGACCCGACAAAGCATTCCCTATCGGCGGATTGTGAGAGCCATCCAAAACTTTTATCTTTTATTATAACGATCGGAAATGCATCTTTGGATTCTTTCTTGGTGTAGTCTGACTTCTCATACTAAAAAAGATGAATAAAGGAGTAGGACAAGGCCCCCAGCGATGGGGGGAAAGAAGAGTGGGTACGTGGGCTTCTTTCACATGAGTTTCATAGTCGCATGTGTCACGCATATAGATCTTTCACTCTCATCTCTCTCCTCTAATCCTATCCCGTATTCCGTCGTTCTCTCTCTCCCGTATTCCTACCACGTGGTTCTCTCTCTTTATACCCCGTCGAAGATTTGATCACCACACCAAAACCAGATTCATAGGAGATCAATAAGTGCGAGGTTCTTAAGTGATGGGGGTGCCATTACGAGCCTGCTATTGCTTTCCCGTACGATTACTCAGCTATTCTTATATATAAGATCAGATCTGGAAGGTTTTGCCGGCATGAAAGAAGCCCACTTTTCTTTCCCCACTTAGCAGGGGGCCCTTGTCCTCCTCCTATTTCTTGTACTAGTATGATAGTCGATCTTAATTAAAGGACTCTTTTCCGCAGATACTGATTTTTTATCTTTTCCCGTCCTTCCGCTTCGACCTTCCTCATTCCATCGTAGAGACTTCGCCATTCATAAGAGACCATGAATCTTGAATAGCATAACTTGGTCCGCTACTGATGAGCATCCGCTAGGGCTTGAGTTGTGGAGATCTCCGTTGGCGCACCTGAGAACGAGTCAGCCGCGCATGACGAGTAACTTAAGGAATTTAACAACCCGACAAGTGGCAGATTCATCCAATCCACTGCCTATCTTTCTTTGTCCTACCTTCGCTCTATCGCATCAGATCATCTCGACTTCGCATAAGACATCCACTCCCTGAATTCGGTTGTACCAGCGAGCCGACCTTAGAGCTATAGCTCCACTCCTCAGAGGCAAGCAATCCTTTCAGATCGAGCATCGACCAACGAATCTCAGCTCTTTTCGACCAATCACTGATCGACACGGGGATGGTTTCTGCCGCGCCCGAGCCTGCAGCCATGCTGCGTTCCGCTTCGCTTGTGGAAAGGGGACCGGGGTTAGCTCATCCAATCCTAGACCTGGACAGTGTGAGAAAGACAGTAGAGAGAGAAGAGGAATAGCGCTCTCCCGACTTGACTTCGCTTCTTTAGTTGCCATCTTAGAACTCCGGATGTGAACGTGCTCCTCATCTTTCCCAGCAAGATCCATTCTCTCTATCACCACCACCTCAGTACATAGTGAGCCCATGATAGATTAAGCCCCATACTTAAAGCTCGGTCGATCAGGGTCCCCGGTCGCAGGACAGAGCTCTCTCCCCTCTGATTCTCGGGTCTTAGTCCTCTCCACCATTGCAAAGAATAATTACTAGACTATGGAAAAGAAATGAAGATCAGAGTCATAGGCGGAGAGGCTGAATATCCCCTAAGGAAGATGTTAAATAAGGCTGAACAGGACTCTTCTCTAGGAGAGGGGAGCTTCAATAGTTCTTTCTTCAGAGCTGCAGAGGCATCGTGCTATTGGGATTAGGACGAGAGGCGATCCGTGGCCTTTACTAAAGAACCTATTTAGACTTCCTCATACCAAGAAAGTGGTCTCGGATCCCTGACCTTCGAGCCCCGACCCTGTGGATGTACTAAGAATGAATGAAAGAGAGTAGTGCCAGGCCTACTTCTTGACTAAATCTTCCTGGGACTATGATTCAGAGTCAAAGAGGCGCTTCTTTCTTATATGATGCCCGGTTCTTCCTGATTGAATGACGGTAGAGTCGATCAACTTAGTCCGAGAGTCCAATTCTCTCCGGAGAGGGATAAGAGAGAGATGAAAGACGAATCAAGCGAGAAAGGTGGAGTGTGAGTTCTATCTTGCTGTCCTCATTCTAGTTGGTAGGCGTGCGAGGGGCTATGTTATATGAATTGAATGGGACCTCCCTCCTGCTAAGCACGTGAACAAGAGCTAAACTCAAGATAATAGTTGGGATTTATCTGCGAGCTACTAAGGGAGTGATTCCAGGATTGAGCTTCTTTATTCTTAGAAAGTCCCCCTTGAAGACCTGGTGGCATAGCTGGTCCAGATCTATTGGGCAAGAGGGTCAAAGGCAAAGAGAACCAGTGAGAGCAAAAAAATGAGTCAGGCTCTGATTCTGACCTTCTGGAACTGTGGCTCCCAGCTCATCTAATCTAATGCCACAGTGAATGAGTTCAAGCACGCATGGCCTGTGATAGGTCATGCCTGGCCACTCTCCTATCTATGCCGATTAAGAGCAGTAGGAGACGATAGTTCATCGATTTGCCTGGAGCTAGTGAACTCTTTCTCTCATTGAATACTTGCCGAAACTCTTGGCAATGATGGACTTCCCTCGCTGCACCCGTCATAAAGCGTACACGCCCCTTTTTTAATTAGAGTGAGACGCCTTTGTGGAGTGAGTTTCAGGTTCAACAAGTATGCTCATTGGTCTAAGTCCTCTTCTGAGGGTGGAGCATGGTCCTTAGATCTTCGCACTCGGGAGCTTAAGTGACTTTCTCATTCTTTCGTTGCTTCCCTTCCTCATGCTATTGTTTTGGTCCAACTTCTACCTCTGTTTCGGAATTGCCTGAGTAGCTCCCCGGCAAGCAAGGCTTAGTTGTCCAGGTGCAAGGGCTTCGGGTGCTGAAACTAGAGTCTCTAGAGCTGAGACTCTCTCTATAAAGAATAAATGTCAGTCAGAGCATCTGCATTAGGTATAAGGAAATGGATACAAGCGGGCACAAATAGATTATCCGAATGCTTATTCAGAGGAAGAGGGAACTGAACAGAATAAGGCCTGCTCTAGCAAGGATCTCAGATTATTTTTTTGAGTGGAAGTGTCGGGCTTCTGCTTCGCTATCCACTTGAGGACTGGTGCAAGGTACTCTTTCCTTTTATAGATGAGATGGCCTCACATTAACACTAAGAGGGGTCTTCCTCTCCTTCTTTTCTTCGCTTCTCATTCAGAAAGAACTCTACAATTCCACCTCTCTGGAGTAGAGCTAGCCCTTTCAACTCACACTCCATAAGGATAAAGAGATGAGATCTCAATCGGACGCAGGAGATATGTCCACCACACCGAGTCCAATTTATGAATTAAAAGAAAGGAGGTTGAGTAGACCCGGTTTTGGGTGGCCCTCGTGCTCTCTATACTGGGGAATGGCAAATATAGTACTTTCACTGCCGTAGTCTGGGGAATTCAATTCGTTCATGAAGAACCTCTTTCCCGAAGAAGGCATGGGTCTCGTAGGAGGAATCCAACATCTGAAAAGCACTGATGAGGCTACCGGGAATCGAGGAACTTTCTCTCCCCTGCGACAGCAGGATGCTGAGCTGACTTCAAATAGAACAGCTGCTATTGACTCATTCACATAGGGGGCCTTGAAAGAAGCGTCTGCCCTTGATCCGAGAGCGACATGGGAAGTCAGTCATTGGCCTAGGTCATGGATGTGGACATGAGGAGCTGCTCCTTATCTTGTCTCTTTCATAGGAATGGAAGTCGGGCTCACGTACTTTGAGTGAATCTCTCAGGTCGCCACTCCCTTTCATATTTGTTAAATCTACTATCATCCCGTAGGTCTCGGACGCTAAGCCCAGCCCCGGAGGTCAAAGAGCTAGCCGGCTCCCCTTGAAGTCGAAGTCCCCTTAGAGATTCCCCTATCGCAGCTTTCGGGAGCGCATTCGAGGTTGAGTTAAGGATTTTCACTCCCCCTCTTCGGCGTCACTGTCGTTCGCTCCTTGCGCTGGACTGAACGAAAAGAAGGGGCCAAAGATTACTCATTTATTTTGATGCCGCAAACCAGTTGTTAGCAGTCAAGAGCCCCAGCTTCCCCTTTCCTAGCCCCTCACCAGAAGAATCTCTAGACTCTGAGCCTTATCACAATTAACCTCTGATAAAAAAGCATACTTAGTTGTCCTCCGTCACCGCTTTACGCTTGATGCTTCCTTCATAGCTCATATCTCTTTGAAGATAAGCCTGAGAAGCCGTACGAAGAAGCCAGGGACCTTTCCCGTACGAACTAGGGTAGGGCAACTATTGAATAAGAAAGATTCTAAGTACTCCCGTGTCAAGAACTAGAGTGATGCCAGCCAGGCTCCTAAGCCCACGGAGCGGTATAAGAAAGCAGGCGAGCCCTCCCGTAAGAAGCTAAGTATCTCGTATAAGTCCATTTCGACTTCATCACACTGGAAATCCTCTATCAGTGCTCACCTTGACTCCTTGCTCCGCACGCACCTTGCTCTCCAGCTATTGATTGGTTAGCCAGCCTTTGCAGTCCTTCGCCAAGATTGTAGACCCTTGCTATTGGGAACCGTAGCACTCGAAAGAAAGGGTAAGAGAGGATATAAAGAACTTTGACTCGGAATATGCCGACCCGCTTCCAAATCTCCTACGGTGAGGCCAACTTAGGTGTGAATGTTCTATCAGCTATATATATATAATGGTACGCTGGAAAAGTAATGGAACAAGACCTATGAGCTAGGCCCAGAACTGCTTCTTTCCGAGTGCATAGCCCTGAGAGGAGTCTCCTTCATATCTATCACTCCAGTCCAGCGATACATTTCTCTTTCGTTCGGATTGGTCCACTTTCCCGAGTGCCCTAACGAGAAGACAGCAAAAAAGAATAGGTCTCGGTCTGTTTCCTGTGCCTTCAGCGGTCTAGGGTAAAAGTCTCGTATTCGTTAAATAAGAAAAAGAAACTTTAAGGAAGAGCTCGTGGGAATGGAAGAGATTCAAGCAGAGGGGAAAGAGAATTCTATCGAAAGCAGCTAGCGGAGTCTGATGCTCTGAGGGAATTTATCTAAGCTCAAATGTGCTATAAAGAAGGCCTGGGTGGATCACTGATCATTGAGCATTGAGACAGATGACCATGCCTTCTTAGGCCCTTTAATGCTAAGTTTATAGTGGGGCAGAGCCGGATTCGACAGAACCAATAGGCAAGCCATTTTCATAGAGGGAAGGACTCCTACTTCTGCAGAGAATTGAAACCGCATTGCTTCATCGGACTCACAATCATCAGGGCGATGGGGGAAGGTCGAAAGCTCTGACTTTTAGAGGATGGAGTCCGGTCTCAGGTCTCTCCATTAGAATGCAATAAGGAGTCTAGGTCTCCAGACATGAACTACCCGAGCTCCCAAGCCTCACCCTACCTAATGGAGATCAATTTGAAGAGTGACCTTATCCTCTTCGCTGACACAGAATCTTCATAATCTGGTCTCAGCCAAACTGCTTTCAATCTGATGGGCACGCGCCATTGAAGTTCACTAGTGAGCATTGGGGTCGGTCGAGTAAAAGTAGTCAATGTCGAATTAGATTCACTCTTTTCTTCCATTAACTCTGATCCTCAACTGAATCTGCTGCTCCACTGAAAGGGATAAGGGAGTGATCTACTTAGGGAGAGGGCATAAGGAAGATCAACCAAAACATTACTCTTTATAAAGGTGCGCAGCGAAACTGAACTAGGATCAGCCCCATCCACCATCTCAGCTGCAGAGGACGAGTGAGGAGCGAACGGGCCAGTGAGATAGACTATGAGCCGGGTCATGATAATTAGCGGTCATACCAGACTACTTCCTGCACTATTGACCTAACTGATGAGCTAGTTCTGGGCGAAAGAGGAGAGAGTCTTATCTATGCCAGGCCCTTCCAACTTATCAATAGGCTCATGCCCTAGCTCAGACTCCAAAGGTAGGCAATGATTTGAGCACCCGAAGATCAGGAGTCAAAGATGGCTTCCGACTCTAGCCAACGATAAAGATTATGGCACTCCAGCCCTAAGGGTTCAATCCTCCTACTCTGCTCTTGCCGGAGCTAGTAGAATCACAAACAAGTAAAGAAAAAGAGAAGGTAGCATTCAGACGTGCCACACAGAGCTCACTCGCTCAAGACAGATGGGCATAGGCGCGGGCTCTGTTCTTCCTTTAGTTCGCAAGCACTTCCTCCTTTCGACTTTCAGGGATTCCGAGGTCAGGGGAGAGACTAGAGAGATCAGCAATTCCGCCCTTTCTTTGGTAACCCTCGAGTACCGCTTATTCCCTTCCCAACCTATAGATGATTAATCTCTAGAATGGGTCTCTGACCTCTCGCAGATAATTAATTAGCTCACTAAGACCAGGAAGTCTCTGTCTAACTTGAACTAGTAAGAAAGAGGGAGTCTGCTTCGCCTGCACTCTGAGCCCCAACAATTGATGCGGAAAAGGAGGGACTGAGGCCCCCCCCCTCCCGACCGAAAGTGATCTCTCTCTATCTTGGCGGGAACATATCCGGAATAGAACCACTTCCAGTTGTCAATTCGACTCTTGCTGAGTGGTTGCCCTTTCCCATAAGGTATGGAGAAGAGTTTATGAAGTAGTTCACACGAGAGGGGTCTTCTATTCAACTTCGAATCCGTTATTTGGGGATGCTTTCTTCACCATGACTTGAACTGTCTACTAGTTACTTAGGGGAGGGGCTGGCATTCATTCCTTTCTGCATTCGGTTGGTAGGTCAGACACGCTCACTTGAGCCCATGAACTCTACTTCGTTCTAGTTCGCAGGCATTGCCTCTACTCCTAGGCTCTCACGCAAATGTTGAGGGATTCCGTGGGGAAAGGTGGAATAGGCAGTTGGGAAAGTAGGAATAGGTAAGCTGTTCTACTGCATCATTGTCTAACTTCTCTTGGTGGGGATTCATTCTTCTCCGCTCCCCTTCCCGTCCAACGGCGCATGGACTCATAGTCAAGTTCGCTCCTCAGTCCCAGGTGCTCCACAGGAATCCTTGCCCATCAGCGAAAGTATAAGCAATCACCAGCACTGCATGCCCATCATCGGAATGAATACAAAGGTCCAACAAAAGAAGAGTTCTCATTAGAACGAAGAAGTTCTTTGCCATATCTATCTACCGAACTGACAGCTAATGCAGTTGGCAAAGAACTCGATAGATCCTACTATGAACTCTTACACACACCAAAGAAATAAATGATCAGTCTCCCCCTGCAGAGTTAGATTCAGCTGTTGAGTCTCAAACGTCCCCGAATCGACGAACCCGGATCTCACACTCACAGAGGATGAATATGCTTTTGCCAAGCCAAGGTATCAGCTTGCTCTTCACGTCGTTTCACTCGTCCCTCTGCTTGAGTGTCATTACTTCTCCCCCGGCTTCAAGTTCAGAAGTGAGTTCAGCCCTCTAGTTGACAGCAAAGTGAAGCCGCTCACAAACATTAAGTTTAGAGTAATACAGAGTGAGTCAAATAAAGAATAGGAAGAGTCTCCGCTTCCCGGGTTCATAGCTAGTAGCAGCACTTGCTCATCTCATAGATCCCTTATTGCATTCAAGAGGAAGTGCTAGATCCATTGTCCCTAGCCTTGCCCTTGCTTGGGTAAGATGAAAGAGCAGTCGTGGTGCACTGTCCCATGAGGAGCCCGCCCTGCTTAGTTTAGTGCTCCGTGCCATTCCCTTGAAAGTCCAGGTCTCGCACAAAGATCATAGCAAAAATCAGTGTCAAAGCTCGGCCTGACATAGGAAAAAGATTAGAACTGTGCCGGGGTCGTGAATGGGCTGATACACGGGCTTATACATCTGATCTTGACTAAAGCAATTCTATATCCAACTGCTGGGAAGTAAGGAGGGCTTGACTTTCTACTAGTGACTCTCGCTCAAGCCTAAGAAAAAGCCAAAGATATAGAGTACCGAGGCTTCCTATTCCTACTCCGGGGCCCCTTCTCTTTCGCTTCGCACCTTGCATAAAACCTTGAAATGGTCCGTGAGCCCTTTATCCACCTTGCCCGAAAGCTATTACTAGGAGCTCGTCTTCTCAACTAAATCATAAAGTATACTCAAAGAAGGGGAGCTGCAAAGCTCACTCCCTTATCCGCACCGACGGGCTTAGTTATCAGAATGAATTACCGCAGGGTTGTATATGTATAAGCATACTTGGACGCTTGCTTATCCTCTTTCCTTTCAAGCCTGCCCCTTTCTGTACTCTTAGCATTGCTGCCCAGTTTCGTAGATTCGTCCTCGCGAGATGTGTGAAAAGAATAGAGAGAGAGGTAGCTGGACGCTTGAGAAGCCGGAAGGCAGTTCGGTAGCCCATTCGCATCCGGAGGACTAAGATGGCACAAAGCAGTCACTCTTTCCTTAGAGCAGACCCAGTAGCAATCCCAATTAGTCTGAATGGATGGAACTCCTCCTCCTTAAGAAGCTATAGGCTAGGACGCACTCTCAGATCATGCATGGGCTCCCAACTCTTAGGTGCAGTAGGAGCAGGCGAGGAAGGGTTGGGAAATTCTTTATAAAGAAAATACAAGAGCTGAAGTGAAGTCGAGTACAATTAAAGTGAAACTCCTTCTATCGGTGCAAAAAAGAATAAGCATACTTGCCCTCTAAAGAGACTCTGAAGAGCTCTCAGTTGAACTAGACCTAGACCCTTGTCTTTACGAACGTAACGGTTCAAGGTAGCCTGATAGCCAACTGTCTTCTTTGTCTTCCTTTCAATAATTCTCCCAATAAGGAAAGGTTGCTTTGTTCATCACCACCACTCATAGGAATGAGTATCTGAACAACTAGAACTGAGCCCCCTGACCTGCCTACCTACTCTGCAACTCATTCCAGTCTCGGGCCAGCTACTTCAAGAAAAGGCTCTGAGATTCATACTTGCTATTATTATGTAGGAGTGACCCATTTCTTACTAGAGAGACAATCAATGCCTCGCCAACTCCAAGTTCTGTTTTAGTTGACGAGTCTCTTTTCCGGGGCTCCTAGCCCATTCTCTGAGCAGCTGATCTCTGAGTTTGAGTAGGTTCCTAGCTATCTTCCCCTTTTCTCCGCTCCGCTACTTCTTATTTATAGCTACCACGATCCAAGGCAGATGGGGAAAGGGAGTACGGGCATAACTTGTAGGTTTTATTCAAGCTGAACTCACCTCTTTAGATGCGTAAGAGCTGGCAAAGACACTAACACAAAAAGGAGATTCTCAAAAGCAAGAGGTGATAGAGAGGAGGGGAATTAATAAAGAGTAGGAGATGCTATTCAAGTACAGAAGTCAGAGGCGGACGAGAATCAAGGAGCATTGCATCAATGTGAATTGGACAGTTTGGCAAGTGCTATAAGTCTTCGGAATCCAATTGAGCATCCGCGATTGCTCTTGGTGCTCCATGGGTCCGCTGGCTTACTACCAGGAGCGCCATCTACGGCACTAGACCTCAAGCAAGGTCAAGTAGCAAGAGTCGTCCCTTTCATCCAATCCCGCAGAGACTGAGCTAGAAGCAGACCCAGCATCTCTTGTAAAAGACCTGCGGATCGTATGCGGATCTTTTAAGATTGATCGTATCTCCCTCTGAGTTGAGTTCCGAATCAAAGAGGTGATGGAAAGAGTAAAGCTCCTCATGCTTTAGGGCACTCGTCCCTGTCCACGCTCCCCTAATCTCCCTAACCCGATTCATCAGACCTCTCCAAGCTCAGAGTAGCACTAGAAAGGAGACGGCGGTCGTTCACCTCTCAAAATCCAGCTGTGGCCTTATTAAAGGAAGACTTACCTGGATCTAGAAAGAGGAGACGGTTCAGTCTCGCGGCACCATCCACTGAGCATGAACCAAAGCCTCTGACAGCTGAGCAACTTTTCCACTTGGGCCTGCTCTCCGATAGAGGCGAGACTGTGCTATCTTTCCAGGAAGGAAGGTTTTCAAGCGGTGGAAGGAAGGGGTCCGGTTACAGTTATTCAAGGAAGTGTCCGCGAACGGACTGGTAGGAAGATCCGGATTTCTCTTTCCCAGAGCATAGGGTGGAGTGGCACTGTTGGACTCGACTAAGTGCATTTCTTTCTATAGTCCTTTGTCATGGCAGCAAGTGAAGTTAGTGAGCTGTGCTGAACGGTGGTCGAGTGTGAGCAAACTATGTGTAGAAGGCTGGGGGACAAAGCAAGAGTTCAGTTATCGGGCAAAGGGAGAAATTGTAGGAATCCACCTTTTCCTTTCTTATTCACTCATCTCCGATTCACCTTAGACTCCCGAGGGGCTTGGGAACGAGCGAGAAAGAGAAAGAATACAATTTTTCGGGATTCAGTCCGTGAGTGAATGAATGAATTGAACGAATTGAACTTTACTTATCAAGAGAATGATAGAGATAGAGAGGGGATCCACTAGACCTTAGATCACAGTAGGTTTGGAGGAAAGACTCAGAAAGGCTTCGGTCGTCTCCATTGGTTCTCTTTCCTATGAATAGAGGACGGAGAAGGAATGAATGGGCCTAGCCTCTGCGTCTAAATTCAGCGGTGGGCTTGGGTGGTGCTTCCACTTGCTGGCTCGCTTATCCCCCTCGCTTGTTCAATCCCATTCCATTGCCACGATCCCACTCCAAGACTCTCTCCATCCTCATCCCCTGGCCAGAAGATATAGAAGAGAGCACTATACCATTCCCATACATCCAACGAGTAAAGATAGAGCTTTTATAGAGCGCAGTAGAGAAAGAAAAGAACTAAGTGAGAGCACAGTGGAGAAAGAGTCATTAGATTATAGACCTGAGTAGTGTCTCTATACACCATCCAACGAGAAAGATAGACAGACCCATAGTTAGTCAGTGCGACCACCAATGAGAAAGAATCCCACATTGACCATAATGGAATCCCACATTGACTGACCATAATAGTTAGAGTGAGTTTAAGTAAAGCGGAGCATCCCTACCATTCCTACAAGTAAGCATATCTGTCTCAAACTAGCCCTTGGATTTGATTGACCGGAACTGAGTGCACCCAGGGCTTCGCACTGCCTCGTACGGAAAACTCTCTTTTCTTTTTCATAGGGATAGCCACTTGCCCCGCCTGATCGATCTTTCTTTCCTATCTTGTTGGTCACCTGTATCCTAGATTGAATTCTATTCTTGACTTGTGCTCTTATGTCGGCTGGATCTTAATAGAGGTGAGCTCCTTCATTGAATGAACTTCTCAGCTCAGTTCCATGCTTCTCTCTTGCATATTCAGTAAAGAGCAGTGCCTGCACGATCTCTCATGAATAGTGAACTCCCATGACTGACTTCTCTGGTCTGGCTAGAATGGAATGGGTTCTGTCCGCTCCTCACGCTTACCTATTAGTGAGTTTCTCATACTCTTTAATGTAAGGGAGTGATAGGAAGGCTATCAAAGTCTGGCACAGAAGGGACCGCGTAGGGATTAGGGTCTTTCACCGTCGGGATTGCCAGGCGATCTAGGTACCGAGCGAGAGTCCTTAGTGAAATGGAGTGAAAGAAAGGAGGAGTAGTCGAAGGAAAGCGAAGGAGAGCAAAGTTCGGGAGCCCATTCTGAGTGCATGCAAGAAAGAGGTGTGAGAGGGCCCCCAATATGATAGTGTTTACGGCGGACAAGTATAGTGGAACCAAACCAAATGAAAGTGGCGGTATTCGACCGAGCAGTCGCAGTGCCCGAGCACCTAGCCTGGCTATCTGCGATGCCCACCTCTGGCAAGACTCTGCGCCAAGGGCAATCACCTATGAGACTGAACTAAGCCAGCCCCTGAAAAGAATGGGAAAGTCGCACTGCATGACATGCGGCACACCACTTCATTATTTGACCTCTGCGGACCAGGGAGCTAGTTAAGGAGGCACAGGAAAGGTAGACAAGGCGGAGAGGCGAGAGGGACACCAATCACTCTCCCCAAGCTACTGGTCTCAGTGAGAGGACATCTACATTAGTCTGAAACATCCTCTTAGAGTGACTGAGCATCTGCTTCTTTTGATAGGTTGTTCTCTCCCATTGTATCTCAGCTAGCATTAGCATTGATTGTGTGTGAGCAAGATCAAAGTGGTAGAGAGAGCTCCTACCGCGAGCTACTACTACTACAAATACAAAGCAATGAGCTCTGACCGGGAAAATGATTCGTAATGCATTTACTAATGAGATCCTCCTTCATTGAAGACAGCTCGAGTTAGACTCTTTCAGTGCGTGAAAGAACCTCCAGTCTTGTGTCGTCCGTCAGCTCTACTGAAAAGAATTATCCAACGGGATGCCACTGATTCTGCTTCTCCTATGGAGCTCCCTTGTCTTCTAACCGTGAACGAAGAGGGCGAGCACATACCCAAAGAGCAGGGCAGGCGAGCGCTATCATAGGTAGGAATCCCTTGAGCCCCTACTCCTTGAACTTGAACCCCCCGCCTAAGACAGATTGTCCGGGACTGACTACTGGATCTGAGCTCTCCAAGGAAGGCCACTATCCACTATCTTAGGAATAACCATAGCTCCAGATCACGTCTCATCCGCTCACGTGTAATAAAAAGGCTCCTTGTCCCTCCTTCCCGGCTGACGCACACTTCTTCGTTGGATGGGTCTGCCCATTGGCTCCTTTCACTTCTCAGACCGGATGAGTCAACAACAATAAAGAAAGGAATGATCTGATCTCTTAAATAAAGGAATGATCCTTCTTTCTCTCCCGGGTTTTGGGGTCAGCTCCATCATGTAACTCGCTGGGACCAGCTAATCGCCTGCGTCGTCCGTTTCACTCTTTCTGAGCCTCGACTTCTATCACTTTAGCACTTGAATCGGATCGGTCCCACAATGTTCTCCGCCTCTTCTAACTGTCCTGTCCTCTGCCCATTTCGAGTGAGCCGAGACCCACTGCCACTCAGAACCAAGACTGCGGACCAACATGGAAAGGATAAACGAAAGAGCACCACCACATCAATCCATAAAGAACTTAGCAGCAGATAGAAGGAAGTGGATAATAAGACTGATCCGGGGCAATCAGTCGGGAATCAAGCAAGGGCGGAGAGGGAAGAAAAGAGCGAAGGCACTCGTGACGAGGAAGTCCCCATGAACCAAAAGCATTAGAGAAGGAGAACATTCCTAGCTCACAGGCCTCACACACCAAGTCAGATTCCTTTCAAAGTCGAACCGGGACAGTGGAACAAAGAGAGAGGGCAGGAGCCCCGCTCCCGTCAGCAGCAGTAGGAACTCCGCTGGCACCGAGCCTGAGCCTTCCCACTCTTCAAATGAGTCAGACTCAGAATTTCAGAGGGACGCGAAGTCGGAGCGAGTCCGATCGAAGCAGGGAATAGAGAAGAAGCCAGGGAACGACTACAGTCAAAAGCAGTAGGGACCCATTGGAACTATTAAAGGTCAAAGCACAGTAGGAGACCCATTGGAAGAACTATTAAAGGTCAAAGCGCAGTAGGGGCCTATAGCTCTATCCACAGTCAGAGGTATAGCACTAGGACCATTGGGCCTCTTGAACTATCAAGAGTCGCTGGGCCTCAGGCGAGAGAGGTCTAAATAGAGAGAGGTCGACAGAGCCCTTCTGAGTATAGATGGAAGGAGCGCCGAACCCCAAGAGGAAAGAAGCCGGAATGGGTCTTTCTTCATTCTTCATGAAAGGGCTCAAGCCTCGGGGAATAGGGTAGGAGCGAGCAAGAGAGCAGATCTGAAAGAGAAGCAGGAAGAGATTCAAGTTCGAGATTCAATGACAAAGCCTCTCTTCCAAATGGCTTTCTCATCCTCATCCTAATTCTCAGATCAAAAAAGTAGTGCACTTTTTTGCACTCAGAGGGAGGATCGCTGCAAGAGGAGCATTCGTCAGATTCAGTAGGACGCTTCCTTCCGCTTGGGATGAATTGACCGTGCCAGAGATTCAAAGTAGGTAGCGCACGAGTCCACTCTCACTTTCTAGCTTTGGAGGAGGGACTTCTCTAACATACTCCTCTGCTCGTCCTTAAGTCATTCACTTGAATGGGTCAATTCCTAGGGCTGAAACTACACTATATTAGATCAGAGACTGCAGCTGGTATTTTAGCAAATAGCCGCTAAAATCAGTCTTCTTATAGACTGAGAGATTAGGATAATTCCGGAAGAGCACGTGTCCAGAACCCAGTTAAGAGGGTGCAAAGCTGGGCTCACTATGCTCGGTAGGGACGAGGACCGGAATTCAATCTTCGGAGCGAGTGGCAAAGAATTAAGGGCACCTCGCGGACATATGGGAGTATGCTATAGTGCATAGGAAGGTCTCGGAATGCTTTCACCATTCCTGGCACGTGAAGAAAGGATAGGGCTCTTGCTATCTGTTCCTTTCTCCCACTCCACTAGCCATCTGTTCCTTTCTCCCGCATCATCGAAGATTGACTTGACTTATTGGGCGTCCATGGCAAAAGGGGAGGCCGGGGCAGGCTAATTCCTATTAATGGATAGGGGTGCGGACAGTGAGACCGAATGAGACTAGGACTTGTAGGTGAGGACTCTTGATTGGCACGCGACGTAAGAAGGACGCAGATAAATTCATGGTGGCTCATGAAATGCTAAAGAAAGAAAGATGAAATGCCCTCTGAGACCACACCGATGAAGATGACTACCCTCTGAGACCACACCGATGATCAATGCGATGCCAGCGAGAAAAGGACAAGGTGCTCATGGCAGATAGAGATGGAGGCGGACTCCATTCTATATGGAATTGGAGGCGAGCACGAATGTTCTCGACCGGGGGCAGTAGACGGGAGCTCCATCCGCAGACTACTTTTGGCTCGGTTTGCGCTGAGCTTGAATTCCAGCCTGTCTTCTCTGTGCTCATGGGACTACTGTAGGGAGAGGAAAGTGAGTGAGATAAAAATCAAGTAATGTGTCTTCGTAAGCATTGATCATTATCATAATGATCGTGACAAGAGTTAGGACCACATCTCCTCCGACTGGATGTCGAGGAGCAAACAAATGAGAGTTAAGCAAGGACAATCGCCTATACCCATTCAAGGTCGAAGTTAGGAACGAGGGCACCGAAGTAGTGCAGAAAGCATGTCGGTCGTGGAGGAGAAAGGTCTTTATTAAGCCCGCGACAGCTTAGTAGATGGCTACTCCCCCGAGCTTGACTAACGTACGTGGAGCGCTTAGCCACCCATCTGCCTAGTCTTCCTCAGCCGATGAGTCTTACCGGGGAGCATTCCAAAGCGAGTGCTTCTTCACGTCGCTACCGCTCGCTCCTTCATTCATCTAAAGATATAGCGGGATTCGAACCCACGCACTCTACTTCAAATCAAGACATGGTTGTGATCGATCTTGCTCTCTCTATCCCTGTGAGGCCACCACTGATCTTCTTTATTTATAATCAATAAATAGCAAATGACATGGGCAGCAGCGCATCTTCTCTGGGCTCTCATTCTCTCGACTTCGCGACAGCCGTCCTTTTCTTTATGAATCTTCTTCGGTAGGGGATTCGACAACTGAACTCTACTCTCGATTTCGCTATTTCACGATTCCTATCGAATACTTCGATCACACTCTTCTCTTCTTTCTATAGGATATGAGTCGTATAGCGCAGCACATGAATATCTTAAAAGAGCCCCACTTTGCTTCTTGCGGTAGTCAGGCGTCAACTCCTTTGATGCTATGTTTGAGCTGAGCTCGGTTCGCTCCGGCATATAAGTTTAGCCGAGGAAAGAGTCAATGGAAAGAGTCAATGGTACACCATTGACTACTATGGTATGCCTGCCATTTAGATATTCGACCTG